>CM040183.1:76682863-76692863 GCA_022606455.1 Callitettix versicolor
CATCAAGAAAATCGGCGTTAAAGTCTGTATTTATTAGCATATAAGCATTTCAAATTCTGTTAAAAATACAAACAAAAATCTGATGGCTGTGATTGTTTGTATTTTCAGTGTTAACACTTTTGAGAAAATGTAAAATGAAAAATATTTTGAAATGTTACCTTTTTAAAACTTACTTACATCACGTCAGCGATTGCTTTACAGTTAAAGTTTACAGTAAAGTTTACAGTTAAAGTTTACAGTTCAAGTATTATTACAAAGTTCAATTTAAACAGAAATAACAGGAAACCTTCGCCAATTTCTTTCCAGAGTAGGGAAAAGGGGGTAACAACCCTTCCCTACGTGAAGCTAATAGTAACCTCTCCCCCCGATTTCTCTCCGTTCTGGGCTTTAATTAAGACAAAAATAATCTAAAAACTTGTCTTTCTTCCATTGTTTTACAAATTAGGTTTTTTGTCTCTTGATTGGATGGATTGGAGGTGAATACTGATAGCATTACATTGTTAAGTAAAACAGTTCCTTTCAAGGAATTGGAATAAAACCGACCTTGATGGGAATTGTGCAGAAGCGGGGGAAAAAGGAGGCGTGATAAAGAGAAAAGAAGAAACGATAAGGAGGAAAAGATGGAGAAAGGGTGTTGCGCTTTGTTGAAAGTAAAATTAAGTTAGTTTCTACGAGGTAATAGATATCAGCACGACTCGCAGCTGTAAGAAAAGTTCACCTGTATTAATTTTATTATAATTTCACCATAATAATAAGCATTAAAATCTGCATACATCAGCAATATAAACGTTAAAATTACATTCAAAAAACTAAAATAAACTCTGACCACCGTAAAATTTATTTTATTAATTTAAATGGACGTTGAAAGTATAAAATGTCAAATTTATACAGATTTTTGTCGTTGATTTCGATAATGAAAATGTGAAGTAAAAAATTACGATTTTTGAAATATTTGGACTAGCAGTTATTTTTATACTGCCGCATTTTCCATATTTAAGAAACAATTTTTTTCAAAATTGGTTCAAACGATTTTAATCAAATTTTATTAAAATATAAACAAAACGTAGAGGTCGCTGCGTCCAGTACTGGAGTTATTGGAAAAAACCTGTAAGTTCGGCACCATTTCTGATAACGTTGGTCAGATATAAAGCTTCATAACTAATTTTGGTTGATTAGATTACATTAAAGGGACGGATTATAAAACCCCAGGCTCTGCGATCGACGGACCTATTTTACAACTATACCTCTTAAGTAGTTCCAGCAGATTGGTGCCCTTAGTAAGTTCCAACAATCCACTGACTAATTTACCCTGCTGTAGGTTCTTAGGGTCCTGGAAACCAAACACCCATAGCCTCCTACTAGCAAGAACCTCACAATCATAAGTTATGTGTTCTGCAGTTTTCTACTCTTTCCTGCATAACCTACGCACGGTTTCTCCGTGGGACATACATATCCTGTTTATGTACACCCTTAGATCACAGTGTCCAGTAACGAGACTCATGATTTTCCTGAGTTGTGTTTTGCCCAAAACGTCTACCACTCCTCTAATTCCTCCATGACGAACCTTTCTCAAAGAGCGCTTACTATGGGAATGCCTGTGAAGGTTATCCCATCTTGCCTAATGTTGCTTGTTAATCCACCTATTTAAAACAAACCCGGCCAACTAAAGAGAGATCCTAAAGCCGGCTCTGGTCTGATAAACTCAGATGCAGATCATAATCAGCCAGTTGGTCTGCCTCCTCATTACTTTCAACCTCTTTATGCCCCGGAACCCAATGAAGAGCTCTGCGAGCTTGGATTGAATTGTAGAAACCGCAAGTGCTTTTATTACTGCCTGACTATCGGTATAAACACGGATTGAAGGTTGAAATTCTCTCGAACACAGTCATTAATGGCCATTACTTCAGTCGGAATACTGTTGCTTTCTTTGTCCTTCGTCTCAAGCAGTATAATCTAGCACCAGTTCCCGTCATTGGCTTGGAGCCTACTAGGTCTTTAGATCTCCCAAAATGTCATCTTGATATCAAAAGATCTAGAAACCATGTGTTAATATTCATTTTAGTAATAATTTTAGAACATTTGAAAAAATAAATTTACATAGTTTATAGAAAAAACTGACCTCCAGTTTTTTAAAAAAAGTTTTTTAATTTTTTTCCAGTTATCTCTAGAAACGTGCGTTTTTTTTTTATTTAAAATTTAGTACACTGATTTGACTTACCAAATATCAATATTTGGAAACTTTTTAGGAAACAGCCGATTTTCAGGTGTTTTGACCTGAAATTTCGAGGAAATAAATGTGTGAAAGTGTCTGTAATGTTTCCACACCATTTACCTTCCTAAACAAGCAGGACGCATTGTGTTTAAAAAAAATCAGTCTAAATTTTAACAATGTGAGACGTCAATGCAAATTTCCTCAGTATATACATTGTATCGTGTACAAACATGTTACACTGGATTTCAATGTATTCTCTCTATACAAGGTTAGTTTTGAAAAGTGGTCTATCAAAGGCAGGTGTATAAAGGTACTGTTTGTCTGTTTGGCTCTGTTTTTGACATTTTGTCCCCGGGTTACTTGTGTGCCTGCAGCTCTCAAAGCTCAGCCAGTCAAACCCACCCCACTCCTAAAGCACACATGTATTGTAAACTTAGTCTAAATGGTTGTTTTGCAACATACAAGTGAAATTCAGTAGCATAAACGTTTGTGACTCTTATGCTAGTGTTTGGTTAATGTTAGAGTGATTAATTGACTAATGGGACGGTTATTAAGGTTTTTATGCAAATTTGAAATTTTTAATGTATCTAAGATAAAAGGGAATTGGTAACGACATATGCTTTGGTATCACCGAAATTGGTCAATTGATTAGTTTATATTTGTTTATAAAAACACACACACACACATTATTACACACACACACACACACACACACACACACATATATATATATATATATATATATATATATATATATATATATATATATATAATATATATATATATATATATATATATATATATATATATATATATACATTTATATATATATATTAAATGTATATATTTATTTATATATATATATATATATATACATTTATTTTATATGTATATATATACATATAATTTATATATATATATATATATGTGTGTGTGTGTGTGTGTGTGTGTGTGTGTGTGTGTGTGTGTGTGTGTACATATACACAAAAATCTGAGTATATATAGCACTTGGCACAAACATCACTGAGTAATTTAGTTCACAAGCAAAATTAGTTCAACAGTTTCAAAATGGCGGCCATTTCAAATCTTTAAAACTTCATTCAACTTTCTCTTAAACGTTTGATTTCACTATTGTGATTAGCGTTAGATACTGCATAAATTAGCATTTTGTATTTTCAAAGTACGTGGAAACTAAGAAATTTTTTGACCGTGATCAGTGTTCATTTTCATATTTGCAATGTAATTTGAAAGCTTAAAATAAAGAAAAAGTACGATAAAGAAATATGTTTTGAAGATTCGCTTCTATCATGTCAGCGAGACAGCTGTGTGTAGTGATTATTACTTTATCACTATACAAATTATAAAAAAAGTATTTTAAGCGCGAAAAAAATCAATTTTGAGAGCCATAACTCGTTTTAAACTGAATTGAGTGTTGAAATGTCATTAGGCCTAATTAAAGATCCGTACGTTTGTCTTTCTGTGAATAGAGTTTGAGGATAAATCAACTATCCAATTTCTATGAAATTAAATTTAACATGCAAATCTGGTTTGCTGTATTTCGTGATCATTTTTTTATTGAAATATCATTTTTGTTAATTACCATAACATTTACTTAAATTGGTTTTTAAAACTTAAAACCAAAACAAACCCGACGGTGGATAGGATTTGTTTTTTTGGTTTCTCGATTTACTTTCGAAATCAAATTTTAACTTTAATCCTTTTAATGACCAAAATTGATCAAAAGTTTTAAAAAATCTATTTTTCTCAACAGTTTTCAGATAAACGTTGTATCTGAAAAAGTTTGTACAATGTTTTTGTTGCTTTAAAAATAGCCCGTTAAGAAAATATAATAGATACTTAGGTACATCTTGAAACGTACATCAACCAACTGCTGATCAAAACAAATCCAAAGATAGACAGGTTTTATTTTTGGGTTTTCGTGTTTTTCTCGAACTGACATCTTGAAAACTTTCAATCACTTTATTGACCAAAACTCATTGATTGTTAAAAAAATCTGTTTTGGTAAGAGTTTTTAGATAAAAGTTGTATATGTCAAAATTTTACAATGTTTTTGTTCCTTTAAAACTAGTCTGTTAAGAAAATATAACCTCTACCTACACGGGCGTATCTCGAAACTTACATTGAACCAACTGCTATTACACTCTTCTTAAAACCAGTTTACACAATCACACAGTGGCACAGGGAATAATTCAGGTCTTTGTTTCAATTATCTTATAAAGGGTGGGTAATAAATTACCACCCCTTATTGTTGATCGTAATCGGCGGACGTTTCCGCTCGAAATGTTGCCCAACTTGGTCGTAAAACATGCTTTACAGTGTTACCAACCTCGGCATAAACCAACCAGATGCATGGAATCACAGACAATGCCGCATCTACATAAGAAAAGACAGTTTGAAATGAGATTTGCAAGGCTGTGACAGTATTGCGAAACGTTTAAGCTCCTTTGCGAACCCTCTGGAGCATAATGGGGAGGGTGGAGTAAGGGTGGCGTCCATTGATATCGTTAGTGGAGGATTATTTTAGGTATGATGGATAAGAAGTAGTTCAATAGGGCAATTTTTGTTTTGAAGTGCTACGATATACTGGTATGTTTTAAATTACTATGTTAGGGAGGTAATTTTTGCAGACACTCATACATATAGGCTATGGTTTAAGAGGATGTTTTTAACCCCAATACAAGAATTCATAATATTTATTTAATGCTTCCTTTTGCTATCTTTAGGGTCTGTAAGTAAAATCAAAATTTTTATATAATTTGCGCGCCTGTCCGTTTATCTGTCTTTCGGAAACTCATAAAATACATAAACCGATATTTATAATAGTTTGCAAAAATTGACTTTTTAGTTGCCCGAATTCAGAAGATATGTTGAAATTTATAAGAAAACGTATTTCAGGGTAGTTAAGAGCGAAAATATTTTTCTATTTTTATTTATCTTTGATTCAGAATATAGGCTACAGAATATAGTTTTTGTATATAAAGATTTAATAAAAAAGCCGCCAGATGTCTACAAAAGTTAAGTTTTTATGTCTGTTATATAAAAAAATCTCGAAAAATTTATAGACTTAGTTTTAATCAAAATCAAAAATGAGTTTTCTAGAATTTTTAATATTGTACTTATTTTTGTATTTACAGATATAAACAAAGCGTGTTTTCATAAATTTACCAACTTTTGATGTTTTTTTTGCAGTGTGGATAAAATAACAATTCAGTAGTAATTGTTATGTTTAGGCGTCAAATAAGTTACTAATAATAAAATGGTGGCTACAAGCAGAGTTCGCGCGATGTTATTTGTGATTGGAGAATTCTAGTCCGCGTATCGGAAGTACAGACGACATAAGTCAGAGGATACATTTTGGAAACTGATTTATTCAATTTAACATGTATCATGTTTTATCTCTGGTTGTAATGTTGGATTTTGCATGTCGCGTGATGTGAGGAACATGTAAATTGATATATATATATAATGGTATATTTTGCGCATATTAAAATAATTATAATTAACAATTTCCTGTGTTTCCGCTCGGGATCAAACCAGGGACTTTGCGTATGTGAAGTCATAACCGCTACACTACGGAAACTACGAAGAAGTTAATATTAAAAGTTCAGTTGTCTTATAGTAATTCGTAACGATCAGCTGATTTCATTGAACAGCTGATAGGCTATAATAACTTTCAGGTTATGTTGTTAATAACTAGCTATGTTAATCTATCGTGTTTTTGAAAAAAATCGTAAATGAAATAACAATTAGTACAATAAATACAAAGTTATTGGACTATTAAAATACAATATATGTAATTATAATTTTAAAGTAAATAGAATAAAATTCAGTTAGTGAACAAAAATAAAAATCATGTGTCGTGTTTTCGAAAAAAATGACCTAATTAAAATAAAAAAAAGAAAATATTTTTATTTTTGTAAAAAATGTTAATGTTACGGCTGTTAAATAATATAAATTTATTTTTTCAAGTTCAAAAACTATTTAAAAACACTAAATTTACCTATTAATTTTGGTCTTTTGTAATTTCAAGTAGCACTTTGGCGAAATCCTAGGAACTTGCTAACCAAAATTTTTTGGGCGTATGTTTGTCTGCAAGGGTTTGCATAGACAACCAAAAGGAGAAAAACATGGAGAGAAAAATGTGTGTCTGTGTTTATGTTTGTGTGCGTGTGTGTATGTGTTTGTTTGTTTGTGTGTGTGTGTGTGTGTGCGCGCGCGCGTGTATTTTATAGTAACAACATAAAAAAAGGAGAGAAACATTCATAATGGAAACTTGTTTCTTTATCTTTTTATGTAAAATCAGGCATATTTCATTTTTTCTTTCTTTTGGATATGGAAGAATAAGTGATGATTGAGTGAACAGTTTTATATAGATAAAAAGTTTATTGCAAAAATGTTGTGAGTGAGTAACAATTTGTATGAAACTATGTTGTGCTGAGCTGCTTCAATAGTTGACACACTTGCGGTAAGGGTAATGGTGTTTGCATCTCAAGCCGGGCCAACAACATTTCATTTCTTCATCGTCACACTGCGGGCAAAAAAATAATACATATTGTTAGTATTTTTGGAAGATTGTAGAGAAAGGCTAATACATAAAAAAAGTCTAACAAAAGAAATTGTTGTTAAACACTTCTCTGTCGTTTTCGTTATAGAATTAATAGAGATAAGCTGTGTCCAGGTTGTTTCTAAAATAGGGCGCGAAACTCCAGTGAGTTTCTTATATAAGAATAAATAAAAAAAATTATAAACCATGTACATAATTCGTCATTTTGTATTTTTACAAAAAATTTATAATTATTGAGTTAAAAATATTGCTTTTTTTATGTAATGGTTTAAAAGTGTACCAAAAATTTGTAATATTTTCGAAATTGTTGGCGTTTAAAATGGTTTTTAATGTTGAATATTTTAAATACCGTTTTTTAGTGTAATGTTTTAAAAGTGTACCAAATGTTTTTAATATTTTCGAAATTGTTGGCGTTTAAAATGGTTTTTAATGTTGAATATTTCAAATACCATTAATTTAACAAAATAACCAAGAGAAAAAATGGGTTGTAGTTTTAAAAAAAATTATATTCTAAATTATTTTGTAAATCAGAGAATAATATAGTTGAAATGTTTAACGTGATCATTTCCCTCTAGTTAGAAATATTCTTATTTTGTTGAGTACATAAATTTGGCTTTCCTAGCTTCAAACATTTCATTTTCTTGACGCATTTCGGAATACTTCCGTTAACAGAACTTGCTGTATTCTGACACCAAAACAGCATACAGCGAACAAAGATTACAGCAAAAAATTTGATAATGGAAGTATTCAGAAACGCGTCAACAAATATAAAATGTTTGATCTAGAAAAAGCTTATGTACTCAACAAAATAATTTACTGACAAAAAACTGACATTCATATTTCGTATTTTACTTTATAGTTGTATTAAGGTAAACAATACAATACGTTTTTCTGTTTTCTGAACAGTTTTCACATAAAAGTTGTTGCTAGAAAGTTTGAAGAATGTTTTTGTTCTTTTTATTTTCTTAAAAATAGCCTATTAAGAAAATATAACCTCTGCTTAAACGGGTTGATCTCGGAACTTACACTCAACCAACTGCTGTTACATTCTTCTTAAAACCACCATGTTTACATACACTCATTTCCTACCAAAATTATTATTTTGTTACTTAACGATGCAATATTTATGTTATTATTACAGTTTATTCGGATATTTGCTATTATTTTTGTGTATAAACAAGAGGGAGTTAACAAAGTCTTATTTTGACGGCAAAATATTTCTTGTACTTCCTAAGTGTGCTTTCAGTTTAATTTTTCCAAATTATTAGTAGCGCCTCTTCTTAATCTAAGCGTCCTTTTCAGTATACAAAGCACACATAATTTTATCTCATACTTATTGGCAATAAGGTACGATTTTTAGAGATTTATTTAATTTTAATACTACAAGGAATTTTAACTATCCCAACCTTATGAGGTGTTTTGCCATTATCTAACACTGTTAGATGACTCTGCTACTAATGAATGGGATTCTAACAACAAATCCTGTAGGTACTAGGTTATCATTCCCGCACTCCTATTCCTCTACTCTGACGCCAGTGACATCCTTTCGGAAGAAATTCTATTGCAAGATCTCTCATAGGAATAAAAATCAGCGTTCATTGCCATTACTTAAAGTATTGCCTTGTAAATATTTACACGTTTACAAAGGATTAACGCTTTTTATACAGATAACAAATCATTGTTGCATAATAAACATTTGTTTTTCAATTAATAAAGTAAAAGTTTTATTAATTTTTAGCGTCTAAAATTTTTAATCCGAAAAAAATTAAGTAGGCTTAATTAATTAAGGCCATTGGTTAACAAAATTGGACGTTAACCAAGTATTTAAGTTAATGAAAACGTAGTTATTAAGTTGTACATTATATGATAAAAAACGTTTATTGAATGTGTCAAAATAATTTTGCTAGAAGGTCTCAGTAGTCCAGCTAACAGTACATAATTTCATAAAAATAATTCATGTTTAGATCACTTTTTAACAAAATATTTATTAATTGCCGATACTTTGTCCAGTGACTGTGTTCATATATATATATATACACTACAGGCAGGTATATGAAGATCGGAGACGAACGGATAAAAATTGTCGACAAGTTCAAGTATCTGGGAGAAACCATCACCAGAAATAATAGGGAGAAAACGGCAATAGATAACAGAACAGCAAAACGAAGGACGGCGTCCAAATTAACATGGAACACTTACAAAAGAAAATCGCTATCCATAAAGTCAAATATCAGACATTACAACACAGTGACGAGGCCAGTAGTGGTGTACGCGGCAGAAACGCTCTTTAACCTGAGAAGCCGGAACAGAACAGAGGAACTCCAGAGAGTGGAAAGAAGAATATTAAGAACGATCATCAACAAGAAACACATAGTGAATGGGAACTACAGGCTGCTTCCTGGAGCACTGGTGTACAAGGAGACCGAACACTTTATCGACGTATTCAGAAAGAGACGCCTGGCATTTTACGGTCACCTGATCAGACTCCCAGAAGAAAGGCTCACCAAGAAATTACTGAACTACCAGTTGAGCACAAAGATAAAAAAATAATTGGCTCAAGGAGATAGAACAAGACCTGGAAGACCTAGGGATAACCGAGGAACAGTTGAGGAATGGGAGGAGAAAGCCATACTCAAGGACAAGGAAATGAAACTTAACTTTAGAAAAGCAAGCGACCGAAAGGGCATGACAATCTCAGAAGAACTTAGGAAAAGGAGATCACAAAGGCTGAAGAGGTATTGGGAGGAACAACGCGCCAAGAAGGTGAGACCTCACTAATGACTGAATGTGTTCCAGTGTGGGCCGTGTATGTCTTCTGAGGGTTACATCACTGTAATTCGAAGTTTATTGTGTTTTGTGTTTACTATAAATTTTCTCTATTAAGTGTATTTTACTTTAGGGAATTAATGTCTCCTTGAATCACTATTATTTTTAAAAAGGAACATGTGTGAAACACAGGGGGTTACCGACAGAAGAGAAGCTTTTGTTAATAACATTTTTGCTGAATACACAATTAGTTTGAATATATGTTTACATATATCTTGTTTTGTTTAAATAAATAAATACGTGAATCTAGCTCAGATATTATTTACTGCAGCTATAGTTAAAGATCAGCTGTTTTATATTAATTCGTAATGGGACATTAAAGTGGCATTAGTCCCATTACCTGACTAATGCCAGAGACAAATTATACTCTCTACTCA
>CM040183.1:76697863-76750363 GCA_022606455.1 Callitettix versicolor
GTTACCTACATGTTCATCAATACCAGGGAACTCTCACGTTTCGTACTCTTCCATTTTAACAGTCTGTCTACAAAATTGAGAAGTACAAAATGTCATAGTGAGAGTGCAGCACAATGCAGGCATAGGTGACTAATAATTAATTATGTGTGTACTAAAACAGTTGACTACTGAAAAATTGCTAAAACTAATATTTAAAATATTACTGTATCCAAGACTTAAATTTATTATTGACCGAATCAGTTTTGAAAGTAGAATCGGTAAGACAATCTATGCCAGTTCTAATTTGTAAATGTTATTAAATAAAAGACTCTGCATTTCTGACTGTCAGTTACGGTTAAAGATTTAAAAAATACAAGATGTCCTAACCTCTTTTCCTTTTCGTTCATGTAATAATTTTTGACCGAATCAGTATTGAAAATAGAATCGGTAAGACAATCTAGGTCTATTGTAACTATCTATTTACAATAGTTCTTTTATGTAAATAAAATACTCTATTTTTAGTATAGAGTAAATATTGTAGCCTAATTTAGGTACATAATGTAAAATACGATTATAGTATGTGTCATTTCTAAATATTTCAAAAGGTATAATGTTATAATTCAGTCAATAATTTTATAAATTCGAAAGTAGAATAAAATAAGGCCTATTGCATTAAATAACCTAAATATAATGAATTACATTGCTTTATTAAGCAATATACAAGTATTAAATGTAACTAACACGCCTATTGTAACTATTAACAAGAAATGACCAATAAAGGACAATGATTTTATTAATCGTACAATTATGAATGTACGATAATACATTACTTTTTAATTAATTACTTCTTAAAATAGAAGTATTGAATTAAAGATCAATGATATCTACTGATATTTCATATATTATTACGATAAACATTCTGATCGCCTTTATACAAAAAATAATGACCTGCGTTATTGAAGCTACTTATATGGGGTACCTACAGATTCGTCAGATCACCGGGGACTCTCAGGCCTCATACGTTTCGTTTCCTTTTTCCGTAGATCGCAAAAGGTCGCACAGGCCAAGTAGTACAACTAAATATACAAGAAACATTGTAGCATGGTATCTTAATACAATAAGGAAACCTCTTTGTCACAAAATGAAAACTAAGTAATTTAATATAACCAAAAAAATACACGCGTGGAACTTGGAGTTATCAACAGAAGCTAAGCTTTTGTTAGTCGTAAAATTGATAAATATATAATTAGTTTGAAGATATGTTTACAAATATCTTTGTTTAAATAAATAAATACGTAAACCTAGCTTAGATATTATTTATATAATTATAGTAAAAGATCAGTTGTTTTATATTAATTCATAACGGTCAGCTGACTTCATTGAACAGCTGATAGGCTATATAATAAGTTTTAGGTTATGTTGTTAAAAACTAGTAATATTAACAAGAAATATTATAAATGTTTATATTAATTTCGAATGCATTATAAACGGTTGCAAAGTGCACGCGTTCTTCACCTAAGGAAATTACCCAAACCAAAGCAACACAACGTTTTCATACAGCACGCGTGTACTGTTACCGGAAAGGAGGAAGGAAATAGACGAAATTCGTTTACCCGTTACCCGTTTCCGTTTCATTAAAAAGGTTCGGGACATTTTTTCTATTCACTCCTCTCGCCAAAGCTAACATTAAGAGCCTCGCTACAAAAATAAACCATCAAACTAGTCAAACTGCTTTACCCTGATGTTCGTTTCGGTAGCATAGCTGCCATTTTTAGAGGGATATTAAATAAAAACAACACTGAAAGACAAACTACTGTTGCATACATGGCCTAATACCCGTCCCAAGACTGGTCTATATAGGCATGTACTGCTGATATATCTGAAAGGACGGTTTGACCTGAGGGTGAAGAGCCGATAAGGTTCATTCATCCCTAAAGTGAAACTAGTGACATAATTAACTAGCTAATTACACTAACTGCTAAACTGATACAACGTGAAAATGTTTTGTCAATTTAGGCAGAGTGAATACGTGTTGGGGAATTTACCAGCATTCAATAACAAGTTATTAGTAGTTTTAGTAATCGGAATGATTTTAAAACTATCCAGTAAGTTGATAAAGGCTATTTCTATCCTTTAATCTCACGTAATTGTACAACAAATAGAGGAACACTGCCCTTCACGTGGCCATCTCCACGGAGTGCTTATTAAATTAAATATTTTAAACTGTTACTATAGAAAACAATATTAGATCGTAATTATGCTAGTTTTTATAATTTTTGTTTTTATTCAACAGTTGTTATGAAAATTAATTCTTATAAGGGTGAATTGGTCCCTTTAGGATTTTTTTAACAGATCTTTTCAGTGCACCTCTACGTTACAAAATGGATGTATGGTCAAAAAAAGTTCAACTCTCATTATTACACTTTCGCCTGTGCGTTGATCAGTCAGTCAGGGCATTGTATTTCATTTCACATTTTCAAATATTGGCTTACGTGATGTTATTAATTGTATTACTTTCTGAAAATTTGCTTCCATTACGTCAGCGAGACAGCTGCGTGCTGCAATTATTACTACCATATTAACCGATAATTTAGAACATCAATGGCGTGTTTCTGTAAAAACCATAGTTTAATAATACTGATTACCAATTGGTATTCTATTACATGTCCAATTTTAACAGATAGCGTTTCTAAAAAAATACACTAATAAAATACTAATTACTAGTTCAAGTACTGATAATACTCAATGAAATTAGGTTATATTTGTTCTGTTTCTGAAATACCTTTATTGGTAATTAGTAAACCACAGGGTTTACTAGATGAAATCTACCGACATACGTAGACTCGAAAAATCCAATTTAAATTCACTATGAAAGAAAACATTTTTGTTAAAAATTATTAAGTATTTTGAAAATTCAATTTATTACACGGATTAATATAAAATAATTTGTAGGCCTAACTCAATATTATGAAATGATGGCCTATATTTAGTTGCTGGAAATTATTTTTTTATTAACAAAATAATAATTATTACGATTATAATTATTATCCTATAATAGTTAGGAATAAGGAATTGTATAATTCCATTAATTTGTCCTAACTTCAATTATTGTTCTCTATTATACTATATTTTTTTTTGTAAATCAATAATTACAAAAAAAGTATTAATGAATCACAAAATACATTTGTTATTAGCCTACGCATTTCTAAGCTGTTCTTAACATTTATATAATTTTTTTTCAAACAAACGTGTTCGAAAATAGATTATACAACTGATGAAAGTCAATTCCTAAATCAGTCATAGATTAATGAAAATAATCTAACAATCGACAAGTCTTGTAAAATCTGTCAGAAACAAAAAGTTAACTTAGAATAAAGAATGGACTAAAAGTAGTTTATAAATTATTTCAAGAACAAGCTCCAAATATTTTCGCTATATTAACTTTAATGTTATGTTTCTTTATGAACCTACATTATGTTTGAGGTTATGTTTCTTTAACCTACATACAACCACATGTTTTTCATCTTTTGTCATTACAACAATAATTTAGCCAAATATAATACAGAAAGTGTATTTTCTTAAAATACTTTTTTCACTTTACCAGCAGGCCTAAATATGTTTACATTATTTATTATATTAAATAGAAACACTTACTCTGTTTTATTTTTCAACCAACATAATGCACTTACCATTATATGCTTTACTTCGTTAATAACTATGTAAAAGTTATCCGAGTTTGTATGTTAGCTTGTACAAATGATGCGATATTCAAAACACGTCGACAACGTTACAAATTAACTTAAACAAGGCAGACAAATCAGGACTATTAGCAGACTTGAGTGAAAGCTACCGGCAACAATTATTACAGCTGATTAACTGTTTATCGCTTTACTCTAATGCCAACCTTAGGAAATGAAATATCCCTCGACGTAAAACGTGATAAAGAAATCCTTTTACAGTTTAACTATACAAAGAATATTTTTATCGTACAGTATATTGACAGTGATGAATTTTAAAGGAATGCAAAATTTCAGAGCCATTATTATTTTAAGTGTTTATAGAGGCCAATTTAATTTCTTTATAAAAGCATTCTCCTTTAACAATATTTTTTTTCACATATTATATATAGGCCTCTACACACACACACACACTCACACACACACACACACACACACACACACACACACACACACACACACACACACACACACACACACACACACACACACACACACACACACACACACACATATATATATATATATATATATATATATATATATATATATATATATATATATATATATATACATATGCTCTTATATTTCGGGACTATTTAATATTTTTTAGGGTTTTCAATGATTATTTTGGTCAAACAAACCTCAAGGATTAATGTCCCAGTCAACGATGAATATCTTGTAAAAATGTACTATGAATCCTTATATACTAGTTCATCTCATCGATTTTCTATGCATTATTCATAGAATATTTTGTAGAACTCATGAGTAGCCTATTCTGTAAACTTTTCTACAAAATATTCAAAATATTCTTAGAATTATGTAACAATATTTTGATTGTATTGGTACACTGAGCGCATCAACAGCAATATTCTGTGCTGACTCGGTTCCGATCCGAATTTTCGGGATAATTAATTTGATCTGAGAAAGTTTTTGTAGAAATGCTTTATAACACTGTTACATATGACATAACCTCAAAATTTTCGTAAAATTAAATTTTTTTATATACCTCATTGTAACAAATTAATGTTATTTAGTTTGTCAAAGTAAAAAAACTCTATTTCGTTTATTGCTAACAATAAGTTCGTTTATTCGTTTATCGTTCCATGTTTACAAATAAACAAATAAACATTGTTTACAAATATAGTGCAATATCCTTTACGTCTCATATGCTCAGTACCTGACGCATATCCTGTAAGGAAAATGATGTTTGCACCTTAATCCTGGCCAACAACACCTCATCGATGGTGGATAGTCATTGCACTGCAAGGATAAAAACAAATATTTTAATACAATTGTATTCTAATCAGCTGGCAATTTGTATTTGAGCAATGTATACGAACACTTCTTGAAATAAAATGTCCGATCAATATTTTCAACAAGGCTACTTGCACCTGTTTCAGAAAGTATGGGGTACAAGCAAATTTTCCAAAATTAAGGGAATTCTGGAATTTTGAAGAACTAAAAAATGTGGAGATCGGGAAACAGTCAAACAGAAGTGAAAACTTTAAAAAAATGAATTAATCAGTGTTTATTTTCATTGTTGATGTTTTACTAATCCAATACTTTATTACGGATCTTACTGCTAAAATGCAGTTACATGAACTGATATTAATGAAAATGGACACTTACGCACATCTTGTACAATTTGTGCAACAGTTAATGCTCTAATAATTGTAATGGCTGGGCTGAACATACAGTACAACGGCGTTCGTTTAAAATTTAAATATTTATTAAGAACTTATTACAAAATTTTTAAACAAATAAATATTAAATAAATTAAATATAAATATAAATATAAATATAAATATAAATATAAATATAAATATAAATATAAATATAAATATAAATATAAATATAAATATAAATATAAATATAAATGTGAATGTGAAATTGAATGTGAATGTGAATGTAAATGTAAATATAAATATAAATTAAGTCAGTAGAGGTATTAAACAAGTGCTAAAATACAAATAGAAATTATGAGCTCACTGGTAGACTTAAATTCACTTCACGAACACTAATTATTTGTTTACAGCAAGCGTGACGCTTTTTTACATGTTATTCGTGCTATCGCGTTTCCTTATACAAAAAAGTGTTAGGCCCGCCTAAAAAGGTTTTCACTTCAGAAAAGTTTACATTGTAAATTTTGAAACGGTAATGTAGGTTATAAGGCACAACATAAAATCGAATTTCTTTTTATATTCTTCTTCTTTTCTGTTAGGATTATTGTCACGATGTTCAGTATAATAATTTGCCTTCCCTAGCTTAGTCAATTCTTCTTTCGTTGACGCGTTTCGAGAACCTCTATCTTCAAAAACTTTCTATTCTCCTATATAGAAATAGTTTTTGAAAATGGAGGTTCTCCGAAACGCGTCAACGAAAGAGAAGGCAGATTATTATACATAATGAAATCGAATTTTCATTTTTTCCATGGCACAATAAATAGTGAAGGCAACATTCAGATTGTGCAACAGTTTCCATCCCTGCACGCGGTTTCTTCAGCACATTGCTAAGACTCATACAACCAAAACGACTTTCTTGGAACGATGTTTTCATGGAAAAGTGATTTCAAAGGATTTGTAGCCTCCTCGGTTTCCTAATTTATTTCCACTTGATTTTTCCTTGTGGGGACAACCTTAATAATGCTACTTAAGAACTTATCCTCACATCATTCCCGAATTGAAAGTAAAAATCGAACGTTCTGTTGCTGCAATTTCTCAATAAACGTTCGTTTAAGAACATGTAACGTCGTATTCAGTTGGGGCTCGGTCTGCTGCGTCTCTGAACTGCGCAGCTAAAGGTTCTTAGTTCTAGCCGCAACCTTTTTGCTTTTCCCTTACCGTTAAGGCTGATTCCTCGTCCCACATTAGTCTGTCATACAGACGGACGTTAAGCAAAAAATGTTGTTTCGCTTTTTGAACACTCTTTATTTTGTCGAGAAGAAAAAAATCACTGGTTCCTGTCGGTTTCGTCTTGTCATATCTGGATACCCTGTATAGTCGTATTAAATGTGAATCACTTATTTCCCCAAATACGAAATACTTATCTTAGGAATATAGAAAGTAACAATGCAAAAGTAAAAGTATAACCTAGATTGTGTTCACGTCTCTAGAAAATAGACCAGTTTTAACAAGAATTGGATTTACACAAAATCGACTCCATTGATTCTGATAAAACTTTGTTCAACTGTATAATTATTAAAAAACCAAACACTACTTTAAGGGTGTTATTTTCGTAAAACATTTTAAAAACTGATAAACTTGGTATATTTACTTTAGTTGTGAATTCCGTGTATCGTTAAAATTTTAAGAAAATCTAATGAAGCGATTTTTCCTATTTTTTGGTCAGTAGCTTGGGAATGGTATTTCTTTTTGCAAAATAACGACGAGCCTGAAAGGTTTTGTAATGTTTATTCTTCTTTCTCACTATCCCAAGCGTAAATAAAGTATATCGATCACTAAAAAAAGTCGGTCATGAAATTTGGATGAATTTATCCGTTTTCAAATACCCAGATAAAAAAAAGTGCTTCATCTACTCGTCTTTGTATTTGTGCTCAGCCCTGGAGTCTGACCGATTTTGATGAAATTTTACTTTAAATTTGCCTATATCTTGCGAATGTTTTTAATTTCCCCAAAATAGTTTTCCATGATCCTTTGTGGTCAAAAAGGAACTGTTGAAAATTGAATTACCTAGAGTTCTATCAAATGCAGTCCGTTAGATCCCTCAATTGTGTGGTATTTATGCCCCCCCCAAAAAACAGCGAAAAATAGTGGAATCTCAGAAAGTGTGAGTAATATTTTGACATACATACTCGACTTCCGACAGTGCTTATACATCCTAGAATAAGAGCCGCCATTGCAAGAACAACCAACAGAAATAAAAACAGTTTCATGATTAACGGCCAAACATAACTGAAAAGAATGAAATCATTGTTTCTAAACTGCATTTATCTACCATTTTATATCTATGCGGTGATTAGGAACACAATGGATAGTTTACAATTGTCATGACGTTACAAACCTCTTGCAAAATTTCGGATGAGATCACGTTGTTTATTGGCCGATAAACAAGTAACCTGAATCATACCCAATTTTTATTTTTGGTCCTGTAGAGATTATGGTTCTCAACGGGGTCCAAGTGGACCCTTTGGGAGTCTATTGAACTTTGAATGGGGGGTAGAAAATTTAAACGTTCCGTCTTGGATTATAAAAACATTCGAAAACAACATGACTGATATTGATTTCTCACAACAAGAAGAATTGATTGAACGTAAAGTGAATTTGGAACTCAAAATCTACTTTAAAGAAAAATGGATATACCGAATTTGTGAGTTTCAAAGACATTCACGCAAATTAAGTCAAATTAACAATTATTAGCTAACCATTATTGTTAGAATTTCTAGTTCTTTCTTGGTTGAGGCAGGATTTAATGTTAATAATTTATTACGATGACGAGAAATCGATTCAAGACATCAGAACGTGGTAATTTACCATTAATATTAACAAATATTTACCCGGATATAACAGAGATAATCGGAAGAACATCAACCGCAACCATCTTATTAATATTTTATGTATTTATATTTTATTTAAACTTCTGCTTCTATAAACATAATTATATCTTTAATGTATATCTAATTACAAATTATTAAAACAAAATTTTATTACTGAATTGTTCCTAATAAAAGCTTCATTTGCGATGATATTTATGCAATACATTGTAAACATATGGGGGGCTGCGGAATAAAAACAATTATTTAGGGGAGTCAACGCAGAAAAAAGGTTGAGGACCCCTGTGTTAAACTGGCCCCTTACAGAACGTAAATCATATTTAATGAAAAAAGAATCTGATTTTTCAAAAAATTGAAAGGTGAAATAATTATGATTTTTTAAAAAAAATAGTAAGTTGTAACAATTTTTGAATATTTGAACAAATTTGTCTGGGTTGTTCAACAAACGTGTCCAAGCTCTTAAACGTAAGTAAATGTAAACGGTAGTAAAACCATTTATACTTCTGGGTCCTGTAGATTTTAAACTGTTGGCCCTATATAACGTAAAACATAGATACTATTGATTTTAAATTTTGGGTATTACAGATTCTAAATTATTGGTCTTGTAGAACTAAATTGACCCGTACATCTCAAATATTAAGTCAAGTAAATCTTAAGTAATGCGTTCTGTGGATCTTAGGTCCTACAGATTTCAAATATATTGTTATTTAAATCTTAAATCTAATACAGTAAGTGGGGACTTGAAGTGAATCTGGGGAAAACGGAGTGCATGTGCATTGGAGGACGGCAGCACGACATAATTTTAGAAGATGGACGGAGGATACAGCATTCTCAAAATTATACGTACTTAGGACTTAAAATGTCACAAGATGGTACATTAGATGAAGGAATTAAAGAACGAATAGTATTTGGAAGGAGAGCTGTATCTATACTGAACGGGGTGTTGTGGGATCAAAACATTTCAAAAGAGAATAAAAAAAGAATTTATGACACAATTGTAAAAAGCATTATAACATATGGTAGTGAGGTATGGCCAATTAAGAGCAGAACAGAAAGAATGCTGTTGGCTACTGAGATGGACTTTTGGAGAAGAGCGGCAGGAAGATCAAGAAAAGAGAGTGAGAAATGAAAGTATACGGAGGATAATGGACATAAGGCATACAATTGTAGAAGATATAAGAACAAAACAACTGGTTTTGTACGGGCATGTAAAAAGAATGCCGGATGAGCGAATTCCCAAAAAAATCATGCAATGGCGAACACCCGGAAGAAGAAAACGAGGAAGGCCGAGACTGAGCTGGAGAGAGGGAGTCGAAAAGGAAATAAAAAAAGGGATCTAACAGAAGACCTGTGGTGGGAATGCGATCGGTGGAGGTTGGATATCGGAAGACGGCGTAGAACGTTGTAGACCGAATTATAGATCTTAAATCTTGGTTTCTGTAGATCTTAAAGAATTACAGGTATATGGTATTAAATTTTGTACATTACAAAATGTGGTATCGGGACTATCAACCAAATCAATCAACTTGAGGCTAATTTTTTTTAATAGCCTAGACAAAATCATTGACTAGCAGAATGGCAATCTTTCCAAAACCACAATTTTTTATCTTACAATATTTTGAAAACCTTATTTTACCATCTTAATCCAGTGTCTTACCTTCAGTGTTACTTGTTCTTAGTAAGGCACTCTTGAATTCTGCGATCCTAAAAATGAAAAATTTACTAACGTCTGTTAATTTTTACAGTCTCCTCACCCTACAGAACGTCTGACTCCTAAAGTATTTACACTACACAAAAAATTATGAATTCGAGACTAATATTTGTCAATTTTTACATGTCAATCCTTCCCCTTTACGGCGTGCTGAGGGTATCTTACGTCCACAGTAACTGTCCTTAGTAGGCCGGGCGGCCACTAAATGCAGAGGGTAGCTAAGCGGAATGAAGACGAACAACAGGAAGTTCAGTCAGTTTAAAGGTGCGTTTGTATCTTTTAAATCTAAATATTTAGGCCTACATTAAAGGACTCTTGGAAACTATGTTTAAAAACCGTAACCTAGGCAACGAGAAACAATAAGTTTGGAGGCGTGGTCAGCGTGGTGGGGGAAGCGGAGTCAGCTTAAAAACCGAACGTAGACAGAGTCGCAGTTACGCTTTCAGTGGCCCCATTTACATTAAAAACAATACTGTTTAGGTTTTAAATGCGTAGTCCTCCCGCATTTGGTGGCCACTCGGCTTTGGAAAACTATTGTGTGCCAGGTTTGGTTGCAATGGGCCAATACGTTTCAGAGTTATTGTTGAACATTTACATATTATTTTTATTATAAGAGAAGAGCCTTCACTGTGGAAAATCTGGATAAACGTAAATGTAAACGGGAATACAAGTGTTATACTGCGTTGTGTAATAAACCTAATGAAGTATCTCTTTTAAAGAACGTAAATTTAGTAATTATCAGATCCAAAAAATCTTCAAAAATTAACATGAAACTTTGAAATTCAGTGTGGCGAAGCCCTAAATGGGAAATGGTATAAATGCCTAATGATATATTTAGGCCTAAACACCTATCATTAAAAAAAAGCAAATGGACGGATATAACGGCCTATATTAGGTTTACTGCCTCGGTGGTCTAGTTGATAGCGTACTGTGCTTTCACCCCGAGGACCCAGGTTCGATTTCCGGCCAGGGCTTGGCATTTTCATACGCTATAAATCATCCCATCGTCTGCATTAGCCTAAGTCTGCACAATAGTAGGACGTTAAACAAAAAAAAAAATATATTAGGTTTAATATGTTTTTTTAATATATAGATTAAAGACTTAATTACGATTGTATATTAGATTGTTTCTTATAGACTGTCAGGCGAAGCGGATAAGCTGTTTCAGTCTGAATCAAATACACCTTACGGTAACTGATTAAAAGCACTTATAAATTTAGTGTGCGTATATTTTTAAATAGTTTTAATTTCGCGACTGCAGCGACCGCGCCAAAAAACCTTTAAAAGCACTCAGAACACGGTGCCAGATTTACTTTTGACTTTTATGATCAGTTTTACTGTTGCCTTCCGCCGCTCTTTATGTCCACATGGAACTACCCCCCACCCCAAAACCCAACCCCCAACCCCGTGTCGTTTGCAGTTATTAAACCTGCGTTTGTGTAGAAAGAGAACGAAACATATGGTTAAGAGTGTGACAAAAGCAAGTGTCAATTCGAAATTTCAAAAAATTAGATTGTGTTCTCTAAAAATCCTTTTTTTATTGTTATTAAAACGTAATTACTAAAAACTTTGAATTTAGAGGTTAAAGAATATTTAAGTTAAATTTAAGACGTGTAACTAGAATTTCTCTAATAGATAAAGTAAATTTATAACAAAAACGTTTGACGGAAAATAAATTCAAAATTATTGCCCTGAAAACATCGCAAGGTTCTAATAAGTAACAAATGGTGATTAAAAATGTCTGTTATTGTACCAAAAATAAAAACCACTTATCATTCGTCTTCTTTTTTATTTCAATTACGATAATTTTGCAGAAAACACCACAAATGATTTTTATTTTTGCTTCAATAACAATTTTCTTCAATGTTTTTCTATTTTTCTTAAAAATTTTAATTACATGTATTGTATTTTAATAAATAATCTTGTTTTATTGAATTAATTGTTATTTTAATTACGATTATTTTCAAAAACACGATAAATTTACATAGCTAGTTTTTAACAACATAACCTAAAACTTATTTATAACCTATCAGCTGTTCAATGATGAAATCAGCTGATCATTAGAAATTAATATAAAACAACTGATCTTTTAATATAACTACCAAAATTAAATTAATGATTTATTTCACACATTACATCTATCAAGCTCTATCGTAGTTTTCGTAGTTTATGACGTGCACCTCAGACGTGTAAAGTTCCCGGGCGGAAACATAAGAAATTTTAATCATAATTTAAATTTAATACGAGACTGATGACGCACAATATATACCATTATATCTCAATATAGGTGTTCCTCGCATCACGTGACGCACAAAAGCCATCATAACCACCCTTAAAACGTGATACATGTTAATATTATTTCTTATAAAAACATCTAGTTTAACTTTTATCGATTTTGTCTTCATAGTTTTGCATCAACCAGCTCTATTCTCGATGTCGTTGAATTTTAAATCAATTAAACTAAAATTCTTTTCTACTAGGATTATTATCACTATGTTCAGTATAATGATCTGCCTTTCCTAGCTTCGTCAATTCTACTTTCGTTGACGCGTTTTGGAACGAGTATAGATATAGTTTTTGAAGATGGTGGTTCTCCGAAACGCGTCAACGAAAGTAGAATTGATGAAGCAAGGAAGGCAGATCATTTTACTGAACACAGCGATTAAACTAATGTTTATAACATTTCCTTATAGTGTGTAAAAATTTAATAAGTGGTCCTCTGGTAGCAATACATGTGACAAAATATCTCACATTCCCTGTCTGTTCGAGACCAGCATATCTAACTAGGAACTGTACACTGCAGTTGTCGTTTTTTGTTAGCTGGTGTGTGCCTGCAAGGAAAAATGCGGCAACTCAATAACACACAATACTGACTGGTTACCTGAATCTGCAATTGCAGGCGTAACCTTCACGATATAACAAATTTTGTATAACAATGCAATAATGCGAAATAATTATATTTTAAAAAATTAACTTCTTGTGACGGTCAGAGTACGTCGTATTTTTAATGAGATTTGAACATTTAATGTTCAAATGATTTTTTTACAAAGTTTCACTCTGGTTATTAAAACAAACTGATTTTTAAAAAACTGAAAAGTGAAATATTTATGATTTTTTTAAAATAGTTGAACTAATTTTCTGGGTAATAAACTTGCCCGAGCTAATAATTAAGTTGGATCAACCTCTCAATAATATTAGCACTTTAATGTTGGCAGATTTGGTTCAAACAAAAACGTATTATGGTAACACGGTAAAGTATGTTAAATAATATAATTCGTTCAATCGTTTCAAATTGATTGCCGTTTAAATCATTAAAAAAATAATTTCATTTTATGTTAAATATATTTTGAAAATCTGATTTTGCCTTTCAATTAGCGTTATGATTTACATAAAGTAGCATTCTTAATATAAAAATTTCAATTAAAATGTTTGAAAATTTCATTCACTAAATGTTATAAAATTTACTCCTATTGTATTCATTTTTACACATTATTGTAAAATACAAAATAATTAATGTTAAATTGTGTATTTGTTGGACGATATTGAATTCTAGTTTTAAAAATCTGCTTCCGTCACGTCATCGAAAGAGCAATGCTTGCTGTATATTACACCGGAAGTTGGAACGGACGGATATACGCTATTACACAGAATACCCACAACACATTTCGCAGATTGCTGGGTTTTCTTTGCGGCTTGCCCACGTAGATGTAACCCAACCACTGTCACACCAGGTGGCGTCACGTGACTGTCACAAAACCACAAATGTGACTCGCTGCCCCCCAACCTGCGTGTTTCTGACGGATTGTTTGGCAGTTGATAGATATTGTCTGTTTGTACTGGATTCGTATATCGTGTGTTTTAGTGTTATCTTTGATTTCTCATCATGCGTTGATTTGCTGTGTCTTCTAAAAAAAAAAAGGTTTTTTTGTTAGGTGTTTGTGTATTAGGTTTGCCCATTTTTTTAGCTATTTTTCAATTTATACAAAACAGATTTTAAAACCTTTTATTCATGAATAAAGCAGTTTAACACTAGATTTTTTACAATGTAGACGGTAAGTATTTAAAACAAAACATAAAATTATATTTTGGTAGCTAAAACATGAAAAATTTTAGAAATTTAAAGTTGCCTGGTTATGATTTCTTTTCAAAGTTTAATATTTGTACAAAGCTATAACTAAAACCAGCCTAAATAAATCCAGTTAAATGTAAGCCCACAGTTTAAAATTTAATATTTGATACGTTAATTATGATTTTACATGTATAATTTTGTGTGAGATAGTTTGTGCAATGTTTTTACACCATTTATTATTTGTCCGCTATGTTACGGAAAAAATTCCGCAACATTAGCGGAATTTTTAGTTTCTCAAAAATTCCAAAAATATCCTAGATGCCAAAAATAAATTTTTAAGAGTAACGATTTTTACGCTTATGTAGGAATATGTTTGCGCGTTTCGTTTTAAAGGAAAAACTACTTTTAAGATTTGGTTAAAAGTTTAAAAATCAAGCTTTCCCGAACATTCCTTCGAGAAATTTTCGGAATCAATTGAAACTTATACACATACCCAAAATTAAAAAAAAATTGTGCAGAAATATTCCACGATTTTGTAAAAATTACTTCTTGCGAAATTGATTTCATAGTTCATGAAAATATTTAATTTGTACCTGTTTCATGAACGTATCGCTATTTGGGTTTTGCAAGGAGAAATTAATTAGACCCTAATTAATTGATGACCGCTGATTGGTTAATATATTAATTGATTCGTGTATTTTCAACGCGATTGCGTTTATGGGGCAAGATTTCAGATCAATTAGACAATGGTAAGTGAATAAACATTGGTTAAAATATTTGATCCAGAGAGACAGGAGATGACAATATATAAGAGGTAAAAAAAATTGCAGAAACAAAGAGTTAATAGATTTTGTTTGTATTTTAAGGCGAAAAGTACTTTGAGGCTATTATCGCCTCCCTAAATGTAAGTGTTAAAGTCGTAAGTGCAGTGTTGTGTGTGTTAGACTCGGGTACCGCGAGGGACGTCTAAACCCTCTCAATAGTCTGCACCCAGCGTGGAGGTTTTTCTCGAGAAACTACCCCAAACCTTTTTTGTTAAAACTAACTCAAATCTAGCATTTGAAACATAAATTATAATTAGTGCATTGGCCATAAAACATCATCCAAAATACTCAGGTTCGAAAGCCGTTATCGACGAGAAATCTGCAATATTGACAATCCAGTTGACCCGATTCGTTGACAGATATCGTTAGATTTCGTGACGCAACTGAATCCGAAATCTGGGTTAAGTTTCGTACAAAAATCTATAAATTTGATGCGTTAAAGACCACGTCATTAACGTTAATGGAGAAATAAAAACTTATAAAGTTTATGACCCGTACATCTTTGGTGCCCGCTTTGTAACGGCGCCGGGAGGGGTGCTTTCATGGCTTCCTCTTGTGCGAGGAAGCGGCGTATTTATTTCGCTCTCACAACAAAGCCGAACTGCCTCTGGACGCTTTTGGACCGCGACGCGCCCGATAAAAACACTCGTAAAATTTGGCGGAATGCTCTCGGAATAGAACCGGAGCCAGTTTGAACGAAACAGTGAGCGGTTGTTGAGAAAAAAACACAAAAGCGATAAAAAATGAATGTGGTGAAAAAACTGCAAGAACGTCCTCGTGTGTAGTTATTTCCTCAAAGATGCCGGATGGGGACTTTCTGAAAAAAGTTTTTTTTTAAATTTTGATCATTGTAAAAATTTGTAGTCCAAATCAGTATACCAAGTTGTGTAACCGACACTTAACTCACTTCCCTTTGTTCAATAGAACTAACATTTTGTACATAAACTTATTCTAGATGACAACAATAAATCAATTAATAGATTAACCAATTAGTAGCCATCTTTTAATTAAAATGGAAACTAGAGTCGGAGGAGTCGGAGGACGTTTTAAACTGAAAAGAAGAAGAAAATTTGTGTAACATTTTTCACCATTTATTTATGTTTACAGACTATAGTAAATACGTTTAGAGTTCGTAGTTACATAAAACAAAAATTCTTTTTCACTGAAACGTCTAATTGTGTCACTTAAGAATGTTTTTACTTGCAGCACTCCTAACCCTTCAATTGGTTTTCTTGTGCTGTCATAGCGAGTTGCGTAATTCGGTTACCCCAAGTAAAAACCGTTTAAGGGGCTGTCAGATACCTTTTTGCAGAAATCAAACATTAAAGTATAATATAAAAGTAAACGCGATTTAAGAAGCTGTCGTGTGCATTCATCCCTTACTGAGGGAGCTAATTCATCCCTTACTAAAAGGGCTAAGTTGGGATCTATTCATCCCTTACTGACAGGGTCCTTCAACGCTTTGCTAGAAATTTGTCATATTCAACTCTTCTAACAAATCACGATTTGTTATTATGTTTACTTTATTGTATATTACAGTCTTAAACATTAAGTTCAAATAAATAATAAGCTGAACAAGGAGCTAACAACTTACAACATATCAAATGAAACTAAATTTCTATTTAACTTTAATCTAAATTTAACACATTAACAAAGTGAGATATTATGAGGTAAAAGTATACATAAAAACATCTAATATATATACGAGGGTTGTCCGTAAAATAAGGTTCCCAATAATTTTTCACAATGAAAAACATGTTTATTTGCATTGAATATTACATTTTTGGAAGGCTTACACTTTTTTGTATTTTTCGACATAATCGCCGTTGAATCGATACATTTTTGCATACGGTGAACAATCTTTTGTATGCCTGAGTCGAAAAACACTCCCGCTGAGCCGCGAAGGTAGCTTAAACTTTTTCTTTCAACTCCTCTCTGGTACTGAAATGTGTCCCACCTACGTGTTTCTTCAAATTAGGGGGAAAGATGGTAATCACTTGGGGCTAAGTCCGGGCTGTAGGATGGATGTGTGACAGTATTCCATCCAAATTGGTTAATGAGACCGTTTGTTGTCTGGCGGTGTGCGGACGAGCGTTGTCTTGATGGAAACAAATTCTATTTGTGAGCATGCCTCTCCTCTTGTTTTGAATCGCGCTGCGAAGATTCCTTAACGTCCCAAAGTAACGATCAGCATTGATTGTTGTGCCGGTATCCATGAATTTGCACAACAATATCCCCTTCCTGTCCCAAAACACGCTCGCCATGACTTTGCCGGCAGACAGTTTTTGTTTGAACTTCCGCGGGTTCGGCGACTCTGGATGTTTCCACTGACGTGATTGTTCTTTCGTTTCCGGTATAGTATAGTGTACCCAGGTCTCGTCTCCAGTGACAATGGAGTCCAAGAATATCTGGCCATCTGTTTCGTAGGCCTGAAGAAATTCGCGTGCCGCATCAATCCGTTGCCGTTTGTGGTCTGCTGTAAGTTGTCTTGGGACCCAATTTGCCCACAAATTTTGCTATTCCCTAAATGGTCTGTCAAAATTTTATCAATGCTAATCTTTCTGACATCATCGATCATCTCGGAGGGTTCCCAAATAGTCACCCTTGCTCCTTCCACTTACGCAATCATTTCGTCCGAAACAGATGGACGTCTGGAACGCTGTTTGTCATGGAAGTCCGTCTTTGAATTCTCTGCACCATTTGCGCACGTGTTGTATGCTCATACATTTTGCTCCGTAGACTTCACACAGTTGGATATGAATGTCCACCGGCGCAGTGTTTTTTGCACACAAAAACGAATCTTTTTCCAGAGCGTAATTCGCACCTGGCGGGAGACAGAAGAGGCAATTCCATTATTAACGGCTACCAAGCCAAGACTGAGCGTCGCAGAGCGCTCGCGCAGTGGGGATTGGGAGCGGAGGAACTAAGCTGCAAGCGAAGGTCACCGAATCCCGCGTAACAACGTTTGCAGCTACTACAGCGCCTTAGGAACCTTACTTTACGAAGTATGTATAAACGGAATAGAAGTACATGACCGTTGTAAAAAGCAAGCTTGATATCAGCAGCTAAAATCCAAGTAATTGGACTGTTTGCCACTACAAATCCTGCAAGCTGGACAGGAGAAGACTTTGGAAAAAATAGACAGCACTTTTATCTATTTAATTGTAGTTGTTTCAAGATGCCGCCTGCAGCTTGCGCTCACATATCTTTCACAAGGGTTATTATTCTAATATGTTATGTTCAGTAATTAAACGTATTAGAACGAGAATATGTCAGGAAGAAGGAGGAATGTTTCTTCCTCACAAAACGTGTGAGGAAATGATCAGTAAATTACGTCATTATGTTAACTCTAATTGTTATCGTGTAACGTTGTGGATAATTTATATTAAGTAGTTGATGAGCTTTCACATTAACATAATTTTTCAGTGTTTTTATGGAACATAGAGAATGTTTTGATTGTATCTTCTACAGAATTTAAATTTAATCAGCGTGTATGCCATCATTACTTTGGTACCACTTGGCATTTGTAATTGCTCGATTGATCATATTCTGTACCCTCTGAACTTTCAAACTGTTACATTTCCTAGTACATCCACAAATTTTACGACTATAGATTTATTGACGGATTAGCACAATAGGCTTTTGTTGTAAAGATTTAATTGCGATTTTTTTATCAATCAGCCAATATAATTGACGAAATTTTAGCTTCACTTGCTCTGCATTTTTACTGGCATGGACAAATCAGGATTTGAAGGGAATGAAAAATAAAAAACTTTTTTTGGTAAACAGGCAAGGTGAAAGCATTTATTGATAATAACAATTATTATGTATGAATGTCTTGAAGCACTCGAGCGTTTGAAATCTGAGTTCGATTGACCCACAGTTGGTACAAAAACTTTGACAAGTTCTTTACTCGGCCAAATCAGTTGAAAAATTTCAAAATAGCTCCATTCAAATTCTGAAAAAAACATATTTTTTCCTAAAGGTCGTTAAAACCTTATTTCACCATGGTAATCAGCTTTAAAATCTGAATAATTAGCATTTTCAATTCCGTTAAATTCGTAATTTTAAAATTAAAATGCTAATCAATGCAAATTTTAACTCTCATTATATGGTGATATCAGATTATCTACCCCATTAACACCTCTTAATTACCCCATTAACACCTCTTAATTACCCCATTAACACCTCTTAATTACCCCATTAACACCTCTTAATTACCCAATTAACACCTCTTAATGACCCAATTAACACCTTTTAATGACCCAATTAACACCTTTTAATCTTAATGACCCCATTAACACCCAATTAACACCTAATTAACCCCAATTAACCCCATTAACACCTAATTAACCCAAATTAACCCCATTATCACCCAATTAACACCTAATTAACACCTAATTAACACCCAATTAACACCCAATTAACCGATAAGATAACGCTGTCGGCACGTGTCAGAGCGGTATTTAAGCCTAACTCGTCGTCTTTTACGAAGTAGTTTCAGTTCGTTCTGGCGGTGTACGGACGTTTTTTGTTTTTCGATTTCGACTTTTAGAGGATCTACTTGCTCCGTTGTTTTTGGTTTCGAATTTTTTAACTTAACTCGTCTTACTTGGATTTTCTCTGTGAAAGAATTCTTTGATATTGTTAAAATGAAAACTATATTGTGTTTTTTATTTTTACATGTCACAGCGCAGAGTAAAATTTACACAGCAAATAATACTTTGATATTGTAGAATACTTATAAACATTTGGTTTTTTGAAAACCAACGAGACAGTAACTGTAGCCAACTTAAGTGTACTTTCAAATGGACTTTTGTTTTCCAAGAGTATTATAACCTTACTGTGGACGGACAACTAAATGATGAAACATTAAATTTAATGAATTCCAAACGATGCGGCGTTCGTGATGATATAATAAGTTTCTCTAGAACTAATATTACTTGGAAAAAGTCTCCTCTTAGATGGCATTATTATTACGCTAATTCTGATGTCTTGTCACTTACAGAAATCGCCTTTAAAAAATGGCAAGAATATTCTAACATTATTTTCCAACACAGTATAAATAATCCTGATATAGTGATATCCAATAAATATGGAGCTCATAGGTATCAAACATCATATTCACGTTTTTGTCCTAATGACTTTGATGGTCAAGGCAATGTATTAGCACATGCTTACTTTCCTAAATCAGACGGCACCGCTGTTGAAATACATATTGATGATGATGAAAATTGGTGTTTAGAAAGAAATGTGAAACAATGTTTAATCGGACAAATAAGTCTACTCAAAGTTTTAGTACATGAGATTGGACATTCACTTGGATTAAAACATTCTAAGGATCGTGAAGCTATTATGTTTCCTTATTATAATAATAATGATTTAAAGTTAGAAAAGACGATATTTTAGGCATCCAATCTATGTACGGACCACCCTCTCATGCAGCGCCTATATCAACAACAACGACTAGTACTACTTTAACTACAACTTCGACTTTTACACCGGAATTAACAACAACAACTTCGCCTAAAAAGATACCTACACCACCTCTTCTTTGTAGTGTGAAAAATATTAATACGTTTTTAATTGTAAACCAACATTTATATTTATTTTATAAAAAATGGGTTTGGATTCTGAAGTTAGGAGAAAATACTTACAATAGAGCACAGTATTTACCTGATTGGCTCTATTTCTTACCAGCAAACTTTAAAGCTATATCTCATATCTACCAGAGACCGTCCGGCGAAATTGTTATTTTTATAGGTTGTAAAATATATATGATTGAATTTCCTTCTTTGAAACTTATCAGCGGCTATCCAAAATTATGTCATGATATTGGAATACCTAACACAGCTAATATTAACGGTGTTGTTAATACATACAATGGACGGACTTATATTTTGTACAATGAAATATACTATACAGAAATCGACGAGTGTAGGTTTCAGTGCAAAACATATGGACTCATATATGAAAAGTTTCCGGGCGTGTCGCCAAGTGTAAATTCAATTTTCAAATTCAAAAACGGTTTATTGTATTTTTTTAAAAATGATACTTATTATGAATTCGATGAGTTTACACAAAAGCTGCACAGAGCAGACACGTTTGATTTATCTATTTTTGGTGTCAACTGCGAAAAGACATCATTTACAACACTTTTGGAGCGTTTTAAGGAACTTGTGTCAAAATTAGATTCTATTTCAACGCCTTTAGAAAAATTACAAGAGTTATAAAAGAATAAAAAAAATACAACGATATCTAGGTAAGACCTATTTTAGTTGATGACTTTTGACATATGTGCAATTATTTCTTAGATTACTTACTATCAATACTTGTTAATCATTCCATATGAAACAAATGTCAAAATTCAAACTGATATAACGCTGTTCTTTGTAATTGCAAAAAAATGTATTTACGTCAATCTTTGTCGGCACATTTGCGCGAGTCTGCAAAAATAATTTTTTGTAGAGTTCAATGTTTAAAGTCAAGTTATCTGTGCTCGTGTTCTAATGATGCAATGTGATCTTATTTTGCATAATTAATACACGTGATAGATAAATGCGTATATATATTAAGAAAAATACCAAGCTCATGTCTCTATTCTGATCTATCAGTTGCTACAGTCGCTAGTCTGCTGCTACAACGTTCTACGATAAATCTTCTTTTGTTAAAACAAGTAAGTGATTATTTTAATTTTGAATTAAATTCGAAAAGAAATAAAAATTTTGATTGTACATTTGCATTTGCTAATTTTGTAAAAATTAAAAGTTAAAAAAATACTTTCTTCTAACAAAAACCGCCAGAGTAGTTCACCAACTTTCGTTTATTAATTTGAATTAAATAAGTTTGCTTATACAAAATCTTTTATTTTAACAGACAGAATTCACAAGTGATAATTCCGAAGGAAAACAAACCATAAGGAGTCACCTTGTACAGAATACGTTTTTAAAATTATTCGTTAACAGGTATTTTTTATAAATACAAAGAATATATCTATACAATACTCAATTTTCAATTAACGTATATTTCATTTAATTAAGTTAATCAATTTTTTTTTATTTTTAGATCATTTTGGCGAGCTCAATCACGAAAATTATATTTTTGTGAAATTATAGTTAATTTTATAATTTAAAAAAATGGAAATGGATCCGGCTAAACTCTACTTTTTTAAATTTTCTGAAAATGCCTATGATCCTATCAAAGCCACGAGTTCGGCCGCCGGTTTCGACCTCAGAAGTTCTGTGGATGCGGTCGTTCATAAGGGGACTAGACAACTAATAGAAACCGATCTGGGAGTCATTGTTCCGGAAGGATGTTACGGAAGAATAGCTCCCAGATCTGGTCTATCTTTTTACAATAGTGTTGACATTGGGGCGGGCGTAATAGACAGGGACTATAGGGGGAGTTTAAAGATTTTGTTAATTAATAACAGCGCGACAGATGATTTTATGGTTTTCAAGGGGGAAAGGATAGCGCAGTTAATTTGTGAGAAGATTGTCTATCCGGAAATTGAGGAATTGTCTCGTTGGGTTCAAAATACAAAAAGAGGGGCAGACGGTTTCGGTTCGACCGAAACCAAGATTATTAAGAAATGTTAAAATTAAGGCTCTTGATCGGATCATAAGCAATTTTTAAGAAAAACGTAACTATGTATTAGGATTAATTTAAATAAGCATAAAACGTACTAGAATCCCGCAGGGGGGTGCAGACTAGCCGCACCTATTGAGAGGATTTAGACGTCTCTCGCGGTACCCGAGTCTAACACACACACATTTACACTTGCAACACTATACTTACGACTTTAACACTGTACATTCGCATTTACATTTAGGGACGCGATGATAGCCTTAATGTGCTTCTCGCAAAAATAATATATGTAGTAAACTGGTATAAATAATAATAATAATTAATAATGATGCCTATCTTTTTAGTTAACGAAGATAAACAAACCAAAAATGGAAACCGAAAAGCAAGGGGGAAAAAATGACACAAACCGTTTAACTTTAGTATCAATATTGGAGACAATGTTACTAATAGGAGTTGATTCTTTTACACGTTGGGGGTCAACAATGAAATATTTAAAAACATTGATGGAAAAACAAAAAAATGAAGATTTTATAGCTTTATACAATACGCTTGATATAATTTTTGATTGTTTTCAGTCAGATATAGTTATGAAAGAGAAAACTAAAATAATTTATGAAGATATTGTAAAATTATTAGCATCTGTTGAAACTAGCGATTTATTAAAAAGAACCTTTTCTTGTGATACAGCAAGTGCTTTGGTTAAATACATTAAAACAATAGAATTTGGTAAAAAAAGTAATAAGCGCAGGCGAAGTAACGATTCATCAGATGAATCCGATTCTGTGAGTAATTTATCGGATGACGATTTTAATAGCTTGTTTTTTACGAAACAGAAAAACTTCAAAAGAAGTCAAAAGTTACTATCAAACAATTAATTCAGTCTAATTCCGATAAAAAAAAGAAAATAATGAAATCTCCGGGAGAAACGGGAACCCACTTAATAAAAATTGAAATGACTGACATTGACGACTTGAAAAAAATCCCCGAGAAGCAATACTGGACTAAGGTTTACAAGAAGGCATATTTTGTGCTTGACGAAAATGACAGAGATGAACAAAATTGCTCAAAAACATTAATGACATTTTATACAAAGTAGCTGATAAAATTTCAAATATAGATAATGTAGACATACAAATACAAAAAAATGAAGCAAAGAGTTCAAAATTGTTTAGCAATTTCCAATGGTAATTTTAAAAGTTATAAGTATTTAGTTAAAGTTTTTAATAGTAAAATATTTTCATTATTTTAGGATCTTACAACAAGAAAATTATGGAGTACCTCACTACCACTTGTTTTTCTAATGTTTTGATCAGTGACAATATAATAAAATATTTATTAGAAGATAATGATTTTACAAGTGCTTTTGGATTTTTATCGTTATTTCATAAAATAATCCATTTTATATTTATAAAAAACTTTAAAATGTATAATTTATTTATAAGTTCTGTACCGGAAATGTTTTCGAAAATGTTTATTGACAGAGTTACGGATAACCTTTTTTTGACAGACGATTCATCTTTTGATAATGTTCTAAACGAATATTTCATGTACTATTATTATTTACAAGAATTTGAAAAAAGTATGAAACAAAACGTAGAAATTTGTATAAATAAAATATCTATTTCTACAGCGAAAACGCAGGATTTTTTCAGATTAGTTAAACACGTAGAAAGACATCACTTTTTAAATTTGAATGAAGAACGTAATTATAATACATTTATTGAATTTTTAAAATTTGTTTTTGAGTGTTTAAAATTTAGAGACAGTATTAGGCTGGTAAGAAACATTTTTCAAGAAAATGAAGAATTGTTTACTAAGTTGCCTCGTTTTCTTTTAGTGTGTTTGGAGTAAAAACAGAAATATATTTTTTTTTTAAATTATTTCAGATACATTAAAAAAAATAAAATGGACAGTAGGGTTAAAAAAAGAAAACTCGCACATGAAAATAATTCCGATACTCCGTCTTCAAGCAACATGAACATAGTTCCAAGTATATCAGGTGAACATTTAAAAAGAAAATCCGTTAGATTAGAAAATGTCTTGGTTTCAAATGAATTTTTCGAATTGGAGAATGCTTTCAAAGGAAACCTAAAAACTTTTTATTTGAAAAATAATGTTGAAAATATTAAAGATATTTGCCTGTTGTTAACACACAATAAGCCGAAAATTGAAAATGTTCTAAATATATGTTTAGATATTTACAACTCGTTTAAATTTAATCTTGTTGTCGAATGCACATATATAAAACCTATAGTTGGTGAAATGCAGGACAGATCGTTTAAAACGAAAAATTTTACAATTTTTAGATCATCAAATGTAATAAGTATTTTAAATGAAATGTTTACAAAAATTTGTCATGAGGAGTCTACGTCTACAGATAAAGGTAGCGGCTGGACGTTGTATACTGTGGATAGTATTTTATTGCGTTTGAGTAAATATAAACCTTTGCGTGGAAGTTCTTTTTTACCACTACCGCCCGGTGTTCAGTTAAAGAAAGCCGTTATAAATGTTCACAATTATAATGATAATTTTTGTTTTAGATGGGCGCTTTTAAGTCGGTATGTACAGAAAAAAAGTGCTAGTCGCTTAAGTAGTGAATATTATGAACAAATTAATAAATTCAATTTTAACGGAATTAGTTTTCCTACTCCTCTTAAAGAAATAAATATATTTGAAAAGAATAATGATAATGTTTCCATTAACGTGTACGGGCTTGATAACGATAATAATGTATATCCTCTTAGAATATGCGAAAGTGAAAAATTAATCACTTTGACTTATTGCTAATTACTAATAAAAGTGGGGTTAGCCATTACTGTTACATAAGTAATTTTTCCAGATTAATTGGTTCTCAGTTGAGCAAAAATACCCAAAAGAAGGTCATATGTAAACGCTGCTTTACACATTATCAAGGTCGAAATTGTGAAGATAAATTAAAAATCCACATGAATACATGTATCCCAAACAAGCCTGTAAGGGCAGTTATGCCAGAAAGTGAAAACGATTGCTCTCCTGTATTAAAATTTAAAAACTTTCAATATAGCTTTCGCGCTCCTATAGTAATATATGCAGACTTTGAGTGTCTATTGAAACCTATTAACGAAAGAATATCAACATGTACATTTTTACACGATATTCATGAACCCATGAGTTTTTGTGTCTATGTAGTAGCTGATAAGACTTCATTGTCAGAACAAATATTTGATAAATTACCAAAAGAACCATTTTTATATAGAGGTGAAAATGCAGCTAATAAATTTATGGCCTACTTAATTGACTTAAGTAATGAAATCGGAAAATTAATTCAGGACAAGAAGCCAATGCTGCCCCTTACGGACGAAGAAAAACAAAAATACAAGAATACAACTCATTGTGAAATGTGCGAAAGTAAATTTACTGCATTTCACAAATCGGTACGTGATCATTGTCATTTGACAGGCCGTTTTCGTTCTGTATTATGCGTTAATTGTAACTTAAAAGACAAAACATACAATATCTACCAATATTTATACACGGAAGTTCCAATTATGATACGCATTTTATAATTAAACAACTCGGTTGTGACTCTCAACAAATAAGTATCATTCCCAATAGCAAAGAAAAATATATTTCCTTTTCCAAAAAAACTAAAAATGGATTGACTTTAAAATTTGTGGATACATTCAAATTTTTAAATCACAGCTTAAGCTCTTTAGCCAGTCATTTGTCTTCGAGTCAGTTTTGTCATGTAAAAAATTTTTAACGATAATGATTTAGAATTTGTCACAAGAAAAGGCGTATATCCGTATGAGTATACAGATGCGTGGAACAAACTTGATGAAACTAAATTACCTGAAAAAATATTTTTATAATAGTTTACTTCAGAGTGAAATATCTGGAGAGGATTATGAATTTGCTATGGAGCTTTGGAATCATTTTCATTGTCAAACTTTGGGCGAATACAGTGATTTATATTTGAAAATAGATGTGTTATTACTAAGTGACGTGTTTGAAAATTTCAGGACATTATGTATTGAGTCGTATAAATTAGATTCGGCTCACTACTTGACGTTACCAGGTTTCACTTTTGACGCCATGTTGCGTTTTACGAATGTTGAACTCGAACTTTTACCGATTATGACAAGTATTTATTTATCGAAACAGGGGTACGAGGAGGTATAACGTCCTGTATAAAGCGATATGCAAAAGCTAATAACCCGTACCTTGAAAACGATTACAATGACAAACTACCAAATTCATATTTAATATATATTGATTGCAACAATTTATACGGTCACGCAATGTGTAATCCAATGCCAAAAAACGGGTTCGTGTGGGAAAATAAAATTAAAATGTTTGATATTTTATCTGTAGCAGATGATTCTAGTACAGGCTACATACTGGAAGTTGATATTGAATATCCGAAAGACTATCACAATTTACACAATGAACTGCCGTTTCTCCCGGAAAATAAATGTCCGCCTAATGAAAAACAAAAAAAATTACTAACAACTTTAGAATCCAAAACAAATTACATTGTTCACTATGTTAATTTAAAGCAAGCTGTTCAAAATGGTCTAATAGTACGTAAAATACACAGAGTCCTTAAATTTTATCAAGAACCTTGGCTAAAACCTTACATTTTATTTAATAATGAAAAACGAAAACAATCAAAAACTTCATTTGAAAAAGAATTTTACAAGCTACTAAATAACGCAATGTTCGGTAAAACAATAGAAAACATAAGAAAGCGTCAATCAATAGAATTAGTAAATAACGAAAAAAGATTAAACAAACTTATTTGTAAACCAACTTATCTTGAATCAATTATTTACCACGAAACACTCTGCGCAGTGCGCAGCGCTAAAGAATCTGTTTTATTTAATAAACCCATATACATAGGTTTCAGCGTTTTAGAACTCAGCAAAGCATTTATGTATGACTTCTTTTACAACGTGTTACGTAAAAAATATGATATAAATAAAATTAACCTTTTGTACGTTGATACAGATGCTTACTTCTTAGAAATAATAACTGACGATTTTTATAAAGATATGATGGATGATGACTTAAAAGAATTTTTAGACACATCCGATTATCCGAAAAATCACTTTTGTTATTTTGAAGAAAACAAAAAAGTGTTAGGAAAATTTAAAGACGAGTGTAACAGCCAGCCTATTACTGAATTCGTTGGCTTACGTCCAAAATTGTACAGTTTCAAATGTAAAAATAATGATAGTAATTTACATGAACGTAAAAAAGCAAAAGGTGTAACAAAATCTGTTATTAAAAATAATATATCTTTTCAAGATTACAAAAATTGTTTAGAATACCATAGCAATATAAAAAGAGAATGTAGAATATTTCGATCAACAAAACATTGTGTACAAACAGTGTCAATTAATAAACTTGCTTTAAGTGTGTTCGATGACAAAAGGTTTATTTGCGATGACGGTGTACACACAATTGCATACGGTCATCATTTATTAAATTGATGTTCATTTTTAATAGTTACATTTTAAAATGTTTTTTCTACTGTACCTAACTGTAACATAAGTTATAATTAATAAATTTATTATTACCAGTTTACCCTTTATTCAAATTTATGTATCAATTAACAATGTCATAACTTGTTTATGAAAGTAAATACATTTATGTATCAATCAACAAAAATTGTAATACCTTGTTTATGAAAATAAATACAATATACTGTACCCAACTGTAACATAAGTTATAATTATTAAATTTATTATTACCAGTTTACTCTTTATTCAAATTTATGTATCAATTAACAATGTCATAACTTGTTTATGAAAGTAAATACATTTATGTATCAATCAACAAAAATTGTAATACCTTGTTTATGAAAATAAATACAATTACCAGTTTACTCTTTATTCAAATTTATGTATCAATTAACAATGTCATAACTTGTTTATGAAAGTAAATACATTTATGTATCACACAACAAAATTGTAATACCTTGTTTATGAAAATAAATACATATTATTTTTGTGTTATATTTTATTTTTTAAAAACAAATATTGTTTTCTGTGTTTTATTTATTCCTTCTCCTTTATAAAATTTACAAAATACAATAGAGGGTTTGTGAAAGAAATAGAAAAAAAAGTTTTGTTATAATTTTTATTTATTCAAAAAAAATATTACAAATACAATTAGAAATTTTTTTTTTAAAATATTTTACGTACAATACCAGAAAGTGGCGTATATTCCACTAAAGCATCTTGAATGATGAGACAGTAGGCCGCAGTGTTTGCTGGAATATTTTCTGATGTTTCGATTTCAATACGAATATCTAAGGTACCTGTTTTTAATGTTTCATCTTCCCTCGAGCAGTCAATAATAAACAATGGTGTTTTAGCTAAATATGTTAATATGTCAATTGATGGTTTATTTTCAACATCGTTGTTAAAAGAAGATTGAAAATTTGAGTAATTATTGTAAATTATCGCTTCATTTCCATTAAAATTATCATATGGATGGTATTTTGCATTTTTGTATACCTTAACGTTCACAGTATTGCACATATCAAAGTGTCCGGCATTCCTATTTGGTACATTTTTTCTATTTGTTTGAAATCCAAAAGCTATGAATCGAGGTGATTGATCACTTGTTGTAGTTTTCACAAACCAACTGCCATTTTTTGTCTGTGGATATATTGGATATTCAAAAAGAAGTCCTCGGCGAAATGGTATTTGTATAGGCATGTCCTGTTTTATGAATCTTAATAATGGTAAATTAGCATCGTCAGCAACTTGAACGTATGGAATTTTCCAAAATAATTTAGTTATATTCAAACTTATTTTACGATCTGTATGATTTATTAAAATTGAATTTAAATTTGTTGAACTTCGTAATAAAACTAATTCTTGTTTTACGCACATTATTATGTGTTTATAATCTCTTGCAAACCCAAGTAACATACTCAGAGGAATACAAAAAGAAAATTTTTCTGTATTATCTAAAGGCGACATATCCAATTTCCAACCGGCGTTTAATAACACATTTTCCTCGTCTTTGCGGCTAGTCAATATATTTATTATTGTTGTAGTTATACCAGCATTTTTTACTCGATCTATTTCTGTCCCACAAAGTTCATAACGTATTTCGTCAAACAGAAAAGCCATAGCATTGCTAATTAGTTGAATACTCTCGTCCTTTGTATTATCAGTTTTTTCTGCTGTAAAAGTTCCTTCTATGTACAAATAACTTTTGTGAGGTAGAGTGTATACATTTTGCTGATTAATGGGTATACGGATTTCGTCATTTTCGTTATAAGTAGTTTGTGCATACGGAAGATGAGTGTGGTATTCTAAATCACTAATCGTATCATCGAATTGAAGTTTTTCATCTATTCTCAACATATTTTTTGTTAACTGTAAAACCTAAATATTCCAAAAAAATTCGGTTTCTAGCTGTTAACGGCTTGATTGTTTGATTAAAACTGAATGATGGTGCCGAATTAATTTTATTATTGAAAATTAAAACCATATCTAAGTAGACACGCGTCTCAAATGCAGTCTAAGCGAGATGTACTCTTGTCTGAAGTTAATCAGTTGCCCCTCTTGATCCTCAAGTTGTACTGAAATGTTGTGAAGTAGACCGGTTACATTTAAAGGTAGGTATATTACTGAAGAAGGTTTTTCAACAATTTTATAACCTGGTTCTACCGTAGGATAAAACTCATGAAGAACATGACCTTCAACACCGTTGTTATACGATCCTCGTACAATATTACACGTGACACGAATAATATCCACTTTATTAATATTTACAGTATTTGGAGAAGTATGCCATTCATTTGGTTCTAATTTTTGGGTTCAAAACCTAGTAATGAACCTATGCTATTTGGCTTGTCAAAATGAATAGCTTTTGAACAATATATTTGTGTTTTCATTGTATTATTATTTCCTTTTATATCCAAATTAACAACAGTTCTTTTATGTTTTTCATGTATTGCATCCTTTAAAAATGAAATAATATTATCTATTTCGTAAGAACCTTCGGGAAGTTGTATTTTATATTCGTCCTTATCTCCATAATAAAACATATCATTTACTCCAGTTTCGACATTAGGTATTGTATTGTAAGTCATTAAATCAATTAATCCAATTTCCCATTGATAATTAGATAAATCTATTGCTGGAAATATATCGCAAGTAAGTCTCGAGCCTCTTCCGCTTACACATAACATATTAATTAGTTGTTATCCGATAAAAATTCTAAACATAAATGACCGCATATTGATGTATTCATTTTCTGTTTGTTTGTATAATTATAAAAAATATGTACATTTTCTGAAATTGATTGAAAATAATTTATTATTTCGGCTGGCGGACGTAAATTTCCGAAACTATCAAAGTAAAAAATTTTATTGTTTTTCTTTTTATAACACACCCAATGCGTTCCTGCGCCTAGCGTACTATCCAAATTTATAACACCATTTTCATTTTTTAATATTTTTTTAGGTAAATTGTCGCGCATAAAAACACCTCTGAAATTAGGTATGTTTAAATGTTTTACATACTTTATTATTTCCATGTTTGATAATGCGTGATCAGGTAATTTTATTATTTTTTTTTTTTAATTCCACTGCCTTTGTATGGTTTCAAATAGTAACCTTTACCTTTTTTAATAGATTTGTTATTTTTCTTTAAACAACGTAGAACTCTTCTAAGTGCTTTTTTAGTTTTACAAGCCTTTTTGGTTTTTCTTCTTTTTTTAGATTTATTTTTAGCCGTTTTTCCTCCTCCTAGTTTATTTTTAATTTTCATAATATTGGTAACAGCATACGCTGCCGCTCTTTCGCCTAAACTAGCGTCTGATGATATAACACGTTCCCAAGCCTTATCCGCCAATTGCTTATCAGCTTTTGCTCTTTGAGTAGAATCTGAAAATTTTGAATACGCAATATCGTGATCTTTACAAGCTTGATCTAATCTGTTGACGCCAGGATCACCTCTGTTTAACCTGTCACGTAACCTTGTTCCTGGCCCACAATATTGATATCCTGGAATATGTAGCTCAATAGGTAATATATCTATTGCGCGATTTAAAATTTTTCCTGGCAAAGCTTTTACAGAAGTGAACAGTCCACGTCCTCGATACACACTGTTTGAATTACTTCGTTCACTATTCATTTTGAAACTGATTGTTAATACAAGGTTTATGTGCTGGTTGTGGGAACGTGTGTAATTAAATTACTAGCCCAATCCGTTTTTGACTTTTTGGGGTTGTCCCTAGTATATTCAAGATAACAGTGATAACCAATTTCTTCCGCATACATCTTAAGTATATCTGTTTTATCATCAACATATTTTTTCGTAGTCGCATCTTTCTTTTTCGGGTGTTTTTACATTTCTTAAAGTATAATCACCAGCATCGAATACACCATTTTTTAATGAGAGACAATTTTTGTTAATATAATCAACAGCCGACTTAAAAGCGTAAATAGTCGAATCTGTGTTCTTTTCCCCAATTGTATCATCAACATATTTTTTTGTAGCCACATCTGTATCTTTTTTCGGATTTTTTACGTTACTTAAAATTAAATTATTTGCATCTAATACACCTTCTTTCAATGATATTGTATTTTTATCGATTAAACTTAAACATTGTCTCTTAAACGTTATTAAATTTATTGCATCATTGTCTTCTAAAGGATCATTTAAATTACAAATTCTTTTCCTTTTCATATCATAATTACTGTCGGCAGTTAGTATAAAACCTATACCTGGCGGTCCTTGAACAGGTTTTCCTTGACGAGCAGCGTGTATGTGGCGTCCAAACTTGTCTACACTCATTTTAACAAAGGTAGTAAAGCTTTTTCAGATTTTAAAATTATACCTGCTTCTTGCAATTCTTCTACTATAGATATAATTTCATTATTATGACCTTTATTACCTGACGACTGCGATGCTAATAACAATCTTAAACGATCGCATAATTCATTAGGGTCGTTCCAGTAAGTATAAGATGGTGTCTGTTTTTCGAGGTCTTTTAATACAATACCGCTCCCACTCCAATCCATGTGACTGCGAGGTTCGCGTGGAGGAAATAATTTTGCAATTACTTTTTATATTTTAAACTTTTGTTTGATTTGATTTTTCCTTTCGGCATAAAATCCACTCTGTGCGCATTTGTAGATATCAAAATATCTCGATATTTAATTAAATCTTCTTCTGTGTAAATGTAATCATCAGGAATTCTCATAAATAGTAAATCATAAAGGCCTCGTGTGCCTGCGTATCTAATGTTATCAATAACTAGGTCGTTGTTAATTATATCTATTACTTTATCACCGATCATCCACTTATTACGTTCTATACGAACTCCGTACACATTGTCAATTTTTTAGGATACTTTATATATGTAAGAAAGTATTTTATAGCCAGTTTTCCTTTAAACGTGTTTTTATAATTGACTCTGCTTCACGTCGACCTTGAGGAGAGTTTAAATATTCTTCGACTGATTCAGGTGATTCGTAAATCTCTTCTTTTTTATTTTCATATTCCGTTTCCATTGGCTGCGGCTCAATTTCGTTGTCTGTTTCCATTTCTTGATCCTCAGAAGAAGTACTATCCTCGTCCATTTTTAAATCTGGATCTAGAGGGGTTCGTTTTACGGGAATCTCATTCTTTATAGTTTCCAAATTCTGTCTTCTTATTGAAAAATTTTCCGCTTCCATGATCGAGTCGGGCGATAGCGGCGGTCGTTTTACAGGACCGTCATCCGAAACATAATTTTTTCGTTTATCAGCTCTTCGTGGCACCGCTTTTTTAACAAACGGCTCTTCTATATCAAAATTTGAATTTTTTCTTTTTTTCTCCATTTTGTTTGTTAGTTCTTTTTCTTTTTCCTTTTCCTTTTCCTTTTCCTTTTGTAATTTGCTAGCTAATAATGTATTAGCATTAGATGCAGCCCACTTACTCATAGGTTTTTCGACGATTTCAGTTGGTTTCTCAACAATTTTATCGTACAATGGTTTAATTAACGGTTCCATAATAGGTTTTATATTTTGTTCTATATGATATTCCATATCCATAATGCCTCTTTTCAGAGCCCTGTGTTTCTCTTTTATTGTTTTCCTAAGCTCTTTTATTTCTAATACAAGTTTCTCGCGCTCATCGGGATCCGTAATTTCGTTCATCTTGAACGAAGGTACGATGTAAACTGATTAAGAATACGCTTAAAGTGATATGAACTCGTCAAATCCAATTCTATACCTTCCTCTATTTATATCACTATCTTTGTCTATTACGAGAAAACTACGAATTCGTTTTTTCCAAGCCAATGAACACATTTCTCTAAAAATTTCGTATTTCATATCAGTAGTAACATGATCATTATAAACGTGACGTAAGTTCCGCTCATCTTGTTTAAATAATATTATTAAATTAGCATTATCACGTATCAATTGTTTTGGCACATGGCTATAAGTTTGACAAAGATAAAACGTGTCTATATTATTGTGTCGACCCATAACAAAGTAATTTTTAATATTATTCTGTCGTTCACAAGCCACGTCATCAAATATCATAACAGAATTGTCTTCAACATCGTTAGGATGTATTACTTCGTCGTTTTCGGTAAATGTAAAATACCCAACATTTTTAATTTTAGAAAACACGCGATTAAGAAAGCGATATTTTGGTTGATTTATAGATTTCGAAAAAATATAAATATTTTCAAAAAACAACGCCTTAGGATGAAATAATAAATTAAACATAAGATTTGTTTTCCCACAGTTGGATGGACCGCAAATTAAACATCTAATTGAATTTGGTAAAAGCGCCCCATTTTTCCTTTCTCGTATATTATCTTCTATATACAAATCGAAATTTGTAATTGAAATAGCATCCGCTTGTTTTGTTACTTTCATATCAAATCTTTTTTATTTATCCAAGTATCTCTTGATTTGTCAAATCCTAACCAACGCACTAGGAGTTGGTCGCCTTTTTTACGTATCACTTTCTCAATTAAATATATGTCACTGTATTTAGTTTTACTCAGTTCCTCGTGGTAAAAACCGCCTTTTATTATATTACCCGAATCATCTTTTAGTCTGTAAGTAACTGGATCTGTTGACACTATCTCGTACACTGTATAAATCTCATTACTCCAGTTCGGCAGGTATCCTTTAGTAAACGGTTTTTTATATCTGCTTATTCTAACTTTGTCTCCTTTTTTAAACTTAACAATATGCGGAATTCGTTTTGATTTTCTGTTATTAATTATTCGTTTCAAAACCAAAAGTTCATTATTTATATTAACTTTATTCGGTGCCATACCAATTGTTCTGTGAAAAGTGTTATTGTATTTTTAACTAATTTTGGAAGTAAATCTAACCACTTATAATTACCTTGTTCGCTAAAGGCTTGCCACATTTTTCCTTTTTAAAGTTCTATTTAATCTTTCAACTAGGAAAATATGGAGAAGCTCAATGTTTATTAAACCAGGTTAAGTAGTAGTAGGTTGTATGTCCTGCTGCAATCTTTATTACCCCATTAACACTTCTTGATTACCCTTATTCGCCATCTCTTCTTAATTACCCCATTAACACATCATAATTACCCAATTAACACTTCTTCTTGACCCAATTAACACCTTTTAATGACCCAATTAAGTCTTTTTTGTCTGTATGACCCCATTAACACCTTAAGTAACACCTAATTAACCCTAATTAACCCCATTAACACCTATTGCTTCCCACTAACCGCATTACATACCCAATTAGCACCTAATTAACACCTAAATTAACACCCAATTAACGCCCAACTAACTGATAAGATAATGCTGTCGGCACGTGTCAGGAGCGGTATTTAAGCCTAACTCGTCGTCTTTTACGGAAGTAGTTTCAGTTCGTTCTGGCGGTGTACGGACGTTTTTGTTTTTCTCCGATTTCGACTTTAGAGGATCCGCTTGCTTCGTTGTTTTTGGTTTCCCAGATTTTTTAACTTAACCTGTCTTACTTGGATTTTCTACTATAGAAGAATTCTTTGATATTTATTTAAAATGAAAACTATATTGTATTTTTATTTTTACATGTCACTGTGCAGAATAAAATTTACACAGCAAACAATACTTTGGATGTGTAGAATACTTACAAAACATTTGGTTTTTTGGAAATAAGCAGGACAATATTTTCTTAGCCAGCTTAAGTGTACTTTCAAATGGACTTTTTGTTTCCCAAAGTATTTATAACCTTGCAGCGGACGGACAACTAAATGATGAAACAGTGGAATTTAATGAATTCCAAACTTGATGCGGCGTTCGTGATGACATATAATAAGTTTCTCTAGAACTAATATTACTTTGAAAAAATTATATCTTAGATGGCATTATTATTACGCTAATTCTGGTATCTTGTCACTTACAGAAATCGCCTTTAAAAATAACCAGAAATATTCTAACATTATTTTCCAACACCGTATAAATAATCCTGATATAGTGATATCCAATAAATATGGAGCTCACCAGGTATCAAACATCATATTACCACGTTTTTAACTTCTAATGGCTTTGATGAATGAGGCAAATGTATTGGCATATTCTTACTTTCATAACAAATCAGACGGCACCCGCTGTTGAAATACATATTGATGATGATGAGAGTGGGTATTTAGAAAGAAATGTGAAGTCAATGTTTAATCGGACAAATAAGTCTACTTCAAAGTTTTTCATTATGAGATTGGACATTCACTTGGATTAAAACATTCTACAAGATCGTGGAAGCTATTATGTTTCCCTTATTATAATAATGATGATAAAAAGTTAGGAAAAGACGATATTTTAGGCATCAAATCTATGTACGGACCACCCTCTCATGCAGCGCCTATATCAACAACAACAGCTAAGTACTACTTCTCTTAACTACTACTTTCGACTTTTACACCGGAATAATAACTTGTACTTGGCCTCAAAAAGATGCTCTACACTACCTTTTCTTTGTAGTGTGAAAAATAATAATATTGTTTTTAATTGTAAACCAACATTTATATTTATTTTATAAAAATGATTTTGGATTAAAGTTAGGAGAAAATACTCTACAATGGAGCACAGTATTTTACCTGGTTGGACTCTACTTCTTACCAGCAAACTTTAAAGCCATATCTCACTTATCTACCAGAGACCGTCCGGCGAAAATTATTTATTTTATAGGTTGTAAAATATATATGATTGAATTTCATGCTACAGAAACTTATCGCGGCTATCAAAATTATCATGATATTGGAATACCTAACACAGCTAATATTAACGGTATTTGTTAATACATACAATGGACGGACTTATAGCTGTGCAATGAAATACTCTATACAGAAATCGACGAGTGTAGGTTTCAGTGCCAAAACATAATAGACTCATATGAAAAGTTTCCGGGCGTGTCGCCAAGTGTAAATTCAATTTCAGATTCAAAAACGGTTTTATTGTATTTTTTAAAAATGATACTTATTATGAATTCGATGGACTACACAAAGCTTTACTGAGCAGACACGTTTGATTTATCTATTTTGGTGTCAACTGCGAAAAGACATCATTTACAACACTTTTGGAGCGTTTTAAGGAACTTGTGTCAAAATTAGATTCTATTTCAACGCCTTTAGAAAAATTACAAGAGTTATAAAAGAATAAAAAATACAACGATATCTAGGTAAGACCTATTTTAGTTGATGACTTTTGACATATGTGCAATTATTTCTTAGATTACTTACTATCAATACTTGTTAATCATTCCATATGAAACAAATGTCAAAATTCAAACTGATATAACGCTGTTCTTTGTAATTGCAAAAATGTATTTACGTCAATCTTTGTCGGCACATTTGCGCGAGTCTGCAAAAATAATTTTTGTAGAGTTCAATGTTTAAAGTCAAGTTATCTGTGCTCGTGTTCTAATGATGCAATGTGATCTTATTTGCATAATTAATACACGTGATAGATAAATGCGTATATATATTAAGAAAATACCAAGCTCATGTCTCTATTCTGGTGCCGACAGCGTTATCTTATCGGTTAATTGGGTGTTAATTGGGTGTTAATTAGGTGTTAATTAGGTGTTAATTGGGTGATAATGGGGTTAATTGGGGTTAATTAGGTGTTAATGGGGTTAATTGGGGTTAATTAGGTGTTAATTGGGTGTTAATGGGGTCATTAAGATTAAAAGGTGTTAATTGGGTCATTAAAAGGTGTTAATTGGGTCATTAAGAGGTGTTAATTGGGTCATTAAGAGGTGTTAATGGGGTAATTAAGAGGTGTTAATGGGGTAATTAAGAGGTGTTAATGGGGTAATTAAGATTGCGGCAGGACATACAAACTACTACTACTCAGGTTGTTTTACACCCAGTATCCCACAGGAAGTTAAAAGGTAATAAGAAGGAGGATAGGCTGGGATGTGCGTCTGACATCAGATCAGAGTTAGCAGAGATTCCTCTATGCTTGGTTGTGGTCTCAACAGGTGGATAAATAAAAATACCAGAAAAGATAGGACTACTTTAGGGGACATTCACACAGTAAACGTTTTATGAAAGAAGTCCCTCTAAGGAGACTTAGAGGGATAGTAAAACTCCCAGAGGCTAACTCATGAATATCATGAGTATAATTTAAAGATACTTTGGTCTGAGGGTTTTTTTGAATAGGCTAGGATTGTACGGTAACCTGTGTGTAGGCTGTGCAGAAATAAGAATGAACCTGTGATTGTGAGGTGCTGTTTCCAGCAGGAAGAAACGTGTTTTGGCTTCCAGGACCTGCTGGAATGAGAAGTAGAATGAGCTAGTAAATGAGCTAGTAGAATGAGCTAGTAAATGCACTGTAAAACTCTGCTATCCAAGAGGCTAAGTTGCACAGTAGATTCTTTCATCGTCTTGTTAGGCGCCAGCAAATCCCTTAATCCCTAATGAATCGATCAGAATATCCGATTAACATATCAGGTTGTAATGTATGAAAAAATTCCATGTACAAAATTATTTCAGAATAAAGAAAGAAGTAAAACAAACACACACGCACACGCGCGCACACACACACACATACATACATACACACACGCACGCACGCACATAAACACACACACACGCGCGCGCGCACACACACCGATACACACATACAGACACACGCGCGCGCACAAACGCACGCACGCACGTACGCACACGCACACACACACACACACACATACACACGCGCGCACGCACGCGCGCGCACACACACACACACACACACGCACATAACACACACGCGCGCGCGCACACACACGATATACACACACACACACACACACGCGCGCGCGCGCGCGCACGCACACGCACGCACACACACACACACACACACACACACACACACACACACACACACACACACACTGCTTACACAATTTAATAAAACACAAATTTATAATGTAATACGAAAGAGTAATTTTCAAATATAACGTGTAGCCTATTTCAGGTGATATTCTTTCAGCTCGGAGTTATGACACAGTGTCATACTTAAATGGTAATAAGAAAAATCAAATGTATGAAGTTTGGAAACATTTATTGCGAAAACCGAGGTTGCCATGGGCTCAGTGTTATTTCCGCCTCCAGCGTTTATCCCAAATTCTTCAACTATCGCGAACCCCTCAGTTGAACTGACGTCAGTTTATTTTGGAAAACTTCAATCACAGGCGGGGTTTGGAGCTGATCGCCTACGGAACCGTTTGGCAACGGAAATGTAAATACACCTGTCACTCTCTCTCTCTCTCTCTTTCGCCCCGCCAATTCATGTTACGAAATGCGAAAAATAACAAATAAATGCTAACCCCGCAGGGGGTGCAGACTAGTAGCACCCATTGAGAGGATTTAGACGCTTTTTCGGTACCCAAGTCTAACACACACTTACATTTACAGCACTACACTTGCGACTTTAACACTTTACACTCATACTTACATTTAGGGCGGCGATAATAGCCTCAATGTGCTTTTCACCGTAAAATAAAAAAAAATGCAAAATCATTGTACAATTTTTTTATGTTTGATTTATATAAGTATATTCTACAGAGTGTTTCTGTAAAGCAATGCACACATTTTCTTACGTTTTATTTATCTAAATATATCTTACAGAATATTTCTGTAAAACAATGCACAAATTTATTATGTTTTATTTATATAAATATATCCTACAGAATGTTTTTGTAAAACAATGCACAAATATTCTTTTGTTTGATTTATCTAAATATATCCTACAGAATGTTTCTGTAAAGCAATGCACAAATTTTCTTATGTTTGATTTATATAAATATATCCTACAGAATGTTTCTGTAAAGCAATGCACAAATATTCTTATGTTTGATTTATCTAAATATATCCTACAGAATGTTTCTGTAAAGCAATGCACAAATATTCTAATGTTTGATTTATCTAAACATATCCTACAGAATGTTTCTGTAAAGCAATGCACAAATATTCTTATGTTTGATTTATATAAATATATCCTACAGAATGTTTCTGTAAAGCAATGCACAAATATTCTTATGTTTGATTTATCTAAATATATCCAACAGAATGTTTCTGTAAAAGAATGCACAAATATTCTTATGTTTGATTTATATAAATATATCCTACAGAATATTTCTGTAAAACAATGCACAAATATTCTTATGTTTGATTTATCTAAATATATCCAACAGAATGTTTCTGTAAAGCAATGCACAAATATTCTTATGTTTGATTTATATAAATATATCCTACATAATGTTTCTGTAAAGCAATGCACACATTTTCTTATGTTTCATTTATCTAACAGAATGTTTCTGTAAAACAATGCACAAATATTCTTATGTTTGATTTATCTAAATATATCCTACAGAATGTTTCTGTAAAGTAATGCACAAATATTCTTTTGTTTGATTTATCTAAATATATCCAGCGGAATGTTTCTGTAAAGCAATGCACACATTTTCTTATGTTTCATTTATCTAAATTTATCTAACAGAATGTTTCTGTAAAACAATGCACAAATATTCTTATGTTTGATTTATCTAAATATATCCTACAGAATGTTTCTGTAAAGTAATGCACAAATATTCTTTTGTTTGATTTATCTAAATATATCCAGCGGAATGTTTCTGTAAAGCAATGCACACATTTTCTTATGTTTCATTTATCTAAATTTATCTAACAGAATGTTTCTGTAAAGTAATGCACAAATATTCTTTTGTTTGATTTATCTAAATATATCCAGCGGAATGTTTCTGTAAAGCAATGCACACATTTTCTTATGTTTCATTTATCTAACAGAATGTTTCTGTAAAACAATGCACAAATATTCTTATGTTTGATTTATCTAAATATATCCTACAGAATGTTTCTGTAAAGTAATGCACAAATATTCTTTTGTTTGATTTATCTAAATATATCCAGCGGAATGTTTCTGTAAAGCAATGCACACATTTTCTTATGTTTCATTTATCTAAATATATCCAACGGAATGTTTCTGTAAAACAATGCACAAATATTCTTTTGTTTGATTTATATAAATGTATCCTACAAAATATTTCTGTAAAACAATGCACAAATATTCTTTTGTTTGATTTATCTAAATATATCCAACAGAGTTTTGCTGTAAAGCAATGCACACATTTTCTGATGTTCGATTTATCTATATATAACCTACAGAGTGTTTCTATAAAGCACGGTCGTAATTTAGGAAATAATTATTTTGAGTGATTCAATTAACAGTTTGAAAAACACGGTCGTTTAAACGTTTTAAATGAAAAATAACTCAAAGAATGTTATCGTTGAGGGAAATTTTAAAGCTCGTTTAATTTCTTATATAACTGTGTAATCATCAAAACTATCGAACAAAGGAAACAGTATAATACAGTCCATTAGTGCGCATTGAAAAGAGTAGCCTAGTGTATTTTTGAATAGTCTATGTATTATAGCTTTGCCGTTCCAGTAGTATAAATGAATACAGAATGTATGTGTATTCATTGGCCTTATACACTACTGGTCGCTGTTTTATTGTGACCTTTTGTTTGGCTTTTATGGTTAAATGATTGAATAGAAAATAGAAAGAACAACAAAAATTAAGTCTAGACTTTTCTTACAAAAATATTTTTGAATAATTTAAATTTAAATAACTGCCAATTTGAAACTAAATATTTTTTAAAGTTGGTTATTTTTTTAAGCTATGTTTTTACATTCAATAAGAAATGTTGGGAACTTACAAACTTTTAAAAAAATCATATTATTTCAATTTTAAGTTGGTTTTTAACATAAAAAACTGAAAATAAACGTAAATAATAATTAATAACAGTTCCAAGATGAGAGGAACCTACATACCAAAATTTCTGGAAAATCTTTAAATTCTAGCATACACTAATATATATCCAAGTCAAAAATATGATTTTCAAATTTGGAAATTGAAAAACGGATATACGACCACTAAAATTTTCAAGATTAATGTGTTTCATGAATGAAAAAACTTAAGAAACAAAAAAATCCTTCTATATTTTTATTTTAGAACAGTCTTCCTGCGACAATTACATTAACACACATAAGATTGTTTTTACTTTAGCCTCTATTCGATGTGATCACTCTTAAATCTGAAGTTACAGGTTGGAAGCTCCGACGCATCTACATCTATAGTTATAATAATTTAGAAGAAAGTTCTCCTCAATCAAACTCACAAATAAAAGTGAGCTCATATTACTTTCTATTTACAGCTCATCGTGATTGAGGTTACTTTAAATTTACCAATCATTAATATTCTTGAATTTATATTCCATTCCAAACATACATATTTCTGGTTAAGCTCCAATATTTATTCATTATTCATATTTATTTATTCAAATGTAATATTTGTTTTAATACAATCAAACAAATTTTATACTTTATTATGTCCATTGTCGCTCGTTTATAGCCTATTTCAAACTCAATTATTATTTTTTTAAATACTTAATTTTTAATTGTATCTGCCTTTTGTATTTCATTTCTCTTTACATTAATGACAGTTTCAGGAGTTTTTCTGTGACATTTATCTTTTCATATTTTGTTTTATCTAATTATTTAAATAAAAGAAACAAGATATTAAACACACACACACACACACATATATATATATATATATATATATATATATATATATATATATATATATATATATACACATATACATATATATATATATATATATATATATATATATATATATACACGTTAATATATTCAAGTGAGACTATGTTAATCTACAACACATGAGTTTTGCCAAATGGTCATTTTAATTTTGAAAAAAAAAATTAATTAATCTTCGTTGATAAAAACGTTTATTTCTCGTTACACCGGCCTGTATGGAGGGGTAAGTGAGAGGGGGTCGTAAAATCAAGGATTGTCGTCCCCAGGAAAGGAACGATCAACGTCAGTCACTTTAAAGCATTTTATTTCTTTCCTGCCAGACCATTGCACTTTACTGTCTAGGACACAGGACGCGTACAAAATCAAGTTTTTAAATCATTTAGGCATTTCCTTTGTTGCGTTTAAAATGTTGTTTGCGGTTCCTTTTGTCGATGACATTTGAAACTCGCAGAAACATTAAATCCGCTTGCAAAAGCCAATCTAACATTAAACATATTAATTAATAATACAGTATTATAATTTAAAAAAAGCTCTGCTTTTGTAAAATGGTCAAATAGTTTTTGAAGCTTCTTATACCGTGTTGTGCACTTTGTATTTGTCACCATGGAATGATTCGGTTTCATCGAGTAGACTTACGAAGCGTAAGAAAAGCGAATTGGGGTAGTATTACACAGACCCTCTCCAGTTACCAGCGCGTATGTATGTTTTGTGCCTGTATGTACATACAACGTGTATGCTTTCTCTCTCTCTCTCTCTCTCTCTCTCTCTTCTCTCTCTCTCTCGCGCGCGCTTGCGCATGTAATGATGATGTGTACATTGTGTATATTGCCAGCAGGAACAGTTCAATGGTGTACTGTTTTATATTCAGTAACAACTGTACTTGATTTGATATGATTTTTATTTTATTTTTCTTATATTCTGGAGAAGTTAAATATCTTATATTTATATTTTCTATATTCTTGAGACGTTATATATATATATATATATATTGAAGATGGATACAGGTTGCACTCCCAGAAGACCACAGAGAAGATATCGAACCTGGCAGCAGATTCAGAAGACTTCGGTTCTATGGACACATCAGTAGACTCCCAACAACGAGACTTGCCAACAGAATCCTTAAGTATACACAAGGTGTCAAATCAACAACGTCGTGGATCGCAGAAGTCAGAATAGACCTACATGACGCAGAAATAGACTCAACAGACGTTGAAGACAGGCACGCATACAGGAGAAAGATGCTCGGTTGGAAGGTCCCAGAGAATGAAATCCCACAAAGAGCAGGGGTAAAATGGACGGAGGAGCGGAAGAGGATCCATGGGGACAGGAGGAGGGAGGTGTGGAGGATTAGAAGGAACAAGAAATGAGTCGGAGTGCTTTGCGCGATCCAACAGGGTCTATACGCAGATAGTAATATTAATAATATATATATATAACTTTTTGTTTTAGTAAAATTTTTACCACTAATTGGATTTTGGAACTTAAAAAGATATTTTAAAAAATTTCATAACGTGTAAGTGAGAAGTCATCTTATATCAGTAGAAGTCATTAATAGATCAGCTGTTCAGTTAATTAAGGTACAAAAAGCACACACTGCAACCAGGACTGACAAAACGAGTCATTGTTCATCAAAATCTTTTCAGTAGGTGTAATTTAGGTTGTAGGTGTGTCAGTGTGGAAGAAGGAAAGAAATTGGAAAATTGTTAAAAGTGCACATTTTCAAAATTTTTTTCTACAGTTTGACTGCCGAATTTAAAAGATTGTATTCTTTGATACCACTTCGTCATGACCCTTAAGGTGTATGCCAACTCTAAAAGCGATTTCGTTTTCAAGTTATGGACACCTGAAAACATCACCTTTAGTGTATGTACACTGAGGCAGCTTCGGTGACTTGACGAGGCGGAACGTGTGTGTGTGTGTGTTTGTATGTGTGTTTACACTCTCACGTATGCAATTTTGGTGTGATGTGACTCTAACGTGGCACAAAATCGATCTTGTAAATAGCTTAATCAAGTGTGATAACTAACCTAGCCTAATGTTTTTTAATACAAGGGCGGCGACTGAAAGCATATATTATCCTTCATATGCGCGCGCATGAATCCTTTTGTATGCCTTATTTAATCAGATGAAATTCATAAGCTCTCCAAAAAAATCTTATTAGTCTCAATTACAAACAAATGTTAGTAAAATTTATTTACTTTACAAAATCGGTTCATCAGACACCTGAAAACATCACCTTTAGTGTATGTACACTGAGGCAGCTTCGGTGACTTGACGAGGCGGAACGTGTGTGTGTGTGTGTGTGTTTGTATGTGTGTTTACACTTTCACGTATGCAATTTTGGTGTGATGTGACTCTAACGTGGCACAAAATCGATCTTGTAAATAGCTTAATCAGGTGTGATAACTAACCTAGCCTAATGTTTTTTAATATAAGGGCGGCGACTGAAAGCATATATTATCCTTCATATGCGCGCGCATGAATCCTTTTGTATGCCTTATTTAATCAGACGAAATTCATAAGCTCCCCAAAAAAATCTTATTAGTCTCAATTACAAACAAATGTTAGTAAAATTTATTTACTTTACAAAATCGGTTCATCAGACTTTGATATACTTATAATGAATTTTAATAACTTAAATTATCGTGCCAAATTGATTTAATATACAATATAGTAAAAGCAACAATTTAGGCAACCAACATAACACAAATTGAAGCTCCCATTACATATAGAATATATTTGTATTTGTACTTTCAAAGGAACAATTGATATTGCATTTTTCATAGGTTTTTTCCCGGGTTCGATTCCCGGCGAGAGCTTGGCATTTTCATACGCTATAAATCATCCCATCTGCATTAGCCCAAGTGTGCACAATAGTCGGACAATAAACACAAAAAAAAAAAAAAAAAAAAAAAATATATATATATATTTACATATGTGTTGTCATTTTTGAGGTGTTCGTAACTGAAAAACGAGAATAAAACATTAATGTGTAAATAGCGTGACGAAATAATAAGAATTTTGTTTTCAAAATCAATTCAAAGAAACTATCTGCAATATGCAAAGAAACGATCTGAAAATAAAACTCAAACCATGATCCCTCAATATTGACGTGTTACTACAGACTTAATTTTTGTGAACGATGAGTCATTCAATTGATTATGAATTTTGCATAAAAGTAAAAAATGTCTTAAATAGTTAAATTGAAAAATGTGTTAGAAAATTTTAAAAAAATTACAATTTGGAACGTTGACGCTTACAGATAATAAACCAATTTTCATCAACGATCACTCATTTTATTTGTCATAGTTGCAATATTTGTAATTGTAGATACCTGAAAAGTGTTAACGTAATTTCCTTTTATTGTATTGTGTATTAAATAAATTAGATACTATGATTTAAGTTATTAATATTTATTATTAAGCAAAAAAAAGTCTAATTTTGTAAAATAATTAAATATTTTTCATTTTTTTTAATAATTGAGACTAATAATAACGTTTTCAACAAAAAAAATGCTAAACCCTCAATATGAAAATACTGTATACGCGCTATGACAGTTTGGATAATCTGGCGGGACAGAACGCTGCCACATTCCTTGATCTATTATTTGTGCGGCTCAGCGGCAAACTTGTTAAAAATTACTTAGTATTTTTTATACGATTACGGGTGTTTGTTCGTTTGCGGTACAAGTACAAATGTATTGTAATTGTTTTCAATATAGCAGTGAGAGGTTAAGAAACAATTTGTGTTATTTGGGTTGCCTAATTTGAAGTCTACATGATTTCTTATATTGCTTTGTAGAGTATATTTGTGTACATTTTGTACGTTGATTTAAGTTATTAATATTCATTATAAGCACAACGAAGTAGACACGTCAATGTTGAGGAAAATGAATCAAAATTTCTATTTTCAGTAATTAGTATTATGACCTATATTTCCGTCTAGTGGTCTATTTACTCACCTCGTAAAGGCTACCGCAATTTCAAAACCCTACTCTTCCATATTCAAGAATTTAATTTAAATGAATTATGTTGCTAAATTTTAATACAATGTTATGAAGTTCTCGTTTTTCACTTATGGATACCTTAAAAATGATAAACACATATGTAAATATACACTGTGGCAGTTTTGGAGATTTGGCGAATGGAAATCTGCCAAGATCCTTCATCTTTATTATTTATATGCGGCTCAACCAAAGTCAAACCTGTCAAAAATTACAAAATATTGTTTTCAAATGACCAATAATATACGTTATACGTAAGTAAAGTTACAGATATATTCTATGCTCTATTAAATACAGTAGTGGGAGCTTAGGAAAAGTTTGTAATGTCGGTTGCCTAACTTGAAGCCCACATTTATGCTTTTACTATATTGTGTATTAAATATATTTGGTACGTTGATTTTAGTTATTAATATTCATTTAAGTATATCGAAGTCTGATGATCCGATTTTGTAAAGCAATTTAAATATTTTTGTAATTTATTTTTTTTTTAGAAACAGAAATTTATTAGTTTCAATAGAAACTAATACGTTTATTTTGGGCGTACTTTAATTAAATTAACTATCAAAACGTTGTATGCGTCATTTATTCAAGTTACATTAAACACTGTAGGCTAGCATATTATACCTTTACGTATTTGAATAATTTAATAAAACCTAGAAGTTGTTCCAAAATACGCCAGATTTAAGGACGCGGCAAAAAACTGTTAAGCCGCCAAAATATTTTACAAACTCCCGTAATCCTGAACCATCTCTCAAGTCGGCTTATGGTTGCAATACCTTACCGATTTCTGTAGCCTGTACTCCTACTACAAACGCTTTATATAATTTCTCACTTGGTTTTATTTAGGAAGAGTAAACTGTAAGACTGCCGACCTTACTGTGTTTGCAAAAAAAAAGGTTTGCAATATATATATTGAAGATGGATACAATATATATTGTCTTCAATATATATTGAAGATGGATACAGGTTGCACTCCCAGAAGACCACAGAGAAGATATCGAACCTGGCAGCAGATATCAGAAGACTTCGGTTTCTTGGATACATCAGTAGGCTCCCAACAACGAGACTTGCCAACAGAATCCTTTAGTATATACAAGGTGTCAAATCAACAACGTAGTGGATCGCACAAGTCAGAATAACCCTACATAACGCAGAAATAGACTCAACAGACGTTGAAGACAGGAGAAAGATGCTCGTTTGGAAGGTCCCAGAGAATGAAATCACAAAGAGAGCTGGGGTAAAATGGACGGAGGAGCGGAAGAGGATCCATGGGGACAGGATGAGGGAGGTGTGGAGGATTAGAAGGAGCAAGACATAAGGCGGAGTGCTTTGCGTGATCCAACAGGGTCTATACCAGATAATAATAATAATAATTATATATATATATATATATATATATATATATATATATATATATATATTTAAGAAGCTAACGCTTCTACCGATAGTTCCAATGACTGAACCATTTTTTACATTTAATTAAATAATTTAAAGTAGATTTAAATAAAACAATTATTAGGAACTGAGTTAATCTTTATATAGGTAAAGAGTCCGATTGAATAATTAAAACAAAAAATATTTTGATACGCGAACGTCAAAATTGACTGAATTTCTGAATTTTAGCAAAAGCTTAGAAAAATGCGTTATACAGCGAATTTCATTAAATCGTTTCAAAATGTCAAATATTTAAAATTAAAAAATATATTTTACACATTTTTTGAAATCTGATTTCACCATCATAGGAATGTGCATGTATCAGCATTTTAAAATATTAAATTCACTTCAAAATAATAAAGTAAACCTTGACTTTCGTTATATTCTTTTTAGTAATTTAATCGAAATTGGAAAAAAATTAAATCTAATTTAGACATATTTTATTGTTGACTATTATGTTGAAAAAGAATTTTTAATGTAAGATTTAAAAAAATTTGATTTTTTAAAGTTTTAGCAAGGCAGCCATTTTGAAACGGCTAAGCAGACATTAGTGGATAACGACATTGTATATTACCAGAATGGATAAATTTATGTTCTAAGTTTGATTTACGAGTATCGGGATGAATATTTACGTGATGTTAGCCAATGTTTTTAATTTTAGAAAATCGTTTTTAGCATGAGAGCAGCGTGCTGATATTGTTTTGAATTCTAGGATGGAAGGAAAGTGAAACTTTATGTACTTTTCTACGATTGCAATTCTTTCTCTACAATTATTGAAGTAAGCATACTTTCAAATGCATCTGTACAAAAATGCATATCACATTCTTCCAATGCTTTGCAGATAGTATGTACTGAATTATTATATACTGCATAGCTAATATCACTTGTTAAAAACAACTGCGTATTGTTTCACGCGCCATTTTCGCAATCCTTAAGGATCACGGTAGACAGGATGGGGAAGAGGGGTGACTAACCAAAGGATCAAAAAGACCACTCGCAGTATTAAACCCTCTCCAGGGACTTAATGTCTCCGGGTTTCTCATTTTGGCAATCCGTAAGAAAGGTCTGTTAAGTGCCCCTTGGTGTTCTTTACGGCAGGAATTAATGACGGAGAAGTATCAGTAAGAGAAAGAGAGACGGTAGTAAAAATGTCGTAAAATATGTTGCGATAGAGAGAGAGAGAGAGAGAGAGAGAGAGAGAGAGAGAGAGAGAGAGAGAGAGAGAGAGACGCAGTGCGTTGGTCTTTAAGGGTGACATGTGGGGCGATTTATTTGTGAATTTCCATTGGAAAAGTGAGCTTATTGGAGCAGCCATCGTGGTAAGTTCCATATCCGTGACTTTTGAAATGAGCACCGATCCTGACATTTAAAATACATTTTTTTAGTGGTAGTTTATATATATATATATATATATATATATATATATATATATATATGTGTGTGTGTGTGTATGTGCAAGTTTGCAATTTTGGTCAGATTTAATTCAAAATTTTCACAAAATCAATTACGTTAATAGCTAGAACACGTTTGTTAACCAGCAATATTTGTTCAATAGTTAGCCGCCTCGGTGGTCTAGTGGATAGCGTACTAGGCTTTCACTCCGAGGATTTGGGTTCGATTCCCGGCGAGGGCTTGGCATTTTCATACGCTATAAATCATCCCACCGTCTGCATTAGCCCAAGTGTGCACAATAGTCGGACGTTAAACACAAAAAAAAAAAAAAAATTTCAATAGTTTTAAAATGGCGGGCATTTCAAATTTTCAAAAATTCATAACGTCTTAAATGTTATTGAAATTCATCAATGTAATCAGCGTTAAAAACTGCATAAATTAGCATTTGGCATTTTCAAAATCCGTTGAAATTGATAAATTTAATTTGACGGCGGTCAGGGTTCATTTTAAACGCAATTTGAAAGTATAAAAGGCTAATATAATGCTGACTGTGATAGTGAAATCAGAACTTAAAATATTGGTAAGACAAAGAAAAATACTTTTGGAAATTCTCTTCAATCAGCGTTAAAAATCTAAATACATGAACATTTTAATTTTAAAATTACACTGAAAATACGAAAATTAAAACTGATTTTCGTGAAATTGATTTTCGTAATTTCAATTAATATAAATTAAAAAAATAATCTATGTGAATTTCTGTGCTAATTACTATGGTATAATCCTTTCCAAAAATAACGTAAAATAAAAAGGTTACATTTTTTTTAAATATTTGAAATTACTACCGATATGTTTCAAACCTGGCATAAAAATTGTTTGGTAATAACCGTGAAAAAATCCGTCAAAAAGTACAAAAATGGCGGCCATTTCAAAATTTATAAAATATTTATCTTACGGTTTTTTGATCATCTGATGTTACCACTGTAATCAACATTAAAATCTTATTATTGATTTTTTAGGTGATTTTTTGTTATTTTAAGGCGAAAAGCACATTGAGGATATTATCGCCTCCCTAAATGTAAGTGTGAGTAAAGTGTTAAAGTCGTAAGTGTAAGTGTGTATTAGACTAGGGTACCGCGAGGGAGTCTAAATCCTCTCAATAGGTGCAGCTAGTCTGTACCCCTGCGAGGTCTTTTTCAAAATCCATGGAAATTAGAAAATGAATGTATGAATGTAATTTTAAAGTTAGCAAGATCAGTTCTAGTCTTTTATTTGTTTGTATGTTTTTGTAATATATTGGTGAAATGACGGTTCCACAATTCGAGGAGCTGTCTTGTATCGCATTGTACTTCCCTGTACTCGCTTTGTAGGACAATGTAGTATAGCCTGCAGTATATACACTGTACTTTGATTAAATCTGAAGACAGGCTGCGCACTGCATGATGGGACTAACAGGTTTACGACCGTTATTAAACTCCTTTACGGCACTTCCTCCTCCTGCAACGCTATTGTTCCTGGCCTGGTTATAAATCAGCAATAATATCAGATATTGTCCTTTATCTGTCTGCGACATTTAGGGGACATTTCGCTGTCCCTGCCCCGGGTCTTGGCACTTTTATTTTCAATTATCTTAAAACCAACAATTATTCTCAAACACTGTGTCTCAAAATGCGCTGAAACGGTTTGATTACCTCACCATCACATGTATTACTTCTCGAGTCAACATACCTTTTTTCTCAGCACATACTATAAATGAGGTATTTTTAGAAAAATTTTTAACCGGCTTCTGACATTGCAAAATGATTTTTGCGCTAAAACTTACAGTTTGTGGTAAATGTTTACATAAAAGAATTTTTAACTGTCACGCAAAACGGCATCGTGGATGCGCATGCGCGGCATCACAAATCAGACAATATTTTGTATATTTTACGAAGCTAACTTATTAATCACGAATAGACAATAAATGCTACTTTTTGCATAACGTGCTTAGAACAATTTCAATATTTATTTAAAAGTCATTAAACTTACAGGTTTTATGGCCCTACTGACAGTCCCCTATCCCTGCCCGTCGTACAAGCCGGCCGGGACAAGCATTTCGAATACCAAACACATGTTTTGGAGAATGTTTTTACACAAATATATTTGTAATTTCTCTTTCCATCGTGCATTTATCTATTTTTAATACGGACATTATAAAATACGAAGTACAATTGATATGTCAAAATACGGTTAGAGGTTATCAAACATGCCTTTTCAATTGACTATTAAAATTGCGTTTTAAAATCACTATAAACAAGTCACAGGGACAAACACCTCAAAGTGCAGAATTGTATTTATCAAATGCCGTATTTATTGACGGACAATTTTCAAGGGTAACTAAATGAACTAACATGTTTCTATCCATTAAAGAATTTGAAATACAAAAAGTACAAAGTTATTATATTCTTACATCAAATACCGTTTGCAACGAGGTATTGTAATGCCCTGTAAAAAATGCTATTAAAAATAATAATCTGTATTTAAATATATACAATACAACGACTCATAAATGTGTGATTATTATTTCAAACCGATCGCCTTTCGATTTATTTTTTAAATATGTTTTCCCTTCCTTCTTACTACCGTGTTTACCCCAATGACTACTGTTTTTCAAAAGGCTGTGTTTACTTAAAACTTCCATAGTGCAAAATTTCGCACTGGCCCCCTGCTTGATAATATTTCTTTATCACTTAATTAATTTATAAATAGCTTTCCCTCAAATACGAGATCAAGAGCTTTAAAATAAGCCTTCAACAATATTTTTACAACTTACCAGACTCTCAAAATATTGTTTTCAAATTTTACCTGGCGGAATTATGTACAGATTTTTAAATTAAATTGTTGATGTGATGCCGTTCTTTCTTTTAAAATGTCTTTAAAAATTTTAAAATGACGAGGCATACCATTTATTATTATTTTTTTTAAGGAAGACGGTTTCAAAAAACGTTTGCGAAACGCAGCTGTTTCGTTAATTTTATGAAAACAAATTTTCAAAAAACTAACACTGCGTAACCTAACGTTCTAGTGAATCAATTCCAAAATAACGGACATTCAAAATTAGCTTTAAAAAAACCATATCATTTTGCTAAATTTAAAAAATCTGCATAGATTGG
>CM040183.1:76755363-76767863 GCA_022606455.1 Callitettix versicolor
GAACCCAGGTCCTCGGGGTGAAAGCCTAGTACGCTATCCACTAGACCACCAAGGCGGCTATATATACAATCTCTCTCTCTCTCTCTCTCTCTCTCTCTCTCTCTCTCTCTCTCTCTCTCTCTCTCTCTCTCTCTCTCTCTCTCTCTCTCTGTGTGTGTGTGTGTGTGTGTGTGTGTGTGTGTGTGTGTGTGTGTGTGTGTGTGTGTGTGTGTGTGTGTGTGTGTGTAAGTCTAGGATAGGAGAGAACCGAATCTTTGTTTCAGAATGTAAAGGAGCGGCAGGACTCAAAAGATTGGTAACCACTGCCAACAAAGTGTATACTTATGATGAGGGCGTTGCTCATTTACCTCTTTTTGAAACATTTCCTCTCCGGTCGGAAAAATGTTCGCAGATTACTAGCCTTACGAAACATATCGGATAAAAACGTATGTTTTATTGCAGAAATTCTAAAACACCCTTAGAAAGGCATGAGCAAACTACTCTACGAAGAAGTTCGCTTGTTTTTATTTTCCCCTTAAATCAAGTCAGCCATCGGAGAACAAATTACAGCGTGTTATCGCCGCCATCTTAAAAACAAAGCTGAGACAAAGAATGAGCCATAAACACTTTGTAATTACATCGTAAAATCATTAACTACCGCAGCAGTGTCTTCCGATGAAGTGATACGCACGCGGAACCCGTAACGCTTACACTAAGTCACAACCTGTCATTTAATTTATTGCTGTATAAAGTACAGCAAGAAGTTATGATTTAACGGGTTATTTACGAGTGCTGTTCAATAATTAAAGGGATAAATAGATGTAGAAAAATTATTAGCTAATTTCTGTCGAGAAATGAGCTATTGGAGCAACAATGATAGTGAACTCAGAAACGGGACTTTGAAAAATGAGCGCCGGACCTGAATACTACTTCAGGTTTTGAGTGGCCTATATAAATGTTCATTTTTATTCCTTCGCGGATGGAAAATTGTGTATTACGTTACAGTGAAAACCACTGTACATCCGTTCGACACAAGAACAAACACTGATCCGACGTCCTACATGTTTGGAATCTTCGAGATAGTTCTCGCTCTAAGTATGAAGTCTACAGTCTGAATTCTGAAGTCTGATGTGTCAAGTCTGAAGCCTGAAGTCTGACTTCTAAAGTCTGATGTGCCAAGTCTAAAGCCTGAAGTCTGAATTTTTAAGTCTGATGTAGCAAGTCTGAAGTCTAAATTCTAACGTCTAATATGACAAGTCTGAAGCCTGAATTCTGAAATATAAAGTGTGAAGTCTGAATTCTAAAGTCGGATGTGCCAGGTCTAAAGCCTGAAGTCTGAAGTGTAAAATGTGAGTTCTGAACTCTGATGTAGCAAGTCTGAAGTCTGAATCCTGAAGTCTGAAATCTGAAGTCTAAAGTGTGAAATTTTAAGTCTGAATTCTAAAGTCTGATGTGTCAAGTCTGAAGCCTGAAGTCTAAAGTGTGAAATTTTAAGTCTGAATTCTAAAGTCTGATGTGTCAAGTCTGAAGCCTGAAGTCTGAAGTCTGAAGTGTCAGGTGTAAAGTTTGAATTCTGAAGTCTGTTGTGTCAAGTCTGAAGCCTGAAGTCTGATATGTGCCATTTGCAAGCTGAAGTCTGAAGTTTGTTTTTCTAGAAACGGCCGTGTCAAATCGATGTACTGAATTTAATTAAAAGATGAACGACAACAATTCAACCGTTTCAAAATGGTGGTAATTAAAAAAAAATAATGCAAAATCTTCGGTGCATTTTATTTTACATGTTTTTAAATTGTATTTTACCATCGTAATTAGCCTTAATTAAGATTATAATTTTATAAATCATTGAAAACACGATGATGACTCTCTAACTTGTATCAAGGTACATTTTAGTATTTTCAGTGTAATTTAAAAATTTAAATTACTAATTGACGGAGCGAAGCGATGTTTCTTTTTCAACTCGACCGTTCGGTACTTGGTTTGTATGTTTGTTACGCAGTTTTGGCTAAACGCATCGACCGATTGTTTTAAATTTAGTACGGAAGTACCTAGTATAAAGCCCAAACGAACGAAAAGTAAGATTTTTTCATACTCACTTCCATTTTAAGATGGCTGTACTCATTATTGTTTCAAGTTTAAAAAGTAATTTGTTGTGGAAATTCTGTTTTAACGATGACTAATGTATGCAATTTTACACATTAGTTAAAATTTGGCATTAATTTTAATTAAAATTTTAATTAAATTAATTCTTTTAGTTTTAAAATTAAAATTTAATTTTAATCAAATTAATTCTTTTAGTTTTAAAATTAAAATTTAATTTTAATTAAATTAATTCTTTTAGTTTTAAAATTAAAATTTAATTTTAATTTTAATTTAATTTAAACGAAATTAAAATTAGTTTAACATTAGTTAAATATCGAAGTTCTGGTCGATATTTTTGAAATAGTACAAAGGTATAAAGCTCAAAAAGTGTGTGTTTATGTATATATATATATATATATATATATATATATATATAAAACTTTTCTCCAATCAGTTCTGTTTCAAGATGACGGGCCGCCTCGGTGGCCTGGTGGATAGCGTACTAGGCTTTCACCCCGAGGATCCGGGTTCGATTCCCGGCGCGGGCTTGACATTTTCATACGCTATAAATCATCCCATCGTCTGCATTAGCCCAAGTGTGCACAATAGTCGGACGTTAAACACAAAAAAAAAAAAAAAAAAAAAAAAAACGTATGTATGAGTGTGTGTGTATGTGTGTAAAATTTTTCAAAAAAAATTAAAAAAAAAAAAATTCAAGATAGCGGCCTCTGATTTAACAATGACTAGTGTTTGCAATTTTAAACAAACGAATTGACCAAGTGTTATAAAATTAAAAAACGGGTTTTAAAGCGGGTTTGAAAAACGGGTTTAATAGTAAGCTATCAGGAAACTAAAACTTGTGTTTGTTTTCGATATAAGTTTAAAGATTTGTATTCCATCTAATCTTCAACGAATGTTTGCTGGACAACGAAGTTTAGAAAACAATTTACTTGTAAAGTTCGATTTTGTTCATCAAAATGTTCGCTTACGTGATTTTATTTTGGAAATTAGTTTCCACTACGTCAGCGAAACAGCTGTGTTGACATATTTTTAAAATAAAATAAATTCTACAATAATCCGCGCTTGTGTTACGTAACGTTTTTACATACACAACCGCCCAGAACCAATGAGCGAGTCAGCTGCGTGCGTAGCGCACTACCTTTGTAACTAATACCGGAACACAGACATAGTGATCATCAAACTGTTATGCTTAGCGCGATCCATAAAGGCAATATAATGCGAGCGACATTTCAGTTTTAACTACCCCTAATAAAACCGGGGCTCGGTTTATCGTCCCCCAGATATATTTATGCGGCATTTTGGGCATAAAATAGTGCAAGCTGTGAATACAGATCAGGCGGGGAGGGGACAAAATGGCGGCCGGTAACTGTTTTATGGAACGTGGGTTGTAATATGTTGTGTATTGGGGATGCACAGTATAAACAGGTAATGTTGTAAATATAATATAATATTAAAAAACGTAAATGTATTGCAGTGTTTGATAACGGTTTATATATATATATATATATATATATATATATATATATATATATAAATCAGAAAAGAAAGTTCAGAAAGCAATTTGTGAAAGTTCAAAAAGCTTCCCGATAAGTCATATTAATTTGTATCCAATTTATATACATTTTGTAAAAACATTAAACAAACTTGTACATTTAGTTATTATTTAAGAATCTAGTTTGAAAGTAAAGATTGACAAAAAAAATCGAAAATAATCTAATTACTCGAAATTTGTTCATCGGAATTATATCAGGGATTTAAATTTTCTGAATTATGGTGAAGCTAAAAGCAGAGTTTAAATAATGAAAATTGCGAGTTACAGATTAAAATCAAAGCCGCAGGCCGGTTTACCTAACCAACCGCACAAGCATCCCTTGAGAATTCACTTATCTTTTGATTGAAGGGCGAAAATGACCAACGTTAACAACTTTGGGGTTGTGCATATTAATTGCAAAACCTATCTCACTGGATGTATCACGATCGCCTCAGGGTGGGTTTTACCCTCGGTCACGTGACCAGTGGTATCTATATATCAACTTTTAAAATGTTGGTAAGGCTATGAAGTACATAACAAGTAACACTAACCTGAAACAATCGATTTTAAGATTTCGATAGTATGGCTGTTATTTGTAGTGCCATGCATTAAAACATCTGATACAGTATATTTTCTCAAGGTTCGTCTTTCTCTCTCTCTCCCTCTCCCTCTCCCTCTCTCTCTCTCGTTGTTGTTGTTGTTGAATGTGTATATATATATATATATATATATATATATATATATATATATATATATATATTTATATATATATGGAAATTTTCCAGAGAACTCCGACTCTCTCTGTAATCGTGTAAGTCCAGGGTCCCCAGAATCCGATTAACAGAAGTTCCCAAGATTAACAGAATACGGATAAAGGTTGCACTCCCGGAAGACCACAGAGAAGATATCGAACCTGGCAGCAGATATCAGAAGAAGGAGGCTTCAATTCTATGGACATATCGGTAGACTCCCAACAACGAGACTTGCAAAGAGAATCCTTAAGTACGTACAAAGAGTCAAATCAACAACGTTGTGGATCACACAAGTCAGAATAGACCTACATGACGCAGAAATAGACTCAACAGACGTTGAAGACAGGAACGCATACAGGAGAAAGATGCTCGGGTGGAAAATCCCAGCGAATGAAATCCCAAAGAGAGCAGGGGTAAAATGGACGGAGGAGCGGAGGAGGATCCATGGGGACAGGATGAGGGAGGTGTGGAGGATTAGAAGGAACAAAACATGAGTCGGAGTGATTTCGTAATCCAACAGGGTCTATATGCAAATAATAATAATAATTATATATATATACATATATATATATATATATATATATATATATATATATATATATATATATATATATATATATATATATATATATATATATATATATATATATATATATATATATATATATATATATATATATATATATATGTGTGTGTGTGTGTGTGTGTGTGTGTGTGTGTGTGTGTGTGTGTGTGTGTGTTCACAATTCCTGTTCTATTAGAGTTAAACTCATCATAAAAATTGGATATAAGTACAGTATCTCTCGAAGAACTTTGTCGCGTAGTAAAATCTGTTTTAAAAAAGTAGTTATCCAAAATACAAAAAAATGCCATTTTATTTGAAAATATGATTCAACTATCGCAATAAAAATAAAAAAGTTTTGAAATCCAATTAAAAAAGTGAAATGAACTCAACGATGGTCAGAGTTAGTTTTCAAATATATAAATTTAAAACGTTAATTTATGCAGATAACATTAACCACCGTGCTGATTAGAATGGTGTAAATATATTTTTAAGATAAAACAGTTATGCATTCAAAGTGCAATTAACAAACTCAGTTTGTGTGGAGTTTTAATTTCGTGTATCGAAATATTAGTTGATGTGATGCCATTAGTTTTGGGAAATTTATTTTTGTCACTTATTCGAGGCAGTTGCATGCGACAATATTTTTTTAACACTTGATTTATATGCTCTTTAAATATTCTATTTTATTATACGCAAAAGATATTTTAATATAAATGTAGATGCATTTATTAAGAACTTCACGTACAAATTCGATCATGTAGGCATACAAGCGACTTTTAGGGAATACTCTTGGCCACAATAGGTCTTTTCAAAACGCTTCAGAAAGATCGTTTAATCACTTTTTGGGGGTGGAGTGATGTTACCGGCCTGAGGCGAACCTGATAAGTCTGCTTGACCAAGTTTTCTAATTAATATTCCCACCCCTAAACTTGTTAGCAGTGGTCATTTGCACCCTTCAATCAAAAGATAAGTGAGTTTACAACGAAGGCGTAACCAGTTAAATGCGATGGTTAAATAAAGGCAGGCATTGAATCTATGGTCGGACCTAAACTCTATGTTTCTTCTTACTCATGGATCATTTTAATGTTATTCTCTAATCGAATACTTGACATCATTACATTATCAACTACCGTGCTTCAAAAGGTATTTTCAGAGAATAAATTACAGTTGATTAATTTCAAAGTTAATTTAAGTATTTCGTTCCTATGTGTGTAAGTTTCTATGTGTGGGAGGGAAGTTTTTATTTAATAAGCATTTTATAGTTGTTGGTAGAATGTAGGGATTTTTCTAGCAAAATAAGTCAAATGTTTAGCCGAAATCCTAAATACCCAAAGTCACTCCTGGCTTAAAGGTAGTGTAACCATACAACTAACATTTCCCACGGAAAAGTTCACGATATATGATTGTCAGTTTAGCAGGTAAAGCTTTTAGAAGTATCATTTCTTTAAATAAATCAGTGCCCGTCGTTTTGTTTCAAACAGGCGAAAGATATTTTACGGTACCTTAAGTTTTAAGCATTTTATTTAACAAATATAAAATTTCCGTTTAAATCTTGTCGAATCGTTTTGTAGTGGACAGCGCATACAAAAATGTGTCATGTTTATTCATTAATAGAACACTTTTTTTAGCACTCTGTTTAGGGAGAGTGCGCCAAATTTAAAATTTAAAAAAATTACAGTTGAAATTCTTTACGAGACTCGTATATTCTTCTTCTTTTCTGTTAGGATTGTTATCACTGTGTTCAGTATAATGGTATAATGGAAGGCAGATGCCTTCCCTAGCTTCGTCAATTCTACTTTCGTTGACGCGTTTCGGAGAAAACCTCCATCTTCAAAAACTATATCTATCACTGTATCTCTCTCTCTCTCTCTCTCTCTCTCTCTATATATATATATATATATATATATATATATATATATATATATATAAACCTATACCTATATCATCTGTATAGATTGATATAGTTTTTGAAGATGGAGGTTCTCCGAAACGCGTCAACGAAAGTAGAATTGACGAAGCTAGGGAAGGCAGATCATTATACTGTACACAGAAATTACAGTGTTAGAGTAAATAGAAAAATGTGTGTGGCACTGGGGGCAGTGCCGACAGAAGCGAAAATTTATATTCATTAAATAATTTAACTACACAAATTTAGAAAATAGAAATTCTAAAAATTAACAAGAACAATAAACATAACCTCAATTGAAATGATATTTAAGCAACAGTTGTGTGAAATCAGCTGTTTAGAAGTAGTCACTTCCAGTGGACAAGAACAATATATGCTGTGAGTTATGCGTTATGGAATTAAGCGTGACGCGAAAACAAATGTTTATACCCATGTTTTGTCAACCGCGACCGTAAAAGTTTTCACTTCAAAAATAAAACAATCAATTCCAAGATCGTAATCAGGTTAAAGTCTGCGTAATAAGTACAATATTTTCACTTTTGATAGAAAGCATAAGAAAATAAACACGGCAGCTAATTTTATAGACGCGTTGTTTTCATGAGTAACAATTTCACAATCAATTTTTACCATTACCTTATTTTGAAAATTCGCCAATGTAATCAGTGTTAAAAATAAATAAAAAGTGGAAGGTATTAAAAACACGAAATAAATGTAAGAAATTAAGCAAAATCTACATAGACGATATAAAAATGGTATTTTTGCATTAAAACTGTTTTTAAAGTAAATATTTCTCAAAAATATCGAATTTGTGGAAATATCGACATATTTTTGGGTAATATGGGCTATAATGCGTATTCAATTAATACTAAATACGAGATAGTATTATTATAAAGTACACTGTTACTAGAGAAACACTATTGTATCGGTTCATTACGTCACACTATAATGTAACACTAATTGTTGTTTTATGGCATCCATAAGGCAGGTTACTACATGCCATGCAATAGTGTCTAGACATCATAAAGCCGTGAAGGATGGGCGTTGGTTGGGGATGGCACTTTGTTCATTGGCTTAAAGTGATTTTATTCTTCTGTACAGCATATAGTTCGGTATAATTCGTACCTGATTAGTAATCGTCCCACGCAACTGTCTCGCTGACGTCATAGAAACGAACATTTTTAAATGATTGCACACGCGGGCGCACTCCCACTCTCTCTCTCTCTCTCTCTCTCTCTCTCTCTCTCTCTCTCACACACACACACACACACACACACACACACACACACACACACACACACACACACACAGAGAGAGAGAGAGAGAGAGAGAGAGAGAGAGAGAGAGAGAGAGAGAAGGAAAGACATCCCAGTGAGACCCATTTTTGAAAAAAAAAAACTGGTCCATAGTATCTCAAAATAGACTTTTGTTCACGACCATTATTTATACTTCGTATATTTTCAAACAATCAGTTCTACTTTTTACAGTCGTTGAAAATGTCCAAGCCTGCGTAAATCTGACCCGAAAACGTCGATTTTGATCTGGTGCAATTAATCTGAAGTCATGTGTGGGGTGATTCAGGAGGGGGAATCACTGCCGCTGCCGCATTAAATATTACCAGCCCAGCAGATGCAGGTGTGATGTTCCCACGTGTCCCGCCTGACCACGGCCGCATCGATAATGCACACAACGCTGCAACTGCCTCCGAAAGCCTTTAAACTAATAATAATAGAAAATTCGAGCTGTCACGCTGACGTGAGATAAGCGAATTTATAAATTCCTTGTCCTTAAATATAATCAAAATTTAATTAACTAAGTAATTAATTAATTGTTTAATTAATCAAGTAAAATTTAATTAATTATAAGCAAAATCCTTAAAATACAAGCAAACTTTGATAGAAATGGCAGATTTCCCTCCATTTTTTTTTGCCTGTAGCTTTCGATGTAGATTTTTTGTGGAAATAACTTACTTTAAAAATTTGTAATTACTTCATATCGTTTATTGCAAAATTTGTAAGTATTTAAACGTTTTAATACTATCATTTCATAATGTTCGTTTCTATGACGTCAGCGAGACAGTTGCGTGGGACGATTACTAATCAGGTACGAATTATACCGAACTATGTGCTGTACAGACTCATAAAATCACTTTAAGCCAATGAATAAAGTACCATCCCCAACCAACGCCCATCCTTCACGGCTTTATGATGTCTAGACACTATTGCATGGCATGCAGTAACCTGCCTTATGGATGCCATAAAACAACAATTAGTGTTACATTATAGTATGACGTAATGAAGCGATACAATAGTGTTTCTCTAGTAACAATGTACTTCATAGTAAGACTATCTCGTATTTAGTATTAATTAATAGCGCGTTGAAGCATAAAAATACGTCGATATTTCCAGAAATTCGATATTTTTGAGAAACTCGATATTTTTAAAAAGCCTTAATGTTAAAAACCTTATACAAATAGATATTTTTAAATCAGCTATGTAGATTTTGCTCCATTTCTTACATTCATTTTCGTGTTCTTAATGTAATTTTAAAATTTAACCCTTTAATTTTTATCAATTTTAACATGGAAAAGCGATTTTTGAAAAAAGGTTATGGTGAAAATTTGTTGTGATATTGTTATTTTTGAAAAAATGCTTTTATAAGACTCGATGCCGCGTTTATTTTCTTATGTTTTCAGTCAAGAGCGAAAATATTATATTATTGCAACATAGCCACCGGTGGTTTCGAAACTCTATTGTTTCATCTTCAGGCCGTGATACAAAATGTTAAATCCCAAAGGTCGTCACAAAGTCAAACAAAACATGGTTCAACTTTAAGCCACATCCTAAAAAAAGAATTAGCCAAAGAAAATATTTAGAAAACACCTTATATCCAACAGGTAAAAGAAAAATGCCTATGTAATTATTGGCATTTACTCTATCGCCAATTATTTGTATTGGGTGAATAATTGCCTCTTTCCATTCACCGGAATCTTTTGCGCCTGCCAGATCTGTCGGAACAGCTTCTCAAGCTGTTCCACTACGTTTTCTCACGAATATTTCAATAGCTCAGCCACAATCGAATCGTTTCCTGAAGCTGTGTTGTTTTTAAGGTTATTTATAATAATTAATTATTTTTATTAATTATAATTTTATTTTTGGGGGCTCGGTGTTAGACGTGACTAAGGCACCGGCCAGTCTGCTGCGTCTCTGAACTGTGCACCTCAAGGTTCTTAGTTTGGGTCGCAGTTGCTTTCCTTTACCGTAAACACGGTTACCCTTGTTCTCATCAGTCTAACTGGCATAAAGTATGAATACTAAGGACAAAAATCTCACTAATTTAATTGGTAATTGCAACATTTATGAAAAATATTACTGAATCAACTTTATTTGAAATTTTATGACCTTTCTCTATGAAGCGGTCAAAATTGTAATAACACGAGCAGTTCAATCGTTATTACATTTTTTTCTATAACGTCCGACTATTGTGCACACTTGGGCTAATGCAGACGGTGGGATGATTTATAGCGTATGAAAATGCCAAGCCCTCGCCGGGAATCGAACCCGGATCCTCGGGGTGAAAGCCTAGTACGCTATCCACTAGACCACCGAGGCGGCGTACTAGACCACCGAATCGTTATTACAAGGCTACTCTTGGCACCGTTAAATCAATTACCGCCATCTTGAAATGGTAGTGAATGAAAAAATTGTACACATACCCGTTTGGGCTATACATAAGGTACATTCATAGAAAATTTGAAAACAATTAGTATGTGTTTGGCTAAAACTGCGTAACAAACTAACAAACACACAAATCAAATTCCGAACGATTCAGTTGAAACAGACCTTGTTTCGTTCGATCAAAAATATTTACAAATGTAATAGATTTTAAATATGTTACCTCGGCAATATTACAAATTTAATTTAAACATTTAGACATGATATTATGGCAAATATTATTTAAAAAAATACACCCTGACCTCCGTAGAATTTGTTTTCCGGTTCACTCGAAATTGTTTTTAATGTGTCAAAGTTAATAACACATTTTTTGTATTTTATGAACAAAATTTGAGAAAATAATATTTTATTAAATACGCTCAAATTATATTGCGTCCGTGCTTTGGAGAAGTATTACAATGCGAGAAAAGTTTTACAATATTTCTGTACCGGAAGTTTTACAATATTTCTGTACCGGAAATTCTCCGTACGAGGACAATACATTGCGAACAATTCATTGTAGGTATTTACAATAACGTCTGTTAGTTTTACCCTCTTTTTTTACATATCACAGCGCAGATAATTAATAGCGAATGAAATTCATTAATTTGAACTCTGCAGGTGGCGCATTCTCACGGTTGTGTCATGTAACTAAACCACTGCTGCAGTGACAGGTTCGGTAATAATGTATTTTAAAATGGACGATCCGGTATTTCGATTAACCTTTAATTTATTAGTGAATTTGCATTGGAAATGAACTATTGGGGCGGCCATTGTAGAAACAAACCCGGGACTTTTAATTGTTAAATGAAAATATTTAATACTTTTTGAAGGGGATTGTTTAAATTTATAAAATATTAACTGTGTACTCTATCTAGTATTTGCATTGATGCAAATGTACTGTTACGGTTTTGGTAACAGAAAGTTCATTACTCAGCAAAATCCTATTAACAGTTTCAAAATGGCGTACATAACGTTACAATTTGGGTTGCAATTACATTTTTTATGACCATGTCAGCCATAAAATTTATTATATGATTTTTAATGATATTTGAAAATTTTAAATGATAATGTATGAAGATTTTAACGCTGATTACGATTGTGAAATCAGATTTTTTAAAATGAAGTGTATGAATTATTTAGAATGCAGAACTACCATTTTGAAAAGGTTAAATGGATTTTTCATAATAACGAATTTGTTTAAAGCTAATACAAAAATTAATTTTTGCTCTAAGTTTGAATCAAATCAAACCAAAATTGAAAGCACAGTGAATATTTTTTGTCATTTTAAAAGACTTAAAAAATAGATCTAGATGTGAGGATCAGTGCTCATTTTCTAGTGCAAGTCTGGGTTTTAACATGATGGCCGCTCTAACCGCTAGTTCTCCTTCCCAACACATTGCATGTAACATCGCCTTTAATTTTGGAACTGTGTATCTGGATTGCCTATCCTGCGCCTTCCGCAGTAAAACTTCTGTTCTTTTGAACTTTTCTTTTAGCCATCGCGAAACTTCAAAAAACATTTTCCCTCTTAAATTCACGCTTCTTTAAAAAAAAGTCTCGCTATCTTTCTCTCATACATAGTTCACATACCTATTACTGATACTGTTAAAACTTTAAGCAGCAATACAAATATAAAATATTATTTCACCGTGTTTAAAAAAAAAATTTTTTTTTTTAGTCTTGAACCGTATTCGTACAAAGCCTTGGGTTATGTTTCTTCATATAAAACCAAAATTGAAGCAAAATCTTACAAACCAATTCTGAGAAGACTGGCTGAATTTTCATAAATTATTACCGTTTGCCTTCCGTTTGGATCAAATCTTGAAATAAATCCATGTTTAACTCACTTCTCACTCTCCAACCGATCTAGGGCTCAGTAGTCAATGTGGCTAAGGCACCGGACAGTCTGCTGAGTCTATTAACAGAGCACCTCAGTTTGTTAGTATTAACTGCA
>CM040183.1:76772863-76775363 GCA_022606455.1 Callitettix versicolor
CCTAATGAGTTAAGTGCGAATTATTTAAGTAAAACATAAAAAAAAGATTGACACCCTCTTGAGTAGTTAATTTAATAAGGATGGTTTATTAAACATTCCTCTCTGAAAAAGGAAGGTATAAAAAGGGCGTAAAATATTTCCTTGACGGGGTTCAAATGAATTATTCACCCCTTATTTTGTTAAGATCCTTTTCCTTAACGCCCTCGGTGTTTATTTTGAGAGTATGTTTTATATTTGCGAGGCGGTAAATGTTTCAAGCGATGTTATTTTCTGATAACAATCGTAAATAAAACATTTCGACGGAGGAAAATATTCGAGTCGGATAATTTGGCGGAATTATATTTTGGCGTGTATTTCTTTTACTTGTTCACTATAGAAGTACTTAGGCCTGTAAAAAAAGTTTGGAGAAAGTGGTAAGGAAACATGATAATCATCCCCTGAATTTCTGTATGTCCTCGAGTATATATATATATATATATATATATATATATATATATATATATATATAAAGGTGTAAACAAAGGCTAAAACACATGAAATATATTAATCATTTCTAAGAATTTGAAATTAAATTTTGAGTAACCTTGTTACAACACATCAGCATTAAATCTTCGAGGTATTGAAAGATCGGTAGACGTCTATAAGCCCTATCTAGAAACATACTTAATTTTTTAAACAAAAAGAGGGCCATGTGATATGACATTTAACTTTTCATTAGAAAAAGCCAAAGCAAATCCATTTTTTAAATATTTCTTTTCATTTTTAAGATACTTAGTTGCGCCTGAAACACCATTACAACGTTTGAAAAATAACAGAAAAATAAGAAAAGAAAAGATATTTTCTATTAATAAATTTTTAAAGTATAGTATAAAATTACTTAGTTACATTAAAGTTTTTTGTGATTTTCTATCACAGTTTACAAAGATCTATATCATTTTAAAGTGCATTAATCACGCGAACACCCTATGCTAGAAAATCGCAGAAATCTTTTTGTCTTATTCTTTTGTTAATTCTCCAATGATATTAAAATGTTCACTCACTTTGCTATTTAATTGTTTCCCATATGAAGTAATCAAAAGAGAATGGATCTGGAAGACTAGGCAGGTCTCACTATACTGTATTAAAATTTCCAAATTGCGTTTCAAGCGAAACACCTTCAGTCAATAGATAGTTAATCGTGAATGAAAATATTTTAAAACAACGGATTATAGCATTTTTTTAGTAAATGAAAGACATAGTTAAATGATGTATCACATGACCCATTCTAAAAAAAATAAATAAATAAGTTTCAAGATGGCGGTTTACGTGTGGCCGCCAAAAAAATGAATACTTCGACGATTTAAATTTAACATTTCATGGAACCAGTTTGTCTTTTAACTCGTTGCTGCTCTAATAGTTTATCAGTTGATATTAATCAAGAAGCTCTCCGTTAAGCATCGTCGACGGTTAGAGCAGCATAAGAATAAGGAGATCGTACAATTGCTGTACCGGAGTGACAACCTAACAACAAGAAGGCTGAAAAGGACCAAGCCAGTGGACCTCTCAAGCCAGTAAACACATTGGGAACAGCTGTCGGGCTGCAACCCAGCAAACAGTGAAATTACATATGAAGATAGAATTACTAGATGGGGCATACCTCAGTTGTAATAATGTAAAAAAATCAGTTGATATTTACTGTTTTTCATTTTGTATTGCAATACACTGATCCGTGCCTTTCTACAGCACGTGTGATGACAAGATAATTAAAGCATTGGACGTCAGAACGTAAAACGATGAAAGTCGACCGTTTGAATCACGAATAAAATGGTACGAACACGAAATAAAATAATCGACATAAATTACACTGACAGATCTGTAAGTAGGCGATAAATTGTAAAACTATAAACAGAAGAATCGAAAGGAAAAGATCAGCGATTTTAAGTGGCAGTCGTAAATTGTGCAAAAGTATATCGTGATTTGTTTCAAACTATCGATTATCGCCGTGTTATGGAAGAGTGTTTACAAAAACATAACAACCCTAAATGTTACATAAATATTTATATACGTTAATTTATTCGTATTTTACATAAAATAAATCATACAAAACATTAAATAAGCTTTTTTACATTCAATTATCTTCCAAAATGTTCATAAATAATGAAAATATTTTTGAAAAATTAATGTATAATGTAAATTATACTGTGTGGAAGCTTTCCAGGCGTATTTGGTCGAATGAACTTTTGGTTATATGATCCACTCTGTTAAAAACATGGTTCATATGACAAAAAAATTATTCGACCAAATATTAAAACATAATTTGGTTGAATAAAACTTTTGTTGTTTGAACTTTTGTTCATATGATATCGCGTGTTAAAAACACGGTTCATATGACCAAAAGTTCATTGGGTCAAAATATTAATACATAATTTGGTTGAATGGACTTTTGGTAGTTTGATCTTTTGGTCACATGACGCCATCGCTTATGCCTATACATTTATGAAAATTTATAACACAAAATTTG
>CM040183.1:76780363-76802863 GCA_022606455.1 Callitettix versicolor
ACTCCAAATCGGCGATCCGTAAAGGAGCACCGAACTTACTACCCCAGCCAGGAGTCGCGCGCGCGCGCGCGTGTGTGTTTTGAGTAGACGTGTAAGTATACTATAAGCTCGAGGTACGGTGGGATTGCTAAGTCCATCGTTTGCTAAGGTCACTTCATCTTCTCCGGAAGAAAATTTTGGAGACATTTTCGTATTGTTATAAAAGCGTACATTATGACCTTAACGGCTTGTCCGATTTTGATTTACCTTAGTTCGTTAGATTCCTCACTTCATTCACTATAAGTGTATCATGCTACATAACTTTTATAAAAACCATCCTCAATGGGGTAAAATTGTGGTGAAATAGATAAGATAAACTTTTAAGTAATTTCAGATAGGATAAATACGTTGCTAGGATGAAATTATAAAATCTTAAATAACGTACTCATACATTCTTAAATAACTGATGTACAGGTTACAAAATAATTACTAGGGACTATACAATAGGAATAACTCAGATTTAACCATGGAAAGCGAAAGAAAAACTAACTTCCTAACCAATAGACTTAGAGTTACTACTCAAGTTTCAGCTGATTTAGGGCATTGAGCTGGGGAAAATGACACTATGAACGAAAAATCAAATATATTTGCACTAAATATCCTCCAAATACATTAAAATTGTTAAATAAAAATCAAGATTTTTAAATGATACAAGATACATCGTGCAAAGTTCAAGCTCGAAAGATAGTCAGTTATTATGTACTGCACTGCTAACATAATAAAAGAGTTGCATTATTGTAAACTCTTAACATGTAAATTAATAATTTATTAACTAAATATTCGAAATAATTCTTCAGCATTTACTCAAAATGCTGTTTTTCATCTTTTTAAATCAATTATATTTCATATTTCCATTTAGTTTAATTATGACATATATAATTTTTGTGTATTATTTATTTTTGTATGTTAGCAGTCGTGTTTTTTATTTTTTAAATTAGTTTTTCTATTTTCATTTCAATTATAAAATTCATCTTGAAAATCGATCTACATTTTTCAAAACCAATTAATCGAATTTATCACAAATATTGATAGTCTACAAGATTCATTACTCAGTTTATTGTACGAAATTTGAAATAATAAATAGAATTACAAAAGTAACTTTGACTGTAGTGATTATTTAAAACTTTTGTATTTACTCTCAAACCGTAAATTTCTTTTTTCAAAGTTGCTAAACTAAATAAACATATGTATCTGATGAACTCCTTTTCATTACTTAGGCAAATTTTTATATTTTTGAATCGAATTTTTAGAGATAGGGAACGATGTGTTTTGTATTAATACTTACAGAATATATTCCAAATAAATTTGATCAAAATAGTTAGACTTGATTTTGTGAAAATCCTATTTAAAAGTTTAAACCAATAAAGAGCTTCAAAAACGTTTTCTTGGAAAGTTAAATATCAGTCGAGATAATGTGCAAAATATGATTTATATGCCAAATTTATCAAAATCAGTTTAATTAATTATGCAATTATTAATTAATTAAATTATTCTTCAGTAATACACAAAAGGAAATGCGTTAAGTTTTACTGTTTTGGACTTTAGGGATCTTTAAACGAACTTATTCATTAATTAAGTATTAAAATCTCAAAATCTATTTTTGTTTCGATATAAAACTTAATATAATACAGTTTAATTTAGTTAGGTAAAAAAAGCAGTTAAAGAAATTATTGTATTTATTCAGTGAAGCAATAAATTTTAGAGTCTAACAAACTTATATTTGTAACCACGAAACAGTTTGTGCCTGCAACACTACGTAATACCGCCCGCAGTACTCAGCTGTAACCTGTCGGTCTTATCTTTTATTTGACACGTCATACTTGGTAGTTTCTTTTAATTTGTCATTTCAAATTTGTTGCTTATCATTTTGTGACCAATTGGATTGCTTTATGTTATTTGTCAATTGCGCCAAAAGTGTATTTTTTAATAAAAATAACTTCAGATTAATGATTTACAAAGAGACAATATTTATTTGTTTTCCTTAATAATCCTTAATCCTTGATTTAAAATGTTTTAAATTATAATTGAAAACACAATAAGATATATGAAAGCATTGGTATTGTTACGTGCAGTCGTGGCCGAGTGGTTAAGGCGTCTGACTAGAAATCAGATTCCCTCTGGGAGCGTAGGTTCGAGTCCTACCGACTGCGTCAAATTTTTTATGTTTGAAATCTAATATTAAAACTATTTAATATATGAAAATAATTTTAATCGCTATCAATTTTAAATCTTTACGTATTATAAAATTATTTTTGTTTAAATACAGGCGTTTAAACGTAACACTGGATATTTATTTTATAAGATCAATAGTAAAAATAAAGTTAAAATTTAACAACAATATATTTTTACTTCGGACTACATGATTTTAAGAAAAATAGATTTTGTGTTTCCTCATTAGAATTATTATTACATAAATGAACGAATACGTATTGGTAATAGTGTGGACAAGTTTGTCACCCTGTTAACCTGTTGATAAAATAGTCGCTATTCAAAATGTTGAGTAATCGAAAGTAGTTGTCTCACTGACGTGAGGGGAGCAAATTTTCAAAAAGTAACAATATCACAATATTTCTTAATACAACTTAAACGGTTGAAAATAATTTGGCTTATAATGAACTCCTCAAAGCTATTACCAAAATTGATGTTTTGCCAAGTTTGAATAGCATCAGGCAAATACAGCTAACCACATAGAAACACAAAAACGTTTATAGATTTTAATATTTACTAGTGTGAGTGTGCTACCTTTGCGGTTAATGGTAAAAGAAACGAATAATATACAACTGGCATTACCCCTCGCGGCTTCGCCCACGAAACTTAAACTTTTTCAGTAATATAATAATTTAGAAACATAAAATAATATAATAATAAAAGCGTGATTATCTAAACTCACGATTATTTTACAATGAATATGAAAAAATATGATAACCTGAATATGTTGTTTTATTGTCTTCAAACGTGTTCCATGCGAATTAAAGAAAATCTGATAAAAATATTTTTCTCCAATACACACATTTATACCTCTTTTATAATGTTGTCCTTTTAGGGGATGAATTCGGTGGGGGGATGCTGAATTATTTGTATTATAATTTGTGTTTTAGAATATTTTGTTTACTTTTAAGAAAAGCCGATAAAAAATATTTTTCTCCAATGAAAACACTCTTTTTCTTCAACTATACCTCTTTTTTACATTTTTATTCTTTTAGGGGATGAATTCGGAAAAATGTTGAAATATGTGTTTCATTATTTTTGTTTCATAGCATATTTCTAGAATATAGGATCCAAAACAAATATTTTTTCAATGCAAAATTGTATACCCCTTTCTACATTTTCTACCACCTTTCAATCTCTTTACGGGATGAATTTTGGGAAATGGTGAAAAATATATTTCATTACTTATATTTAAGAGTGACTATGTTACGTTTTAAGGTCAGACGAAAAACATATTTTTCCAATAAAAATTGTTGTACGTCATGTTTATCTCTTTAGGGGGTGAATACTGAAAAATCGTTTTTCAGTGCACCGCTACATGTGGTGGTAACCCTAAAATTTTGAAATCTTCAGCTATTATAGTCTCGGCTATACTTTGATTATTAAAGTTGGACTGGGTAAGCAGTTTAATGGCGTCAAAATCAAATTTTTGCAAAATCCTTCCTTAATGCACCTTGACATTGTTGTAAGAAGATACCGTAAAAATTTCAAGTCTCTAGCTGTAATAGTATTGACTGTACGTTGTTTATTAAATTTTAACTGAGTAAGTAGTTTAATGGCGTCACAATCAAATTTTTGCAAAATCCTTCCTTAATGCACCTTGACATTGTTGTAAGAAGGTACCGTGAAAATTTCAAGTCTCTAGCTATAATAGTATTGACTGTACGTTGTTTATTAAATTTTAACTGATTAAGTAGTTTAATGGCGTCACAATCAAATTTTTGCAAAATCCTTCCTTAATGAACCTTGACATTGTTGTAAGAAGATACCTTGAAAATTTCAAGTCTCTAGCTATAATAGTATTGGCTGTACGTTTTTTATTAAATTTGTACTGGGTAAGTAGTTTATTGACGTCAAAATCAAAATTTTACAAAATCCTTTCTTCGTACGTGCTTAAATATTAAAACGAAGGTATCCTCAAAATTTGAAGTCTCTAGATTTTATAGTTTGGGCTGTACGTTGATCAGTCAGTCAGTCAGGACATTGGCTTTTATACGTATATATAGATCTACTACAAAAAACTGGACAGTATTATAATACCTCTTTATAAACTATGTAATATGCAGCAATCGTAACCATTCTTGTAGCTACATATGAATGAAAAGGGGCTATTATTTTTTTATGTTTATGCTATTTGTCATTGAACGTAAAAAACATGAATTCTATAAATAAAATAATTCAAATAGTACCACTGGCTGGTATTTAATTACTATAATGCATTAATATTTAATTCAGTACTTCTATTTTAAGATTACTGTAGGCCTACACATCTTTGTTAATAAAATCGTTGCAAAACCATACAGGCCTATTATGTCTAGTCAATATGAACTTCTATTAAAGTAAACGTTATAGTCACATGTAATTATTTTATAACTTGTTAATAAAACAATGTCGTTCATTATATTTAAGTTAGTCAATATAATACGAATTACTTTATTCTTTCTGTGTATTGAAAACTATAACCTATAAAATTATGAATGAATTCTAACATTGTACGTTATTATTATACGAACTATATCAGGATTTTAACATGTCTAAATTAGGCTACATTATTTACTAAAAGCAGAATCTTTTAATTTAATAACATGTTTACCTGTTATAACTGGCCTAGATTGTCTTACCGATTTTACTTTCAAAATTTGATTCGGTCGATAATTATTTAAACCTTGGATAGAGTAATAATTTAAATATTATTTTCAACAATGTTCCTTTTTAGCGATCAGCTGTTTTGGTACACACGTAATTATTTGTCACACATGCCTGCATTGTGTTGCACTCTTACGGGGACACTTTGTACTACTCCTAGAATTGTTTACAGTACTTTTGTCAATTCCAATTCTGTTTTATTTTAATCTAAACCCTTAAAATGGAAAATTATGAGACGTGACAGTTCCCTGGTGTCCTGAAGAACCTGTAAGCACCAAAAATATGTAGTTTCAAAACGCAGGTCCTTATTTTTGGTACAAAACCGATTGGAATGGTTAGCGCAATAGTATATGAAAGACAAAAATTATATTTATGCCAAGTTTTAACCAAATCAGGCAAATATTGCGAACCGCATTGTAAATACAAAACAAAACTTTATTGCTTTTAATATTTATTTTAATGAAAAAATAAGATTTTCAAAAAAAGTTTAAGATTAAGGAGATATTCTTGGAAATTCGCTTTTATCTCGTCAGAGAAACATCTGCTAGCAGCGGTGTCTATCCTCAAATTAACGAAACTGAAACACTGGAACATTACAATCTTGTGTTCTTTATTTCAAAACCAAATCCCTATTAACCCTTTGTGGGGTGTTTATAGTTAATTTATACTGAACAGAATGGCAGATAAATCCACTGGAAGTGGCGTGATCTGTGCGTCTTAAGCCACAGATTAGCAATGGAACGAGGAGTTAAAAGCAACATTCTTACTTCGTGGGTTAGTCTTGCCGCGGGAAATATCTGCTACTTAAGTCTAACGGCAGGATTTGAAATAAATGGCCCGAACACACACTGTACTTTGCCGCATTGCGTCTTATTTATCTCTATACTTCGCATTACTGTATGTATATTAAGCTGTGTGATTAGTAGCGAAATTCAACTGGAAATGAGCTCTATGAGCAGTCATTATGGTAAAACTCGGACCCGGAACTGAAAGATCCAAACAGGAAGTGGACATGTCCTCTAGATCTCTTTATGAAGGGTCGTTAAACTTTTAATATGTTTTCCTAATTTGTTATAGATTTTTTCCTATTTTTTCGGTTTTCGTATGATTTCAAGTTGCATTATTTTTTAACAACTGCTTTTTTAAATTCTGTAATTATGGAATGTTACATTTTGTACAAATTCTGTTATTACTACTTTTTGAAATTTGTAAAAAAACAATAAACACACAAAAACCAGAATTCTATTACCTATATTATCTTGAAGAACAATTCTACAAAACGGCATTGTTATCTTAAGAACAATTCTACAAAACGGAATTGATATTTTCAAGAATAATTCTACAAAACGGCATTGTTATCTTTAAGACAAATTCTACAAAACGGAATTAGTATTTTCAAGAACAATTCTACAAAACGGCATTGTTATCTTCAAGAACAATTGTACAAAACGGAATTGGTGTTTTCAAGAACAATTCTTCAAAACGGCATCGTTATCTTAAGAACAATTCTACAAAACGGAATTGATACTTTCAAGAATAATTCTACAAAACGGCATTGTTTATCTTCAAGAAGAATTATACAAAGCGGAATTGATATTTTCAAGAACAATTCTACAAAACTGCTTTGTTATCTTCAAGAAAAATTCTACAAAACGGACTTGATATTTTCAAAAAAATTGTACAAAACGGAATTTATATCTTCAAGAAAAATTCTACAAAACTGAACTTTTATCTTCAATAACAATTCTAGAAAATTATCCCCTTTAATTTCGAATAACGCTCTATATTCTCTCTAATATTTAGTAAACCGCGTGCGGGCCTCTAACATGTAGCTTCAGTGCGTTTTTGACTTTATTCTTTTCTAATCTCTACAATTCCCACCCCACTAGCACCGAGGGTAGCGGTAGTAAAACACCCTGACATTCGCAGAAAGAAGGGACCATCAAAGTCACCGCTTAATTTATCGTCTCTTATAATTGTGATGGAACAATAGCACACTCGGTACAGTACTCATGAAGGATTAGCGCCAATAAAGCGGGCACACGTTTAATCCTGCGTTAAAGTACTTTTTTGTTTTACGATATATTTAAAACGGGAGAGTTTTAAATGTCCCCCAAAACTTTTGTCTGCATTTCTTCAAATATCTTTTGAAAATCACCTGGGACCATTGCTAGGTATAATTGTTTAATTAAGACAAAGATGAAGTTTTCAAACGCCATCTCTTTTACTATACCAAGTTCTATACGAGTATAAAAGATTCACTATAAAGAAAATTTGGTGATAGTGAAAAATCAATTTTAAAGTATTCGTTTCTTCTTAAGACTAAAAAAAAGGTTTTTACTTTGGTATGTGTGTGTGTGTGTGTGTGTGTGTGTGTGTGTGTGTGTGTGTGTGTGTGTGTGTGTGTGTGTGTGTGTGTGTGTGTGTGTGTGTGTGTGTGTGTGTGTGTGTGTGTGTGTGTGTATTTACACTACAAAGTTCGCCATTTTATTCTGATTTCATTCCAACTTTGTATAAAATCGAATTTGATCAATGCTTGGACAAGTTTTTTACCCGGCAAAGTCAGTTTAACCTTTTCAAAACGGCGGTAGTTACAAGTCTGAAAAAACCCATGTATTTTTTGTTTTTACTTTACAAGTAAAAATCCGATTTCACCATCGCAATCAGCGTTAAAATCTGAATAAATTAGCAATTCTAATTTTAAAATTCTATTTACAATACGTAAATGAATGCGGTTAGCTAATTTTCAATAAAATATGAAAATATAAAGTGATAATTTAGCAGATTATTATAATTATAATGGTATTTAAAAAAATGTTTAAGTGGAGTGGCCACCAAATGCGGAGCGGAGTTAAGCTGAGCATTAAAAGTCGGACATATTGTTTTTAGTGTACGTAAAGCGTAACGGCCACTGAAAGCGTAACGGAGTTAGGGCCACTGAAAGCGTAACGGAGTTGAGCCGAGTCGAGAGACATCGATGGGCCCCTATCAGCATAGCTTCAACTTTGTCAAGGTTTGGTTTTGAAGCTGTTCCCTCAACATGCCTTCAAACTTATTATTTATCGTTACTTAGGTTACCGTTGCCTAGGTTACGATTTTTAAACAGTAATTTCCCGGAATCCGTTACAGTAAGCTTAAATATTTAAATAATTAGGATTACGACTTCTTTTTCTGTCTAGTGATCCTTTTACTTACCCTATAAAGGCTACAGGGGTTTCGAAACCTTACTGTTTCATCTTCGGGCCGTAATACAAAATGTCAAATCCTACTGTCGATGTCGTCACAAAGTTAAACAAAACATTGAAAACACAAGTCACAAACACTAAACGCTATTAAAATACACACTATAAAATTTGGTTTCGTCAAACGATACGTAAACTAGTTACATTTCGGACTTTATCGTGTGTATTTTAATCGTGTTTAGTGTTTGTGACGTGTGTTTTCAATGTTTTGTTTAACTTTGACGAGCTCGACAGAGGGATTTGCCGACATTTTGCATTACGGCCTGAAGATGAAACAGTAAGGTTTCGAAATAGTGGTAGCCTTTACGAGGTGAATCAAAAGACCATTAGATGGAAAAATAGGTCATAATATTAATTATAAAATTTGTGGTTCGGTGGCTGTGTTGCAATAATTAAAATAAATGTTTAGATTTAAAAGATACGAAAGCGTTCTTTAAACTGACTGGACTTCGCTTCCAGTTTCCGTTCGTTCAGCTCATCGCAATTCCGATTCGCATTTGGCCTTAAGTTTTAAGTACATTGTCTTCCATCACATCAGCGACACAGCTGCGTGCAACGATTATTTTTATCAACGTACATTCGTTCCTTACACTTTACACAGCTTACCAAGTGCTAGGAACTGTTTCCTGAACAAGTTAATATATTACAAGTTTAGTAACAGTTACACCCCATTCACATAAATACCCGTTGGCAATAAACCAGGGTACTGAGCAACTTGCTCGGGACAACTTAATCTGCTTATCTGAACACTGCAGCTTGCTGCTTTGTGAACAGGGCTGATAACACTGATAGACCTAATCACAACGTCACTGTAATAATACAGTAATACTTAAGCAGTAAAGTACATACAGTGTGATGTACGATGTACGAGTGTTTTGTCTTAGCGCTATATGTAATAAAATAATAGCTGCACGCAACTGTGTCGCGGACCTGTTGGAAAAAAAATTTCAAAAATCAGCGTCATCAATCAAGAATTTCATTGTTGTTGAACGAATGAACGAAGTGTGTTTCAATCGAAACTTTCAATGTTTTGTTTGTTTGTTACGCCGTTTTGACCAAAAGGTATTAACCACTTGTTTTGAAGTTTAGTGCGAATATACCTTTTATAAAGCCCGCACGATGTATGTGTAATATTTTTCCCTGTTCACTTCCGTTTCAAGATGGCGGCCTCTGATTTACAATAGTACGTGATTTTAGCCAAACGCATTGGCCGATTGTTTTAAAATTTGGTATGAAGCCCAAATGATTTATATGTAAGATGTTTTCCCTTTACTTCTGCTTCAATATGGCGGTGTCTGATTTAACGATGATGATTGTACACAATTTTAATCAAACACATTGTTTTCAAATTTGGTACGGAGGTACCTTGTATAAAGTCCGATATAATTTATAAGTTTTCTTGCCATTTACTTCCGTTTCAAGATGGCAGCCTCTGATTTAACGATAACGAGTGTACACAGTTCTGGCCGAACTCAATAACCGATTGTTTTCCAATTTGCCTTGTATTTTTTATTTTATTTTATTTATTTTGTTTTTGCTTTTGTAGTTTAACGTTCACACTGTATGTCAGTTACACTGATGAGGACGAGGATCAGTGTTAACGGTAACGGAAAAGCAAAGGGAGCAACTGGGGCTCGAATCTTTAGGTGCGCAGTTGAGTGACGTAGTAGACTGACCGATTCTTTAGCCCACTTCGACCACAGAACCTCTGAAGTAACTTTTACAAAGTGCGAAAAACGTATATGTAATATTTTCACCATTATCTTCCGTTTCAAGATAGCGGTGGTTCATTGTTGAGAATATAGTTGATGGCTATTTCCTGTGAACGGCAAAACCTAACATAATTTTTACAGTTTCGTGAAAAAAGAGCACAAAATTTCCTGTAAAGTAGTTCCGGTAAAATTCTTCGTAAATATTACGGTGACAGGTTAAATTGACGGAAAAAGTAACACGCGCTGCCGTGAAGCTCTCTATATATTAATTAAGGTGAGGTCTAGTGTTCTTTGAATTACTAATATTTAATCCAATTTAAATGACATTTTTTTAAATCGTGTTTTTCTGTAATAATTTGCGTTAAAATCTGTATGAGTTAGCACTTGAAATTTTGTAAATTGAATATTTAAAATGCTAATCTTTGGAAATCTTAACATCGATTAAGAGAGTAAAATCACATCTTTTTTTAAAGTAAAGAAGACAATATTGTGTTGCTGTTAGTTTTTACGAATTAGTTTACGTCTCATCAGCGAGACAACTGATATTTTGCGATACCTACCAAGAAACGAATTATTTAAAAGCACAGACGCTGATAATATCGATGGTTGTGGAACTGGACAAAAACTTGCAGTATGCAGTAAACATATAGGTAATGATATGATGTCGCACAAACAGCTGCATACAGACTTTTGTTTATTGGTTAATAGGGCAGACTGAGGAACAGATGTCGCCAAAACGAGTGCCGGGTGTGGGGTGTTGGAGGTGACACACGTCAAGTTCAATTGTAGGGTTACTTGAAGGCACTGTCCTGAGGGCGAAACAAAGGGTGGAAATTGCAAACATTTTAAAAGTCAATATTAAACTGCGATAACCGTTCGTGTGTTTGTTATACGCGAACTTTTGATTGCAGTTTGATAATAATTTAGTGACTTCATTATTTTTGTCTATAGATAAAGTTTAGTTTGTTGTAGTGGTAAACCTGAGATCTTACTTAGTTTTTTTACTACGCTCTGTGCTTAGGTTTTTACTTCTGTGCTTATCGAAAATGTTTATTCATATTTGATGTAGCCTATTTATTTAGAAGCGAATTATATGCATCACTGTACCATTTTATAAGATCAAGTAGCTTATTGATTTCAACAATACACAATAGTGGACCAGTTTTACTGTTCTTTTTCTATGTTTGATAGTTCTTCAGTTATACCATTCGATAGAAAATTAAACGAGTTTCAAAAACTAACTTTAAATTGGTTTTTATGAAAATGTTCTGATTTTTAGTTATTTTCATTCAAGGAGCCGCCTCGGTGGCCTAGTTGATAGCGTACTGGACTTTCACCCCGAGGACCCGGGTTCGATTCCCGGCCAGGGCTTGGCATTTTCATGCGCTATAAATCATCCCATCGTCTGCATTAGCCCAAGTGTGCACAATAATCGAATGTTAAACACCAAAAAAAAAAAATAATAATATTTTCATTCAAAAAGAATGCATAGCCGCCATTTTAGAACGAGTAAAGAAAAACAATTATTACAATTTTTGTCTTTAATTTGTTCAAGGCAATTCCACCTTTTATGACTTGGCCTATAACAATTCTGTTACCAACTGTCAAACAAAAAAATATTAAAAAAATATGTCTAAATCTGGTTCAAGAGAAATTTACACACACACACACACACACACACACACACACACACACACACACACACACACACACACACATATATATATATATATATATATATATATATATATATATATATATATATATATATGTATATATATATATATATATATATATATATATATATATATATGTGTGTGTGTGTGTGTGTGTGTGTGTGTTATTTACTCATGAACATGATGTGGGCATATTTTTTTAATATTTTTTTCTTTGACAGTTGGCAACTCAGATATATAACCTTACTTACTCACATAATCATCATTCATTGTGATATTTCAAAATACAAAGCCTCAACCAAAAAAACCCTCGAACGTAAAATTTACACACACATTTTGACAACAGTGGAGATCGCTAGAAAAATTTAAAAAGTTATATGTCTTCATTTAACACTTAAATTAAGAGCAAAACTTCAAAATCCACTCGAATTGAATAAAACTTAGTATAATACAGTATTTATAGCGTTGTTCGTAAATATGACAAAACGTTTTTAAATTTTATTTTCTAGGGGTCGTAAATTTTTAAGCCATCCTACCACTTAAAATATTTTCTACTTTCATAATATTTTCAAATTAACTTTGCCTTTTTAAATTAACTTTACTAAAGCAAAGATAATAACAATATTTTTTAAACTACCCTTAATAAATTAAAAAGTAGGCAAAAAGTACAATTAAAATTCGTCAAATTAAAAACGAAAAATATAATGTTTGCGTAGGTAAATAAAACGATTTTAAATGGAAAAATATTTACAACCCTAAAAAATACCTGTTTAGAATAGAGTTTAAAAAAACATATATGTCCGAATTTAATACAAAGTTATACAGTTTTTATAGTGTTGTTTACAACACGAAAAGATTAAAGGATGTCTCATCTATTATATGAAATAATTTCCTCTCAGCCTTTTTCATTCTGGTATGAACCAACGTATTGAATTTGATGTTTATTTATATGCGTTTTTAAATGCAGTACTCATAAAGTAATGAACGGCAATACATTAATTAAACAAAAATATCCACTGAAACTGCACAGTTTAATATAAAGCCAATAGCAATACAGAAAATTTTTATTTAAATGAATTAATCGTTACATTATTACATAATCTAAAATTAATGAAAGTATATTGATTCATTTCACATAATAATACAGGTTAAATGCAGTAACAATGTAACAATTTTTATTTGCCTATTCATTAACAGCATATTTATGTACAATGGGAAATATATTAGTTTCTCTAACATTAATGTTTATAACTATAATTATATTTATTATTAATTAAAGTCTACAAATTAAATAACTGAATTGTTGATATCGGAAGTTACAGGTTTGGAAATAAATACGAGGTTATAAACTGTAAAACTAATATAAAGTAGGCATGTGCTAAAACAGTACTGCAAGTCAACGCCTTTTAGATCTTCGTTTTCCTTGTAACCATTTTTTAGTGCAATATTATGGAATTTCTTTTGAGTTTAAGTTTTCCTTCGCTTTTCTATTCTTCTCTTACAAACAAATCCACAAGATACACTGATCTGTTCTTGTTACATTTCTATAAAACATTGTAAAACAAGCGAAGATCTTCTCTGGTTTGTTAAAGTTACAGAATTATGTTCATTTCTCCATATGTATTGTCACCTCAAGTAGCTGAAATGACTCAATGAAAAACGTAACCAAAAAATCCAAAATGTGCATAAGACACACATTGAGGCAGTATTCCATGTAGGAGAATAGCATACAAGGCAGTTAGAGTGTCATAAGAAATTTTAGGAAATTAATTCAAACGTTTTTGAACTTATTTGTATTGTTGTGTTGTACAAAACACCCCGTAACATAATATCAACGATACTGAGGTGTCACACACCTATTTGTTACAGCGCATAGTGAAACTAATGTTTTTGCTACGCCCACCTTCGCACATCCAGCAGGACCGCTAATTTTTGCGCCAAATTGGAAGTACAACAAATACTGTCTGCATCTACGACGGCAGCAAGAAGGACGCCAATAACATTCTTTCGGCGTGGAAGAATTGAAAGTGGTAAGAATATTGTCACTAACAAGACTGGTGATCCTGAAGATCTCGGAGTTTTGGCTCATGAGGGCTTATGTGTTAACCTCTGCAAGAGCTTATTAAAGGAGAAGGTTTGAAACGTATCAGCTGGCTGGATATTAGAAGTCGTAGTGAATAGTATAGTAGTTTCTAGAAATATTGCCAGTTGGCGATTCCAGGGCGTTTTCCCACACTATTTAAAATTTAAGTCTTTGGATTTATACTAATTTAGACCGAACAAGAGACAGTTTGTCGAACGAGCGAAACGGGTCTCTGTTTCAACTCGACCTTTCGACATTTGGTTTGTGTGTTTGTTACGTAGTTTTGGCTAAACGCATCGACCGATTGTTTTAAAATTTTGTAGGACGGTACCTTTTAAAAAGCCCAAATTTATGTATAAGATTATTCTGTATTTACTTCCGTTTCAGGATGGCGGTTTCTCGTTTAAAAATGACAAATGTACGCAGTTTTGGCCAAACGAAATGATCGAATGTGAATCAATCCACTTCCGTTTCAAGATGGCGGCCTATGCTTTAACGATGACGAATGTAGTTGGCTGTTTCCGATTTATACTAATTTAGACCGAACAAGAGATAGTTTGTCGAACGAGCGAAACGGGTCTCTGTTTCAACTCGACCGTTCGACATTGGTTTGTGTTTGTTACGTAGTTTTGGCTAAACGCATCGACCGATTGTTTTGAAATTCGGTACGACGGTACCTTTTAAAAAGCCCAAATTGATGTATTATATTATTCTGTATTTACTTCCGTTTCAAGATGGCGGCTTCTCATTTAAAAATGACAAATGTACGCAGTTTTGGCCAAACGAAATGATCGAATGTGAATCAATCCACTTCCGTTTCAAGATGGCGGCCTATGCTTTAACGATGACGAGTGTAGTTGGGCGTTTCCGATTTATACTAATTTAGACTGAACAAGAGATAGTTTGTTGATGGAGCGAAACGAGTCTCTGTTTCAACTCGACCGTTCGACATTTGATTTGTGTTTGTTACGTAGTTTTGGCTAAACGCATCGACCGATTGTTTTGAAATTTTGTAGGACGATACCTTTTAAAAAGCCCAAATTGATGTATTATATTATTCTGTATTTACTTCCGTTTCAATATGGCGGCCTCTCATTTAAAAATTACATGTGCGCAGTTTTGGCCAAACGAAATGATCGAATGTGAATCCAGTCATTTCTGTTTCAAGATGGCGGCCTATGCTTTAACGATGACGAGTGTGTTGGCCGTTTCCAATAATACTGGCTGAACGGCAAGTCCGATCGTAATTTTGACCACTTCCTGGAGAACGTGCATAACATTTCCAATAAAGTTGAGCCAGTAAGTAAAATGTTCCTTAAATATTAACATTGCCGGTAAAGTTGGCGGAAAAGTTTACGAGCGCGTCGAGCGCTGTCGTGGAGCGGTGGCGAGGAAGTTAATTAAACTTAGACACTGCTAAGTCTACTGTCCTTTAAACTACTACTGTATTTGATAATTTACAACTTTCAGAACCAAACAATGATTTACAACTTTAATTATTTTTTCAGTTTCATTTATAACAAAGACGTTTACAATGTATTTCCGCTTTACCATATGCTTAACCGTACAGATAATGTTATTGTGTAAAGAGACACGATATCGAAATGGCATTTTATTGTCTGCAATAAAACAATTAACTCGCTTTATTGTGGTCAGTGGACGTTATCGTGTGTTTTAGATATCCTGCCAGTGTCGTAAAAATTGAAATACTATGTTCCAATTCTGTAGGATAATAAAGTAAATTGCACACGTATTGATTATTTAGTGAGGTCGTAGAATTTTGTTGATCTGTTGAATTTACACGCTACTATGTTTAACAATAATCATCGAGGTGATACAATGGATGTTCAAGTTGCACAACGTTGATTTGAGACGTGAAAATCAAATTTACACAATCGATTTTGGTAATAACTTGGGCACCATTTCATTTCAAAATAGTGGGGATTTAAAATTTTTACAAAAAATAAGTTTTTAGTGTTATTTAGAAATTTTGAACAATAATTTCTTCAGATCCTAACACTGACTGCTCTAGAGAAAATATGTCTTTAAAAAATGGTAATGTATGTTTTTGTTTTGTTATTTTAAGGCGAAAAGCGCATTGAGGCTATTATCGACCTAAATGTAAGTGTGAGAGTAAAATGTTAAAGTCGTAAGTGTTGTGTTGTTAAGTGCAAGTGTGTGTTAGACTCGGGTACCGCGAGGGACGTCTAAATCCTCTCAATAGGTGCAGCTAGTCTGCACCCTCCTGCGGGGAAATAATAATATATACAAAGCATAGTGTTCAGGGTTCGTTTTCATATAAATAAATTTTTGCTTATTGAAATGTTCATTTATGTGTTGTTATAAAGCTGTGTTAAATTGATTTTTTTCTAATAAAACATATTTTATATAAAAAACAAACAAACAAATTTACGGGAACGGCTATATAGAGCTTATACGTCGTTGAACATTTCATAAAGGAAAATCAAATCATCAAACACTTCCTAAGGTACTTTTACTTAAATCGAAATGTTTTAATCCTTGCTTAAATTTAATATTTAGGTAAATTTAGGCTACACATGAAAGTATTTTTAAAATTTAATTAAAAACAAATTTACATTTGTACAAAAAGAACCTTGATTATGTTTTTGAAATTGTTAGGGTTTGGATCCCTTCTAACCGGGGCAATCAATCGGTGGTTCAAAAATTCCTTTTAATACATATAACTATTTTACAATATTCAATATATTGTAACACACACACACACACACACACACACACACACACACACACACACACACACACACACACACACACACACACACACACACACACACTATTTCCACATAATTATTGTAAAATATTATATTCATATTTGTTATATATAAATCCGTTATAACAAAGAATGTTAAATAGTATATTCTTTATTTGTATAGAATATAAATTCGTTGAGCTACTTCTACACTTAACAACCAAGAATGGACACTATTGTATTATCAGACTCTAAAGGTTTTCCGGAAATAATGTTCCAATATCAATGAAATCAGCTGATAAAACAACTGATTTTTTACTATAACTACAGTAAATAATATCTAAGCTAGGTTCACATATTTATTTGTTTAAACAAAACAAGATGTTTGTAAACATATCTTCAAAATAATTACATATTTAGCAAAAATATCTTTAACAAAAGCTTCGCTTCTGTCGGTAACTCCCCGAGTTCTACACGTGTACTTTCATTGTTTTACAAAACCAGTGGTTTCGAACTTCTGCACAAGGTTTCTTTAGTTTGTTAATTCACAAAGGCCATCTCTTAGGGTCTAAGAGAATCAGGCCATTACGGGTAGGAAAATGTCATATTACTGTATAGTTTCTGCCACGTTCACAATAGATATGAATTAGTCCGATACATGTTTGTATTGGTAAACAAACAACAATTAAAAACAAGTTTAAATTTCGTTAATCAACAGGTAAGATACGAGTATTTACTCTTTCAGCTAATACAGAGAATCAGCTGTAAACTTTAAAGAGTCATTTTTAAAGCAAAAACGGAACATATATTTATAAAAAACAGCAGATTATTAAATCCCGAATTTCCCTACACACAAGAATTAATCTAATTATAATATTGAACAAAATATAGTTGAATTATATTCGTTTTAAATTGTGACGTAATTGTGGTAGACCTGATAAACCGAATGGGAAACTATTTTCAATATTTTTGCGTCACTTGTTTGAATATACATAATAGCAATTAACTTGTTCTGACATTTATTGCGAATATTGCAATTTCCACAAAAACTAAACAAGTACAATAGCAAAGTAAAATGATCAATATTCCCTTTAACGACTACAATGGAAGCAATTAAAAACTTGCAATAAAGTCGCGCGAAATAAAAGTTTAATTAATGTTGGTACGGCGACAACGGACAGATGCATTTTCCGCTACAAAAACTTTTACCGGACAATCTGCCACCGACTGACGGAGCTCTCCATTACAGTATAAACGCCCAAATAGAGAGGGATATTATATTGTTCATGTTGGCTAAACTGCTACGCACGATTACACATTTCGAGTGGTAATTCATTAACAAGTCTGTAGTGAATATTTACGCTTGGTTTGTATTGTTTGCCAGCGGTTGGCAACGTTTACAAGGGTATTTAGTTTTACAAGGTTGGCATTAGTGTATTTTTTAGTGAAGGGAGTAAAATTTAGTGTTTTGATAATGTTAAAATAGATCTGCATTTATTGTATTGCTGATCTGAGGTGGGGTGGGAAGTTATTACAAGTATTAGTTATTACATATTTAGTTCCCGAAAAATATGAGCAAAATGAGGGAAATATAGTTCGAAAATATAGGTTTATAATCGTGGGTGACAATATACGTACATACAAACTGTCGTTCGTTTGTTTGAGGGCGAAAAAGTAATTAATTTGACTGTGTTTTTAAAAATCCAATAGGTCACAACTTCTGCACTACCGAATCAATTAAAACTACCGAATTAAGTAACAATATAAATTACTCCACTTTTTGTCAGGATAAAATTATGTTTGACAACTCGTTCTAGGGCCACTTGTTTGTATATATTCTATGCTTTGTATTTTTTGCATTTAAATCTTTAAAAGTTAAAAAAAGTATATACAAAATGTAAAAAGTTTGTATATATTTTTTTACTACATTTTCACGTCCAAAATAAGATATTTAACATAATTTTATTATAACAATTAGTGGATTAATACGTATCGTTAATTAATGATAGGCTTTTAGGTGATGAAGAGTTGGTATTATTAATTTGGTACAGCGAATATTTTTTGTACAAATAGTTTTGTGTAGAAGAATTGTGTATTTGTGTAGATAAGTAGATAACCATTAGTTTTGTTTTTCTGACTTATATTAGCCTAGGTGAAGAAGCAATTGCTACATAACAGGTCACCCAGACATTATTTCATAGTTCACAGTTATTCACAGTTTTATTTAACAGATATTGAAAAGTAGCAGTAATAGTTTTCACAAATAGAAATAATTTACAGATAGTATCATCCTTAATCCTACTTTTCTGGCCTGAAAGTAACCGTTACTAAGAGCTAAAAGTACTGAGCAGCTGTGAAAATCATCGGTAATTTCAGTAAATCAGTACAGTACTGGTAACAAGTAGCTGCATTATTTGAGTTCAATAAATCAGCGCAGCCCAGCAGAAAGCTTCGCGGCAATATTTGTCTTTAGGTTGTGAATGTAAACAAATTATTGACACGGTATCAATAATATTGACATTATTCAGCTTTCTGCAACAACAGATTTACAGATTACAGTACGTTCTGCTACGGTGTCAGTTTTGAGAGTTTGACGTTCTCTATCTCCCTTTGTCAATCATCTAACAAAGGGTATATTAATTTCGTATAATTTTTCATTTCGTGCACTACTAATTTTAAATTTAACCGAGTTGGTAGAATTCACGATGCTTTTACAATTTATTAATTAACAATCATGATTTTTTTTAATTAATACTATTTTATTTTGATTTTATTTTGAATATTTAACGTATTTATTTTATTACCAGTATTTTGTGCGCTTATTTGGAGAATATTGAGAAAACTATATTTTAAAACCTAGTTAACGTTAGGCATTAAATTATTTTTAAATATTTTCACATCAAAAATTGATTTTAATAGGAGAAAACAACAGAGTTATGGCGATTCTTTGAACTTATTGATAAAGTTCAACGTAAGAAGAGCAAAACTTTCTACAATTTTTTAAAAAATTACTTTGAACTTGATAAAGTTGTAACGTAAGGAGAGCAAAACTTTCTACAATTTGAAAAAAATTTACAAAAAATTGAGTTTGTGTCTTTTGAGTTAATGTGTTGTGTATTGTTATTTTTAAACTTCGACGAGCTTTAAAAACAATGCAGTAAACATTTCATTACTTTAACAAAAAAGTAGGCGAAACGATTATCACCGTATAAGATACTATAAAATACGACTATGAATAATACAATTTATGGTATGTAAAGCATAATAAATATGCATACATTAATTAAATTAATTTATCTAAATTATTTAATTAAATTATTTTTATTTTAATAATTTAATATTTAAACTCTCTTTATTTGTTTCACCCAACTTTTGGGGTACACTAAATGAATCACTTTTTAATATTCTGTGCCTTCCTCGTAGCCCAGTATTGCTTCATTCGTTGTGATCTTGCTTTTCTTCCTTTGTCAGAGATTTGGATCGTTCGCTTGGATTTGACTTTGCCTTGGAAACGTTGTTTCTTGTCCTTGGTTATTGTTTTGGCTGTTTTGTCCATGAGCATAGTGTCAGTGATTTGTAATTCTGTTATGTCTTTCTCTAAACCAAAGTGGTTTGACTCTTTTATTGTGAAAGTATTATTCAAATATTTTTTTGGTTAGTCTATTTTTGTCCATTCGGAGAATGTGCCCATAAAAATCAATTCTCCTTTTTCTTATTGTGTCTGATAGTGTTTCAGTTTTTTGGTAGACTTTCATTCCTGATGTGGAGTAATTGGTTATTACGGAATTTGGGGTCTAAGATTTTTCGTAATATTTTTCTTTCTTTGATATCCAGCCTTTCAAGTGGGCCCTGGGTTGTGAGAGATAATATTTCAGCTGCATATAAGGCTTCTGTTTTATCTACCGTTCGATTTAAACTATTGTTATTTAATTAAATTATTTATTTAATTTAAATTAAATAACCGTAAATTAATTAATAAATATGCATATATATCATAATTAAATTTTAACGAGTATTTATTGATTATAAATTTAATAAATATTTGTTAAAATTTAATTATGATTGACGTAATGTAATTATTACTAATTAAATACAGTAATGTACTAATACATGTATTACAGAACAAATAAAACAGAAGTAATCATGAGTACTTGAAATCAGTATTTGTAATCAGTTCCTTTTTTGTAGCTCGAATTGTTGAATCGTTTACATAAGTTTTATCATTTATCCCATCTCTATGGAGAAGGAGTTGCAGTGTATGTCAGCCACTTAGAAAACGGCCTCCTAAGAGCACCAGTAGGACAGACAGTTGTAGACAGAGAGAGGTTGAGTCCCCACTCTGTCACCACAGATCTCTCCTTTTCCTTTATTATCCTGAGTAGTAACAATTTGTCTGAGTAGTAACTCAGATTGGCCTATTCTGTGTCATTGGACTGTTGGAGAGAGTTTGAGGGGAATTCTCTTACATGCGCGAGAAATTCTAAGTGGATGGACTATAGTGGACACTTCTTAAAGTAAATTCCTGGAAATTTCTTTGTTTAACGACGTCTCAAAAATGTGATATAAATGCCAACTTTAGCTGTAATTCCCTACAGGCTTGTGTCTTACACCGAAATCCGCTCCATGGAATTTGTTTGTTGCTAAAAGTCAAACAATAAACAGGCAGAATAGGGCTGTGGTAGTTGTGTTTCCTCCCACCTAACATTCTTGCTGTAAATTTGGCGTGAATAATTTAAACCCTAAAGTAAAGTGGCGTAGATCCGCTAAGTTCTTCTTAACTTGGCGCTGACTAAATACAACTCCACCTTAATGCAGTCTGAGCTAAGCTGAGGCTTAAAGATATCTTGTGTTTTAAGTAAACCAAACACTAAGTGAATTACCTAAAGAGTAGATCACACTGGGTTTTAACCCCGTTATAGGTCTATACGTTATCGTGGCATGTGGTATGTAGCGCTCTCTCTCTCTCTCTCTCTCTCTCTCTCTCTATATATATATATATATATATATATATATATATATATATATATATATATATCCTCTCTTTCCTTCTTTTTCTCTGTCTTCTCTGACTACATGAAAGCGTTTTTTCAAACAATGTTATTATACCTTAAGATTACTTTAAGATTATTACTAGAGGAAGGGATAATTGAACCCCAGGCACTGCGATCGATTGACCTATTGTGAAACTTTCCTCTTAAAATACCTAGTTCAGCAGATTAGTGTCCCTAAAAAGTTCCAACAACCCACGGACTAGCACATTCTGCTGAAGATCCCTAGGGTCGTGGAAACCAAAAACCCCTAGCCTCCTACTAGCAAGAGCCTCACAATCATAAATTATGTGATCTGCAGTTTCCCCTCTTTCCTGTACAATCTACACACGGTTTCTCCGTGGTATACACCCAATCCTGTTCATGCGCACCCTCAGACCACAGTGCCCTGTTATGAGCCCCACGATCCTCCTGAGGTATGCTCTGCTCAGGACATCTGTTGCCCCTTTTATTCCTTCAGAAGGAACTTTGCTTACACTTTTTTACCTTACACTTTTCTGAAAATACGTTCCCCCATTATAAGTAAATAAACCCTTCGACATCCCAGGTGGCTAATTCATCGGTCCTCTAATTGTTTTCTCAACGTGTTCACCAAAAGGTCGTAGGTTACAGTTAAGAGGGGTATTTAGTTGACCGAGCGTAGCGAGGTCTCTGTTTCAACTAGTTTGTTCGGCATTTGGTGTATGTCAAACTGTTTTGGTCAAATGCATTGACCGATTGTTTTGAAATTTGGTACTAAAATACCTTGTACAAAGCCTGATCGACACATGTTTACGATTTTTCTCCAAGCACTTTCGTTTTAAGATGAACGATGACAAATATAGTTGCTGGCCATTTCCTTTAATACTGGCTAAATGGCAAGACCTATCGTAATTTTGACGGCTACATGGAGAAAGAGCACTAAATTTTTAGTTAAAGTAGTTCAGTACATTTTTCGTAAATATTACAGTTTACCGTTAAATTGATTGAAAAGCTTACGAGTGAATCAGGTTGCTGTCGTAGAGCGGTGGCCAAGTAAGTGATTAAGAATATATTGCCAGGTCTACTGTTCCTTGAACTTACAGTTTTACAAGGTTGTCATTAGTGTATGTTGTAGTGCAGCATTGCTGTAAGCT
>CM040183.1:76805363-76815363 GCA_022606455.1 Callitettix versicolor
TCTCATTCTGTATAATTACGTAACTTTTGAGAGTAGAACAAGCAGCATCCTTGAGTCTATAATAAACAGTGCTTTCACCCAATGTTAAAATCAGGAAGCCAGAATGAAAGGTAAAATGCACGTAGTACCAAAATCCGACAGCAGAGCGCTCTGAACATGTTTTTCTACTACCTTCACATCCTTAAGACTATAAATTGCTGCAATTATTTATCTTTCGCTCGATTACGATGTCCAACTAATATCATTAGTGATTCATACATTCACAAATAACCTACCTGTATTCTCAAAAGCTAACGTAAAAGTACATGGTTCATTTTCCTTCTGATATAGAGCGTTCTATATTTTCCTACGCAGTGAAATTATATATTATAGACTCAAGGGCTGTACTATAGTATAGTCTATAGACAGAGTTGTGAGCGAATTACGGACCAATGATCTACTGAGGAAGCAATGGTTCCATTCCCTCGTCCCACATCTGCGACTTCCGGTTCGTTTATAAGTCCCGACGTTTTGGTTAAAACCGGAACTGGTAACATCTGCAAGCTGAACCATCATCAAAACTTTCTCTCTCTCTCCCCCCCTCTCTCTCTCTCCTTACCTATATCTATCTCTTTCTTAAACACAGGTCTTATCATTTAAAAGCATAAAGTTCTTAAAAAAAAATGACGTAACTGTCTCCTTGTTATCCTGCGAGATAGAGATACAGATAACAACGAGACAGAGGATAATTTTTTAACAATACTTTTGTCTTAAAATGATTTTTAAATCTCATTTAAACATCACAATAAACACTAAAATATGCAAAAATTGGCATTCTTAAATTTTAAATTATACTGAAAATTATAAAATGAACCCTGACTGCTGTTAAAATTTTTTTTATTACCTTGAACGGGTTTTGAAAATTTAAATGCTAATTGTTTCCATTTAATTTTTCAGAATTTACAATTTAATCCACAATGCAAATTTGAATTTCCAGAATTTTTAGATATTTCACTAAATGGAAGATCACTAACTAATGTAGAATCGTGTAGGTATTAAGAATTATCTTCGATAATAAAATGAAATGGGACAAAAACGTTGAATTTATACTAAATAAAATGATATACTTGGTATTTATCTTTCATAAACTTTCACAGATAATGGACAATGAAATACTTGGGGTGCTTTATTATTCATTTTTTTATAGTACCATAAATTACGGAATTACTGTATGGGAAGGAGCTTGATACATTTTTTTTACAGGATGGGAAGGATGGGAAAATTGTTTACATTTTTGAGAAATCATCAGTAAAAAAACTTTTAAAAAATAGTAAATAAAAATAAAATTGTATGTACAAAACAATCGTTTGACTTTGGAACAGCTGTTCTCCCTCGAATCACTAAAATATCGTAACAACAGATTAAAAGACAAATTCCTAAATTCAAACAGTATCACGAGAAATAAAAGTGACCAGTTATCTAAGAGATACAAAACGGTCAGCAGTAAAAATAGTATAAGGGCAATTAATATCTTCAGTTTACTTCCAAATGAATTACACACTATAAACAATTTGTTTGCAAGAAATACAAAGAAAAAAATGGGTTGCATCAAATTTATACCAACTCTCAAGATTATATATTACTAAAGTATAACCATGAAACACACACACACACACACACACACACACACACACACACACACACACACACACACACACACACACGCACACACACACACACACACACACACACACACACACACACACACACACACACACACACACACACACACACACACACACACACACACACACACACACACACACACACACATGTATATATATATATATATATATATATATATATATATATATAACAAAATTTATAGGATGTTAACTTAATTATTTCTTTTGTATTAATAATTTACATATTATTTTGTTTAGTTTTAATATTTTTACCAAGCCGCGGACTTGGACTTGCTCCAAGATTTTCAAAGAAGCCAGGGGGGTTGATTACCTCTGTTGGATGCATAAGATTGCTTGTAATTAATTACTTGTAATTGTTATGCATTATTCTTGGTTAATAAATAATTAAATAAATAAGTTATGTAGATTTTAACGCTGATTATGATGGTCATATTTGATTTTCATCATTGTGTATCCTTTCCATTTCGTCAGCGAGACGCACGTTTGCCGCGATTGCAGTTAAAACATATGATTTACACATCCGGTTTTAAATAAACTCTTATACCGCGAGCGGGTGATTTATTACGGGAATTTTTTAACTGGAATTATTTGTACGCCATCTATCCAGCCCCTCGGTTAATGCATTGGTAGCCAACATTTCTCTTGATAAAAAGCCCAATTCCTTATTGTAAACGACCTCCGGAGCGGAGCGAAGCGACAGCATGAATGGCGAATAAATAAACAAAATGCGAAATAGTACAAGATGTTTGCGGATTGCATCCAATAAAAATTACAGAGTTGGGCCGTAGCCAAGGGAAGTTCGTATTAATCCAGGAGGGGGTTGCAGCCCTCGAATATTCAAGTGGTTGCTTCAAGTGTTTAAGTAATTGGCCCAAGTTGTACTCGCGGAGTGAGGGTAAAGTTATTAAGCAGGAATAAGGAAAATGGAACTATGCACGCGACTGTCTCGCAAAAATATACGCGTTATTTGTTTCGTAAGCTCGAACTCATTTTAGAAAAGCTGTAAAGTTTCATTAAACCCGATTACAGTTTAAACGCTAGACCTATTTTATCGACAATTGGACGAATGGAAGCGTAGGTAGACAGAATTTTGTGTGAAAATAGTGACCTTTTTTAGTGTTTATTTTAATACAATAAAAACTCTTTTTTTATTTAAATGTACTCCTTCAATGTTATGGTATGCAATTTCTTATACACTTGTGTTAATTAAGCGTATAACTCAGAAATATTAATGCTTTCATTTAAACAAAATATATTTACTATTTCATGTGATTATCACGTGACTTTACGTATATGTTATAGTTATTATATCAAGTATTGCACGTTGCTCAAAATACAAAAATATGTGACAAATAAATAAAATCATTAACTTACTTGGATTGTCAACTTACTTTACCCTGATGTGTTTGGTTAGATATCTGCCATCTTCAGAAAGATAACAAGCAGAAATAAAACTAGAACAAAAAGTACTTTGACTCCGTAACTCAATAAGGGACATATTATACCATCAAAGATACTTGTCAAATATTTAATGAAACTTTGACATACGAGGTGTGTTTAGAAAGTAACGAAAATTTTAATTTTTTGAACAAAATATTTATTTATTCTTCTACATTGATATTGCCGCCTTCAAAATAGTCCCCACTGGAGATTATGCACTTGTGCCAGCGCTTCTTCCAATCGTCGAAACACTTCTCAAACTCGATCTTTGAGATAGCCTTTAGTTCTTTCAGCAATGCGATTTTAATGTCATCTACGGCTGTAAAACGACGGCCCTTTAAGGTCCTCTTTATTTTTGGAAATAGGAAAAAGTTACACGGAGCCATGTCTGGCAAATATGAAGGCTGGGGCATCGTTACAGTACTATTTTTAGCCAAATATTCACGAACAAGCAATGAAGTGTGAGCTGGTGCCTTATCGTGGAGCAAAAGCCATGAATTGTTTTTCCACAGATCCGGGCACTTTTTTCGGATTGCTTCACGCAAACGGCGTTGAACTTGTAGGTAGTACTCTTTATTGACCGTTTCACCTGGTGGCAGGAATTCATGATGCACTATGCCATCAATATCGAAGAACACAATGAGCATATCCTTCACGTTCGACCGCACTTGTCGTTCAGGGCGTTCGTCATCTTCAACGTCTTCACGCCTTCTTGGAAACGCTTATACCACTCGTAAACTCTTGCTTTACTCATATCAGACTCACCATAGGCCTTTCTTAATATTTCACACACTTTGTTACACCTTATTCAATTTTTTACGCAAAATTTGATACAAATTCTTTGATCCATTTCTTTTAACAAACGAAAATCGCCGAGCTTATAAATCACGTCTAACCTTAGTGGCTATCACAGACAAAGTCAACAATGAAAATAGCTGAAAGGTTTATCGTACTTCAAGGGCATGTGTACCAACATAATTAAAAAAATGTTTGACAATCGGAATCTCCAAGCCCGCGAAATTTAAAAATTCTCGTTACTTTCTGAACACACCTCGTATATCATGTTAAAATATTGTCAAAGTTGTATCAAACAAGAAATATTACATTCGTCAAATGTCTTTGATCAGCTGAGTTATTAATTAGATGTATTTTGAGGTTGTGTTTACTCAGGTGCAGTAGCTGTAATGGATCGAATGATGTCGACTGCTGCATTAAGCGCTTATCTTCCTTTGGCGCTACTAAATAAAAAGAGAGGAAAATAGAAAAACGTGTTTGGGTCTAATTATGGATACAAAGGCGAAAGATACTAGGTGTGTAAATGCCACAGTAATTAAAAAACTGAATTTGGAAGATCGTGGTTCAAGTAGACGATTTTTAAAAATAAGTCCATTTTAAATCTCTATTTTTGTAAACATTAGTGTGGGTATTCCACAAATACTCTTCTTTTTCATATTGTAGTTTTTACTTCATAATGGTTTTACTGCTTCAAAAGTCTCCATCGTTTTATGCAACGAAAGCAATAAACAGGAAACGACAAAATCTTGTGTCACTTTTTGAAAATCTTTGATAAAGATTACAACATGTCAAAGATTCATCAATATTTGATTAAAGGGGTTCTTAATCAAATTTAAGGGGGTTCTTCATCAAAGAACCATCAAATTTATTTCATAAAAATTCAACCTTTATTTATTCAATTCAACCTTCTTAATTTTAACAAAGAAATTTTGACGTTTCTATGAAAGTGTAATATGTCCCCAACACAAATTATTTTGTACTTCCAGGCTTGCATTTAAATTGTTCATCATTTTCCTTCGAAAATGACCTTGAATACCCAGAAAATAACATCACGATAATACCCGTACTCGGGACTATGAAGTGAGCACCGATCATGACTCCCAAAACATGTTTTGAATGGTCGTTTTAAATGTTATAAAGAATGTAGGTACTTTATGTAAGCTTGGACAAGTCCTTGATTATGGTTGGCCTGTGAATTCGTTCGTAAGTTTCAAAATGGCTGCCATTTAAAATTTAGCAAAATCATAAATGTTTTATGTTATATTTATCTGGATACTGAGTTAGGTAATAATGTTATATTTTTTAAAGAGATTAATTTGTGTTACTCCTTAATTACAAAAATATTTCTTTTGAATTTTGGATATTAGTTTCTATGACTGCTGCTAGTTACGTTTAAAAAACAAAACAAATTTTGTCATTGCATTAATAAAACGTAACAGTAACACTAAAAAGGTTTCAAATATTAAAATCTTCCCACACCCTGGACAAATATAACCCTTAGCACCGAATATATTCAACCAATACGGGCATCAATAATTCATTTACAAAATTCCAACATCCAAATATATACAGCGTTAAAAATGCATGAATAAAAAGTAGACTAAATCCAAAATTTACTACGCCGTTGTAATTGTGTTATCCTAGAGGGTGCCTTGAGGGTGTTTATTAGGGGAGGTGGGGTGAATTAATGTACTGAAACGTTTGCAAATAAAAAATCATGACATTAAAATTCGGGCGTGATGAAATCTATCGTGATTCGATACTGTAAGGGTGGGTTTGGCTGCAGATATGTAGGCAGGGTGTTTTATTTTTGCATTATCATATTTTGAAGGAAAACATTTTTTAATTTTTAACTGTTTGGTAGATTGCTTTATTTTAATCTAAAGATTATTTTAACACATTTTGGTCAAAATTATAACAGCCGATTGATAAACTCCATTTCTTCGTTTTATGATTCGATTTTACAAAATTAATGAAAGTTTGGTAGTTGAAAAAAAGATCGATTTTGAGATTTTTATGAATCTATCGGTTTTTGGACCTCATGATTAAAAAAAACAGTTGTGTGTGTGTGTGTGCGCCTGAGTTTGTGTGTGTGTGTGTGTGTGTGTGTGTGTGTGTGTGTGTGTGTGTGTGTGTGTGTGTGTGTGTGTGTGTGTGTGTGTGTGTGTGTGTGTGTGTGTGTGTGTGTGTGTGTGTGTGTGTGTGTGTGTGTGTGTGTGTGTGTGTGTGTGTGTGTGTGTGTGTGTGTGTGTGTGTGTGTGTGTGTGTGTGTGTGTGTGTGTGTGTGTGTGTGTGTGTGTGTGTGTGTGTGTGTGTGTGTGTGTGTGTGTGTGTGTGTGTGTGTATGTGTGTGTGTGTGTGTGTGTGTGTGTGTGTGTGTGTGTGTGTGTGTGTGTGTGTGTGTGTGTGTGTGTGTGTGTGTGTGTGTGTGTGTGTGTGTGTGTTTGTGTGTGTGTATTTAGCACGCTGTCTTTAACAATTCTATTCCGATTTCATTAAAACATGACTTGTAAACTTGTTTGGCTATACTTGGAAAAGCTCGTTACCCACAAAATTTGTTCATCTGTTTACAAAATGGCGGCTATCAAATATACTGAAAATCTCATAAAGTTTTTATGTTACACTCTTTGAAAACTATATTTCAATTATTGTAGTCGATGATAAAATCTTCAGTAATTAGCACTTTTAGTTTTAAAATTACAAGAAAATTAAGAAAATTTACCTGACAACAGTCAGAGATGAAGTTATATTTTCAAAATACTAAGCTGAATACGTCATGTTGAAAAGTTTTTCTTTAATTTTTGAATGAATCTATGTCGTGAAATATGATATAGTAAATTTTATGCTGTATTTTTTTATTAATCTCTGCAACTGCGTGTGTTAATTATTTAAACTTTACGTGTTTTTTTTTCATATTTGCCCATGTAACATTTTTTGCAGATAATCAAATTAAATTGCTAAAATTATATTTCAAATATTTATGCACAAATTGTAGCGAATAGTTCGTTAAAACTCTGACTAGTTATCAGGCTCGAATCTGTGAATTTTATTTCAATTTTTTTCTTTCTATGAAGCAAGTTTATATAGTGTAATTTATATTTTATTTTTCTTGAATTCTTGGAAATTCTCATCACTTTATTTTGGTACCAATTTCACAGACAAACTTTACTTCGCGAAAAATGTACCCCCCCACGGTATGAAACGACTAGGCAAATTATACCCGCGGTAGAGAAGGCCGCAGCAAAGTGAAGGGCCTACTCCCAGGTACAAAAAGTCTAGTCCTTGTGTACTGGGGATAAAAAAAATTGAAACTTAGGTATAGATTAACCCCCGTACCGAAAAAAATCTAGGCACAGTGTACCCCAGTATACTTTGCCTAGATTGTTCTTATCCCCTAATAGATTTATTATATACTGGCATATTAATACGTCAAAGTAGCTACACTGTGCCTAGTTTTTTCTTATCCCCTAATAGATTTATTATATACTGGTATATTAATACGTCAAAGTAGCTACACTGTGCCTAGTTTTTTTCTTATCCCCTAATAGATTTATTATATACTGGTATATTAATACGTCAAAGTAGCTACACTGTGCCTAGTTTTTTCTTATCCCCTAATAGATTTATTATATACTGGCATATTAATACGTCAAAGTAGCTACACTGTGCCTAGTTTTTTCTTATCCCCTAATAGATTTATTATATACCGGCATATTAATACGTCGAAGTAGCTACACTGTGCCTAGTTTTTTCTTATCCCCTAATAGATTTATTATATACCGGCATATTAATACGTCAAAGTAGCTACACTGTGCCTAGTTTTTTCTTATCCCCTAATAGATTTATTATATACTGGTATATTAATACGTCAAAGTAGCTACACTGTGCCTAGTTTTTTCTTATCCCCTAATAGATTTATTATATACTGGTATATTAATACGTCAAAGTAGCTACACTGTGCCTAGTTTTTTCTTATCCCCTAATAGATTTATTATATACTGGCATATTAATACGTCAAAGTAGCTACACAGTGCACAGTTTTTTCTTATCCCCTAATAGATTTATTATATACTGGCATATTAATACGTCAAAGTAGCTACACAGTGCACAGTTTTTTCTTATCCCCTAACAGATTTATTATATACTGGCATATTAATATTTCAAAGTAGCTACACAGTGCACAGTTTTTTCTTATCCCCTAAGAGATTTATTAAATCCTGGCATATTAATACGTCAAAGTAGCTACACAGTGCACAGTTTTTTCTTATCCCCTAATAGATTTATTATATACTAGCATATTAATACGTCAAAGTAGCTACACTGTGCCTAGTTTTTTCTTATCCCCTAATAGATTTATTATATACTAGCATATTAATACGTCAAAGTAGCTACACTTTGCCTAGTTTTTTCTTATCCCCTAATAGATTTATTATATACTAGCGTATTAATACGTCAAAGTAGCTACACTGTGCCTAGTTTTTTAATACCACCCAGGCAGTTTTAATGTTTAGGAACTATGATATCTCAAAAAAGGTACTTCTCATGTGTATCGGCATATTAATGCGTCAAAGGGGATATATATGAGCTATGACCTTACAGTATGACTTCTTATTCATGCCATTTCATAATGTTTGTTAATTTTTTAAAATAATTAATTACATTTCTGTTTGTACTTACTTTGTTTTTAATATTTTACTTTTGTTGTATTGTATATTGTTAATTTTTTTTAGTTTTTAACAGTAGTTTTATTAACTTATATATTGCTGGATGAAATTGTAAAGTTAAAAAAGGTAGTTTTTTTCTATTTTAGAAGAAGGATTAATGTTAAAGTAATGGTGGTTTAATATCCGTATATTATAGTTAAAAGTAAAAAAAACAAACTCACTAAATATCATGACAGCAACATTAACACAAGCTCTAGAGGCAATTTTCCAATGCAGGCTATCGTGTTTCCTGTTCTCCGTTGTTTAATTAATACACTCGAAAATCAAAGCAAGTAGAGGCCTGCAACTGAATAATTCTGCACAATACTGCAGCGCAATGTAATGTTTGTTTATTATTTGTATTTCATCTGTAATTGGTTTAGGTTATTTGATCTTTAATTATATCGGTTCGTTTGTTGCTTTACGTGTCATTTTTTATTTACTGAGTGGAACTTTTACACTTGTACTGATAAAACATAGCGCAAAATCAGCGCTGGCTTTTTATCCGCAGATTGTGTGACGGTAATAAGCGTTATTAATGATAATATTTTCAATTGTTATCGATAGTTTTTGGAAAATCGCTTCCATCACGTTAGCGTGACATCTGCGTGCCACGATTATCGTTTATTCTAAACGCAGAAATTTACAGTTGCAACCTTTGTGGACGAAGTTGTCGCACGAAGCAGGCAAGGTTCACCAACACGTTACTACCTGAAATTTGAAACCTACTCCAGAACTACGGTCAAGTCTATATGATTAAGATTTTATGTACTTCCTGGAAAAAATAATCGTTACGGAAGGAAGAAGCCGAGCATCTGGTATGTAATAACTGAAACACCTGCTTTGATCAAGTGTTAGGCCTATATTATTACACTAAAAAATGTCTTTGATAAAATACTTGATAGGTAGTATTTGATCAAAGTTAGTATATATCAAATTTCATTGATTAAATTAACGAATTTCCATTAAAAAAATAAACTACTAGCATCTTGGTTAAACTAAAAATGACTGCTGATTTCGACAGCTAGACTACTTTTTGAATGATTTAGGGTTTTCAAGATTCAGTTACCTTTGATCAAATCTACAAAATGTTTAGTGGTCCCTAGAATAAAAGGGATGTGAAAACTCAAATTTTCACTGTCTGCCAGAAAATTAAATGTCAATGACATACGTTCGTTCACTTTAACACATTTTTGTTTAATGTATAACCACTTGTTTCAATACACAAAGTGAGCTATATTTTACCACAAAAAATTGAAATGTATCTTCATCAATTCTCAAATACTTTGTGATATCATTATTATTATATTGCCAACAACTTGTTATGAATACGTTTCCATATACTGTAGCCTTACTGTAGCATATATTTCATTCTAA
>CM040183.1:76820363-76860363 GCA_022606455.1 Callitettix versicolor
TTCCCGTTGTAAGAATAGCCTTATTATACCGCCGCCTGTTCGCAATGCGCCATCTGCCGGCCTGAATCTCAACTACGACCGATCTGCATCCGCGCTGCATTCGTTATCTGCAAAACGTTCCGGCAAATCTGATTCCCATTTGCGGGCGTAAATTGTCTGGAGACATCGGGAACCGTTTTGGCGATTTGTGTTCTGCACGTGATTCGAAAACGCCGCCAAAGACCTTTACGTGTGTAGGACCTTATTCACTTGTTACAGTGTTTTGTTTTAATGCTTTTCATTCTTAATACAAAATTATTTCTACAGGCCTAATAATTGTGACCTTGAGATTTTGATGGGTATAAAATCAATTTTAATGGATGGAACTGTGTTTTTTTTGAAAGTTTGTTCGTCTGTGTTTCTACTTACATCGCTAGAGACTAAACATACTGTCAGGTATCGATAAAATATTGCATGTGAATTTAATTTCACCTTGTCTCAGTATATTTTTTATAATTAAAAGCAATGTAATTATTTTTGTTCAAAAATTACTTCTAGTCCACAACTAAACGTAGATTTACCCAAAAAATAAGGTTCTGGAACTATCTCAGAAAAATGGTCCTAATTTATCACAATTGGTTAGTCGACATTTGGTAGTATATTTTATGTAATTCTAATCAGCGTACAAAATTTTTAATAAAATAAAAATTTTGGTGAAACGAAAAAAGGAAATAAATACTGACCCGGCGGCCATTGTGGTTTTTTCAGATTTACCCTAGACTTGTAATTTTATTTGATTTAAAATTCAGTACATTGAATTGATATTCAAATTTTTATACTGACTAAAATTTTAGTAAATTTTGACTAAAGTATTTTGTGAAATTAGACGGATTTTCCGGGTTTTGACTATAATTTCACAACCAATTATTTTGGGGAAATAGTTCAACCTGGGTAAGTTTGTTTATCGTTTGTGCACCACTGTGGATATTTGTGGTTTTTCAAAGTGGTTGGTTCGAGGTTACCGCAAACTTTATTCTTTCAGTTAATGCTGATCCCTCATCCTTACTCTTTGCAGACTAGCAGCACCTATTAAGAGGATTTAGATGTCCCTCGCAGTACCCGAGTCTAACACACATTTACACTTACAACACTACACTTACGACTTTAATACTTTACACTCATACTTTTTTTTTGGTGTTTAACGTCCGGCTACACTCATACTTTTTTTTTTTTTTGGTGTTTAAGGTCCGGCTATTGTGCACACTTGGGCTAATGCAAACGGTGGGATGATTTATAGCGTATAAAAATGCCAAGCCCTTGCCGGGAATCGAACCCGGATCCTCGGGGTGAAAGCCTAGTACGCTATCCACTAGACCACCGAGGCGGCTTTACACTCATACTTACATTTAGTGAGGCGATAATAGCCTTAATGTGCTTTTCGCATTAAAATACTCCTTGCTGTAACTGACATAAAGTCTACTTTATGCCATTTAGATTAACGAAAATATGTTTTAAAAATTGTAACCGTCCATCAGAAAATTTTCTACACGTAATGTCCTCAGTTATTTCAAGGTCGCGAATTTTCCAATAAGAAATTCACTGATTTGTACTGTCAGCCAGTGAAGTAAGTAAATCATTTATTCGTTTAAAAACATACAGCAAAATACCCAACCTCACGTAGTCAGCAAATGCCGAACACGACCCTGTTCATGCTTTGTAGTTTATAAGGACCCAAAGTAATAACCCAGAAGTGGAATAAAAAGAAGAAGTAAATCAAACCGAAACGGTTAAATCTCAGATTACACTCATTAGCGGTACAACCCAGTTAATGGTTCATAAATTATTGCAAAAATATTTTCCCCCAAAACAAAGTTATTATCCACGGAACGATGCTATAACTCAGTTTCTTCTACATCGCCGCTCCTCGGGTGCTCCTGTTTTTAAATTTAACTTTATTACTTGCTCGTGAAGTACAAAGAAAGTTAAACTATAGACTACACAGTTAGATACTATATGGAACTGAGTTACAGGAAGTTAAATTATAGATTGGAAAATTAGATATTATGTAGAACAAAAATTAAAGAAAGTTAAACTATAGACTGTACAGTTAGATACTATATGGAACTGAGTTACAGAAAGTTAAACTATAGATAGCATAATTAAATACTTTATTGAACTGAGTTACAGGAAGTTAAATTATTGATTGGAAAATTAGATATTACGTAGAACCAAACTAAAGGAAGTTAAACTATAGACTACACAGTTAGATACTACATGGAACTGAGTTACAGAAAGTTAAACTATAGAGAGCACAATTAAATACTATATGGAACTGAGTTACAGGAAGTTAAATTATCGATTGGAAAATTAGATATTACGTAGAACCAAACTAAAGGAAGTTAAACTATAGACTGCACAGTTAGATACTACATGGAACTGAGTTACAGAAAGTTAAACTATAGAGAGCACAATTAAATACTATATGGAACTGAGTTACAGAAAGATAAACTATAGACAGCATAATTAAATGCTATGTGGAACTGAGTTCAAGAAAGTTAAACTATAGATAGAATAATTAAATACTATATTGAACTGAGTTACATGAAGTTAAACTATAGACAGCACAATTAAATACTATATGGAAATAAGTTACAGAAAGTTAAACCATAGACAGCATAATTAAATGCTATATGGAACTGAGTTACAGGAAGTTAAATTATAGATTGGAAAATTAGATACTATGTAGAACCAAATTAAAGAAAGTTAAACTGTACAGTTAGATATTATATGGAACTGAGTTACAGAAAGTTAAACTATAGATAGCATAATTAAATGGTTCCATAACTATATGGAACTGAGTTACAGGAAGTTGAATTATAGATTGGAAAATTAGATATTATGTAGAACAAAATTAAAGAAAGTTAAACTATAGACTGTACAGTTAGATACTATATGGAACTGAGTTACAGAAAGTTAAACTATAGATAGCATAATTAAATGCTATGTGTAGAACTGAGTTCAAGAAAGTTAAACTATAGATAGAATAATTAAATACTATACTGAACTGAGTTACATGAAGTTAAACTATAGACAGCACAATTAAATACTATATGGAAATAAGTTACAGAAAGTTAAACCATAGACAGCATAGTTAAATGCTATATTGAACTGAGTTACAGAAAGTTAAACTATAGACAGCATAATTAAATGCTGTATGGAACTGAGTTACAGGAAGTTAAACTATAGATTGCAAAGTTAGATACTATGTGGAACTGAGTTACAGAAAGTTAAACTATAGATTGCAAAGTTAGATACTATGTGGAACTGATTTACAGAAAATCAATTATTACTATTAAATTCAATATCTCAATTGATTCAATAGATTCAATTACTCCTAATAAATTCAATTAGGTACTACATAAAACTGAGTTACAGTGAATTTAACTATAGACTGCAAAGTTAGATACTATATGGATCTTAGTTACATAACTGCACAGTTAGATCTTATATTTCTATATATATATAACTTTTTGAGTCCCAGAAAGTTAAACTATAGATTGCAAAGTTAGATACTACGTAGAACCAAGTTAAAGAAAGTTAATCATAGCCATACAGTAGTTAGATACTATATCGAACTGAGAAAATTAAATTATAGACTGTACAATTAGATACCATGCTTCTTTTATTTACAGAAGTTATTTATTTTCACAATTTTTTATTACATGTTTCTAAGTTTAAAAGTACGTTTTTACAATATCAAAGGATAAAATTGTCACAAACCATTTAAACTATTACTTTTAATTTTTCACCTTACTTTCTCATGCTTTTTCATTTTCCGCTCTATTTTATGTTTTTAATACTCATTAATTTTTCTTACTTTTTTAAAAACACTTGACCATTTGCATGCTCGTACTCTTAGTTTTCCATGCTCTTACAGTTTAATCTTCTTATCTTTTCTTAATGTTTTCCATGCTCTACTTTTCTTACGTTTCTAAGTTTTCGTATGCTTTTAAATTTAGCCATGCTCTTACTTTTACTTTTCACTCTTCACCTAAAGTTTTCCATGCTCTTACACTTTAATTTTCTCACTCTTCCGTAAATTTTCCATGCTTTTACACTTTAATTTTTTTCACTCTTCCGTAAAGTTTTCCATGCTCTTACTCTTTAATTTTCTCACTCTTCCGTAAAGTTTTCCATGCTCTTACACTTTAATTTTCTCACTCTTCCGTAAAGTTTTCCATGCTCTTACACTTTAATTTTCTCACTCTTCCGTAAAGTTTTCCATGCTCTTACACTTTAATTTTCTCACTCTTTGTAAAGTTTTCCATGTTCTTACACTTTAATTTTCTCACTCTTCTGTAAAGTTTTCCATGCTCTTACTCTTTAATTTTATCACTCTTCCGTAAAGTTTTCCACGTTCTACACATTAATTTTATCTCTTTCTACTAATGATTTACACGTTTTACATGAAAATTTGTCACTCTTCTTTAAATTTTATCCACGTTCTTACACTTTAAATTTATCACTCTTCATTATAGTTTTCTATATGCCACCTTTTAATTTTCTCACAGTTTTTTAACTTTTCGCATTCTTACATCTGATTATTTACACTCTCAAACACTAAGTTTTCCACGCAATTATACTGCCCTTTTTTCCTACTATTAATTTTCCACTTCTTACATTTTAGTTTTTCTACCATCCCTTAAAAAATCGCATGCTCTCACACACTCTATTTTCGCACTTTTACTCTTACTTTCCATATGGTCTCTTACTTACACTTTACTTTTCTCATAAACTTTTCATTTTTCCATGACTTTACCTTTTCTATATATATATTTTTTTAATTTTCGCACACACTTATAAATGACTTTTTTCATACTATAAAGCTTTCTTTTGCCACTTTCATATTCTTATTTTTTTTTAATGCTCGTTTCATTTCATTACGTTTTTACATTTTCCTTTCTTTAACTTTCTTTAATTTTTTGTAGGCTTATTAATTTCGCGATTCCAACTCTCATACACTACAAATTTTGCACTAATATATATAAATGCTTATACCTTAAACATTTCCATTTTAATTTCAGCAATTATTGACATAGTAAAATATTTTCACATCATTGTTTAGTGTTTAAATTGTCATTTTACTAAGTGTCAATATAGAGTTTTAATTTCATCGTATACGCTGTGACAGTAACAAGCGCACAGTGCAGGATCATTAGGTTAGTTGTCCTAAGATCGATGACGTAATGTGCCCATAATTCAGTGCGGCACTACATGCCCCCCTCGACATGTGTCGGCCTGCCCCGACACTCGTGTTAACACTTACCCTGCTGTTGTAATTTATAGTGCAATAGTGTGTATGCACTCCTGCCCAACCCGGTCCATACGTAACCATCGGAGGTATAAATGCGATTATAGGTGATTTCCATTGGAAAATTAGCTTTAGGAGTAGCCATCGTTGTAAGATCCAAACTTGGAGCATAAAAATGAGTTCCTCTTAAATGGATCGATTCTAAACTTTCTAACTTGTGTGTGTGTGTGTGTGTGTGTGTGTGTGTGTGTGTGTGTGTGTGTGTGTGTGTGTGTGTGTGTGTGTGTGTGCGTGTGTGTGTGTGTGTGTGTGTGTGTGTGTGTGTGTGTGTGTGTGTGAGAGAGAGAGAGAGAGAGAGAGAGAGAGAGAGAGAGAGAGTGGTGTGTGTGTGTGTGTGTGTGTGTGTGTGTGTGTGTGTGTGTGTGTGTGTGTGTTTTAACATTCTATCGCTCTAACTCTAAGTTTAATCTGATTTATCTAATTCAAACCTAAAATGACAATGCATTTTTTTAGTAACTAGGACAAGTTGTTACTTAGCGAATTCAGTTTTTTGAAAATAACAATTTTTCAAATCTTAAAAAATTATAATTTTTATTTATCTCATATGTTTTTGAAAAACGAATATTGTAAATCGTAATCAGCATTAACGTCTACATTTATTAGTATTTAAAATGTTCGAATTCTATCAATTTATATGACTCATTTTCGGATTTTCAAAATAATTTGACACTTTAAAAGGCTAAGTTAAGCAGATTTGAAAGCCGGGTGGCCACCAAATGCGGAGCAAAGCTGTGCTCAGCTGAGCCTAGCGGAGCGGAGCTGAGTGAAATGAAGATAATCGACAAACGGAAGCGGAGTCAGTTTAAATAACGTGTTTATATCTTTTAAATATAAATATTTAAGCCTACTGTAATGGATTCTAGAAAACTGCTATGTTTAAAAACCGTAATCTAAGTAACGGTAACCTTGGTAAGGAGAAATAATAAGTTTGGAGGCATGTCAGCACGGGAATAAGCGGAGTCAACTTCAAAACCGAACTTATACAGAATCAAAGCTACGCTGAGCGGAGCCCCGTGACGCTGTTTGATTCCGCTCAGCTCCGTTACGCTTTCAGTGGCCGCACTTACATTACAAACAATATATGTGGTTTCGAACGTGTAGGCCGCTCCGCATTTGGTGGCCACCCGGTCTAATGCTGATTGTGATGTTGAAATCAAATTGTGTAAGATACAACTTACACTGTTAATTGGAAATTTCGAGTTCACATTAAATTCGATCGTGTTCAAATTCGTGTTCTCATTCAATTCGTTCATGTTCAAATTCGTGTTCACGTTCAATTAGTTTGTGTTCAAATTCGTGATCACATCAATTCAATCGTGTTCACATTCATTCGTTTGTTTTCAAATTCGTGTTCTCATTCAACTCGTTCGTTTTAAAATTCGTGTTTACATTCAGTTAGTTTGTGTTTAAATTCGTGTTCACATTCAATTCTTTAGTGTTCAAATTCGTGTTCTCATTCAAATTGTTCATGTTCCAATTCGTGTTCACATTCAATTAGTTTGTGTTCAAATTCGTGTTCACATCAATTCGATCGTGTTCACATTCATTCGTTCATGTTCAAATTCGTGTTCACATTCAATTAGTTTGTGTTCAAATTCGTGATCACATCAATTCAATCGTGTTCACATTCATTCGTTTGTTTTCAAATTCGTGTTCTCATTCAACTCGTTCGTTTTAAAATTCGTGTTTACATTCAGTTAGTTTGTGTTTAAATTCGTGTTCACATTCAATTCTTTAGTGTTCAAATTCGTGTTCTCATTCAAATTGTTCATGTTCCAATTCGTGTTCACATTCAATTAGTTTGTGTTCAAATTTGTGTTCAAATTCGTGTTCACATCAATTCGATCGTGTTCAAATTCGTGTTCACATTCATTCGTTTGTGTTCAAATTCGTGTTCTCATTCAATTCGTTCGTTTTAAAATTCGTGTTTTCATTTAGTTAGTTTGTGTTCAAAATCGTGTTGATATTCAATTCTTTCGTGTTCAAATTCGTCTTAACATTCAATTCGTTCGTGTTCAAATTCGTGTAGAAACTATTGTTGGAAATTTGTCTTGACACGTCAGGGCGTGACGCTATTATTATTTTTAAAACACTGCCAATAAACAACCGAACTGACAATAACGTTGCAGATTAGTGTACAAATTTAAAGCCGATGTAAAAATAAACACAATTAAAATTGCATTCGTGAAGTTAATACGCCTCCGCCCGCCAACCTCCCCGGAGCTAATCCTGCTATCTGTACAAGCCAACAATACCGTTATTACACAATAGCTGTGCCTATGGCATTGTGTGTTTTATAATGAAATAATCATTGTACAAGTTTGTTTCATAATTTAAATAAATAAATTCAGGAAAAAATATATAAATTGTATTACAAAAGAAAATCCATTTCGGGAACTACGGTTTTTAAACCAGAAAACGCCAGACTTTTTTTTTTCACAATTGGTTCATCAGATTCTGTTAAAAGTATACACAATGTCTCAAGTTTGAAATAAAATACTATTCGACAGTAATTTTGAAAAAAATGAAAGAAAAACCTAACGCGAGCAGATTTATTTTTTGATTTTAGATTTATCCTTCATTTTGTTTCATGAATTTTAACAAAATGTATTTTTACTTTTTTCTACATCTTCTACAATAAATTTTACGAGCTGCATAGTCTCATATCTCTTTGTATAAACACCATATATTACAATATTTCTAATATATTTGTATAAAAACGCCAGAGCTGATTTAAAAAATTCTGTTCTTTTGCGACATAAACGGGCGTAACGGAGGACATACTGCAGGACAGAACGACACTTCAGGAGGATGATACGAAACTTCAAGGGTTTCCGGGAGAAAGAAATGAAAAGGAGAAGTGGCATCTGGACGGAGGAAGGAGGAAGGAGCAGAGTGATAGAATGAAGAATTACTGGAAAGACAGAAAGGAGAAGAAGAAGAATGAGAACTAAAATTGATGAATTTAATTATTTTAAGTGGTCCTCAGATGGCCAAAATCGATAAAAAACCGCCTATAAAAGATATGTTTTATCACATTTAATGAAATGCAGTCGACTATTTTAATCAGCAGCGGTGTACACACACGCGCGCACACACACACACACACACACACACACACACACACACACACACACACACACACACAGGACCGGTGCTTCTTTTATGGACCTAGGTCTGAGTCTTGCCATGATGGCAACTATAATAACTCATTTTTCCAATAGAAATCCACTATAAATAAGCACGGCAAGGATTTATCTCCCTGACGTAATGAAAGTAAAATTCTAAACACTAAGAACAACAAATATTCACAGCATTCACTTTTTTTGCCAGAATAGAAGCGAATTTGCAAAATTTAAAAATGCCATCACGTAAAAATAGTTACACTAGCTCACGTTCTATTAAATATCATTTCAACATCTTAATTAACATAAACCTGCTTATTATTATAGCATTTTAAACTTCCAAATTGCGTTGAAAATATGAATATCAATTATGACCACTGTTAGGTACATTTTCATATTTTAAGATGAATTTAAGACTTTAAAATTGTATAATAATGTAAAGGTGATGAATTTCGTTTCTTTTCTGTATTCAAGGTTGACCAATAAACAGATCCTTAAACTTCAGTATTCAAACCAAACTAGTTTTAAAGTTGATTAATGGTGTCCATATTTGTTACAGCCATGTATATGACGATTCTTTCACTGTTCACTCTGTATTTTCTTACAATATACAGTAGTACAGGTATTGAGCTAGTTGCGAGATGGCTCAGCTAACACAAACACACATATCCAATATTAATAGCACTGAATATACACGTCATAAACTAATGTTAGTCTAGGCAGTGTATTTGATAATTCACAGTGATTAGGGCTCGGGGATTAATGGGGGTGTACTTAGGGTATGTACAGCCAACCCTTCACTCCCATCGTGTACGTACTTGTACATGTAAATAAACAAATGCAAACAGTTGTATGAAAGCGTATAGAATAATTATAGTGTTCATGGTTTATATATATATATATATATATATATATATATATATATATATATATATATATATACGAGGTTGATCAAATATAAACGAGACTGACTTTCTAAAACTTTTCCGTTGGACATTGAACTCTAAAGGGTGGTGTTTCAGGTAGCCTGGGAGGTTTGGGACGGGCGTAGACGGCAACATTTCCGTTCGGACCCTTCAGTATAAAACTATACAATGAGTGAGAGTGAAGTGCACGTTTCCGTGGAGCAGAGAATTATTATTAAGTTTTTGGCCAAGGAGGGGGTCAATCCTACTGAAATCTTTCGTAGATTGACGGCTCAATACGGGGACAGGACCCTGTCAAGAGCTCGCGTTTTTGCTTGGCACAAGGAATTCGCCGAAGGACGGGAAGCAGTAGAAAACCTCCAGGCCAAATCACGATCGTCGGCCGGGAAGGTAATGGCCACTGCACTGTATTTTTCGACAATCAAGGCGCCTTTCACGTCGATTTCCTCCATCAACGACGCACAATAAATGCACAATATTATTGCGATGTTTTAGAGGCCGCAAAACAGTCTTTTCGTAGGAAAAGGAAACCGGCGAGAAACGTCATTCTTCTTCACAATAATGCCCGACCACATTCGGCGAACGCTACGAGGCTTAAACTCGATCAAATTGGCTGGGAACCAATGGAACATCCCCCATACGGTCCAGACTTATCACCCTGCGACTATCACCTGTTTGGGCCACTCAAAGAGGCGCTTGGAGGCCAGCGTTTCGAAGACGATTCTGCGGTAGAGACCTTCGTGCTCCAATGGCTCAATGAACGCCCGAGAACTTTTTACGAAGATGGAATTAAAAAACTTCCAATCCGGTGGGAAAAATGTGTTACTCGTGCGGGAGACTATGTAGAAAAATAAGTTGTATCAAGAATAATTTGTAAGTAAGCAATAAATTTTTTAAAAAATCAGTCTCGTTTATATTTGATCAACCCTCGTATATATAATATAGTGATATTATTTAAATGATTATTAAAAGGAAACCCGTTCAATACTTTAATCTTTAGAGTTATAAAATGTTATTTTTCTTTTTTTTAGAAGATGTAGGTTAAGTATAAGTCATAGATAAACCAGTTAAACTGTAGTTAATGTAAAGAAAAACGTAATACAGAAGGCAGGTATATGTTTACAATTTAAAATGCCAAGTATAGATAAAAAGTAAAATAATTAAGTTTAAAATAGGTTACAAAATAAATGACAAGAAACGTAATAAAGTCTAATTTAATTTTAGTAAAACCAACAAATATAACATTTGAATAAATAGGATTGGAGCATAATTAGAAATATATATGATTGGAATGGAATTTCAATACGAAAATAATTAATGACTGGTTAATTTCAAGTAATCTTGAATTTCTTGAATTTCAGTAAGTAGGCTGAACTGAAATAGTAGGAAGTTAATTTAACTTGTTATTTTTAATTTGGATGCCATTTTTAATTGTGATTTGAGTGAGGAGAACGTTTTCTAGAGAACCTTTCTAAATAACAAATTAATAAATTTCATATTAATTGTAAAAGAACTACAAAGTTATTTTAATTTATTTATAAATTATTATTTACGTGTCAATATAGTTGTCTGGGCGTCTAATCAAAAAACCGGATAAAGCAATTTAAGAGTGAACACAGTGAGTAGGAGCTAATTTAAAATAAACTAATGTATCTTAAAAGAATCCAAAACGGTTCCAAGGCAAAGTCAAATCCAAGCGAACGATCCAAATCTCTGACGAAGAAAGAAAAGCAAGATCACAAAGAATGAAGCAATACTGGGCTACGAGGAAGGCATAGAATATTAAAAAGTGATTGATTTGGTGTACTCCAAAGTTGGGTGAAACAAATAAAGAGAAAAGAATCCAATATATTAATGTAAATGTTACAAGAAGATTATTCTGAAATAAAAATAGAAGAGAAATTATTCGTTATTTTATTTTTGTATGTATCATGTTTTTTTATTGTTTTTGGATGTTTTTGTGATGTTGGATTTTGCGAGATACGAGTGCACAAATTTATATTGGTAGTTATAGTAAAAGATCAGTTGGTTTACATTAATTCGTAACGATCAGCTGATTTAATTGAACAGCTAATAGGCTATAATAAATTTTAGGTTATGCTGTTAAAAACTACCTATGTTAATTTGTCGTGTTTTCGAACAAATTATAGTAATTAAAATAAAAAGGAGTAGAAAACATGATTTTTATTTTTAATTATTAATAATAAATTTCAAATTTATGGTAAAATTTAAAAAACGTCACGGCACGCATTCGATTCGCTGACGTGATGGAAGAAAATTTTTAGCAGTATTACATATCTTACATTTTGTAAAATCTGATTTTTCATAATCAAAGTCGATTCTACTCACGAAATTGAAGTGTGACCAACGTGCATTGAAATCAGACGTAAAAAAGAACAAGGAAAAAGTTGTAATTTTTTAATGGTAGCAAATTCAAAAAGGTTGAACGAATTTTACTTTGACAGTAACTTGTTCAGCTAGTACAAGAAACCAATGGTTTTTCCGTGTTTTACATCAATACTCTCCCACCTTTCGGTCTTCATTTGTCCAAACTGGCAAAATGAATTAAAAAAGATATTCAAACGCAGACAACAAATTATCAAAATCAATTTTTGTGACAAGTTTGAATAAAATTGAACAAAAATTGTAAAAACTGGTGTGAAAACACACAAAAATAAACATAACACATTATATGAAACATTTTTAACGACCTATCAAAAAAATGTCAGGATCGGTACACATTTAAAGTGTCCCGGGTCTGGGTACTGTTATGATAACCGCTCCTATATAAATTCTATAAAAACAAAATTACTTTATAGAAAGACCCTGTAAATGTTTGTAATATTATATAAATCTGTTAGAAGTTTATATTGCTTAGGGATCTTCTTGTGACTCCGCGACAGTACACATTAATACATATTCCATACGGCAATCTAAATGCGTGGAAGTTAACGCGGTTTGCCGTACCATTTATTTTACACATATTCAATGTCGGCTCCCCCGAAATTGAACAAAATTGCTGCTTTTATTAAATCCACATTGAATACTGCAAGATTTAATTAAGTTAGAGATAAACAAAGCCATAGCTCGGTCTGTCCATACATCGAGTGTAGCCTATACCCCACCCGTCGTGCTTCCCTTGTGTGTCAACCCTTTAAACACCCCTAAACCTAAACACCAAACAATACACCAGCAAATTCCATTGTTAATCAGACAAAGCATAGGAAATTGATAAATTTAGAATTTCTTTGTATTATTTCACCATATTATCACGATGTACTTGAGTTATTCTGTTTTGAAATTTACTAAATGAATATAATCAAACTGAAAACGCAGAACACAAGTTAAAAGAAATAAAAAATAAAAAATGCTACACAAACTTTCTTACATTCAAATATTTCTCATAAATAGTTTATGAGAAATTCGTCTTAAATTCTTAGTTCTTTGAGAAAACTCGTCTTAAATTCTATACATCTGTTCTTCGGGTTTTTTTTTTTAAAAATTGTAATTTCCAGATCTATTAGTAAAATGAGTGAAGCAATTTTTTTACTTGATAGGATATAGATATTTTTATTCTTATTTTTTTTTTTTTTGTTGGTGTCGTTGCCGTTGTCGTTGTCGCTGACGTTGTCGCTGTCGCTGTCGTTGTCGCTGTCGCTGATGTTGTCGCTGTCGCTGACGTTGTCGCTGTCGCTGTCGTTATCTCTGTCGCTTTCGTTGTCGGTGTCGCTGTCGTTGTCGTTGCGTTGTCGCTGTCGTTGTTGTTGTCGTTGCGTTGTCGTTGTCGTCGCTGTCGCTGTCGTTGTCGCTGTCGTTGTCGCTGTCGCTGTCGCTGTCGTTGTTGGTGTCGCTGTCGTTGTCGGTGTCGCTGTCGCTGTCGTTGTCGTTGTCGCTGTCGTTGTCGTTGTCGTTGTCGTTGTCGTTGTCGGTGTCGTTGTCGTTGTCGTTGCGTTGTCGTTGTCATCGCTGTCGCTGTCGTTGTCGTTGTCGTTGCGTTGTCGTTGGTGTTGTTGTTGTTGTTGTCGTCGTTGCGTTGTCGTTGTCGCTGTCGCTGTCGTTGTTGTCGTTGTGTTGTCGTTGTCATCGCTGTCGCTGTCGTTGTCGCTGTCGTTGTCGTTGTCGTTGTCGTTGCGTTGTCGTTGTCATCGCTGTCGCTGTCGTTGTCGCTGTCGTTGTCGTTGTCGTTGCGTTGTCGTCGTCGTTGTTGTTGTTGTTGTTGTCGTCGTTGCGTTGTCGTTGTCGCTGTCGCTGTCGTTGTCGCTGTCGTTGTCGTTGTCGGTGTCGCTGTCGTTGTCGGTGTCGCTGTCGTTGTCGTTGTCGGTGTCGCTGTCGTTGTCGGTGTCGCTGTCGCTGTCGTTGTCGGTGTCGCTGTCGTTGTCGTTGAGTTGTCGCTGTCGCTGTTGTTGCCGTTGCGTTGTCGTTGTCGTTGCGTTGTAGTTGTCGTTGTCGTTGTCGTTGTCGTCGTCGTTGTTGTTGTTGTTGTTGTTGTCGTTACGTTGTCGTTGTCGTCGCTGTCGCTGTCGTTGTCGGTGTCGCTGTCGTTGTCGGTGTCGGTGTCGCTGTCGTTGTCGGTGTCGCTGTCGCTGTCGTTGTCGGTGTCGCTGTCGTTGTCGTTGCGTTGTCGCTGTCGTTGTTGTTGTCGTTGCGTTGTCGTTGTAGTCGCTGTCGCTGTCGTTGTCGTTGTCGTTGCGTTGTCGATGTCGTTATCGTTGTCGTTACCGTTGTCGTTGTTGTTGTTGTCGTTGCGTTGTCGTTGTTGTTGTTGTTGAGTTGTCGTTGAGTTGTCGCTGTCGCTGTCGTTGTCGTTGCGTTGTCGTTGTCGTTGTCGTTGAGTTGTCGCTGTCGCTGTCGTTGTCGTTGCGTTGTCGTTGTCGTTGCGTTGTCGTTGTCGGTGTCGTTGTCGTTGTCATTGAGTTGTCGCTGTCGCTGTCGTTGTCGTTGCGTTGTCGTTGTCGCTGTCGCTGTCGTTGTCGGTGTCGCTGTCGTTGTCGTTGAGTTGTCGCTGTCGCTGTCGTTGTCGTTGCGTTGTCGTTGTCGTTGCGTTGTCGTTGTCGTTGTCGTTGTCGTTGTCGTCGTTGTCGCTGTCGTTGTTGTTGTTGTTGCGTTGTCGTTGTCGTCGCTGTTGCTGTCGTTGTCGCTGTCGTTGTCGTTGTCGTTGTCGGTGTCGCTGTCGTTGTCGGTGTCGCTGTCGTTGTCGTTGCGTTGTCGCTGTCGTTGTTGTTGTCGTTGCGTTGTCGTTGTAGTCGCTGTCGCTGTCGTTGTCGCTGTCGTTGTCGTTGTCGTTGCGTTGTCGTTGTCGTTATCGTTGTCGTTATCGTTGTCGTTGTTGTTGTTGTCGTTGCTTTGTCGTTGTTGTTGTTGCTGTGTGCTGCTGCTGCTGTTGCTTTTGCTGTTGCTGTTTGTGTTTCTGTTGCTATGCTGTTGCTGATCGTTGGATTTGGAATTTGCATTATTTTTCAAATGCGCGAAGCTGTGTAAGGATGAACATTATACTTTCTTCGCTATTTGCAGGAACCAATGGTAGGAACCTGTTAGTTGTACTAGTAACCGAGACTTAGTTGCACAATAGGTCTTTTAATTGCAGAACCCGGGGGTTTCTGATTACTTTACCTCAAGTAATTAATATTAATGTTAATCTTATATGTGAGAGCAAAAAAAAACACAAGTCACAAAAAAAAAACGAAAAAACTAAGTACACCATAATTGACAAATTGCGTATCAAAATTGGGATGTATGTAGATCAAAAGTGTATAACGTATTGATGACCAAGCTTCCAACACGGATGGCGTGGTGTCAAACTGATTAAGGTAATTAAATATGCTGAACACACACACACACACACACACACACACACACACACACACACATATATATATATATATATATATATATATATATATATATATATATATATATATAGTTTATATTTTTTAAGTACCTCTGAAATGTGAATTACAGGTGAGGATTTCGTTTATTTCAAAGTACAAAGTCTGGGTCATACTATGATGGCGGATCTAGTTTTCCTTTAAAAAAATAGATAATAAACGAATTAGTTAGTCTGTAAAAAATGATTTACAATTGTTTGAATAAAGTGCTTTCGTTTAATTAATTTGCAAATAATAAAGACTAGTAGCGTTGTACGGGTAATTGTATGGGTGGGTGGGTGGGTGGGTGGGGGAGAATCGAACGTTATTATAATACAACCAGGGATGATAAAAGAGGCGCAAAGAGAAGAGGGCAGGGGAGTGGTGGAGGAGGGGTTTATTCAGTATAAACATAGGCTATTGCTTTGTGTGCAACTAAAGCTTCAGAATTTAATTAACATTTTAAATTTAATATCTTTCTAATAAAAGCATAGCAATGGACAAAAGCAGATACTGCCTTAATGTAACACGATATCTGCCGTTCATAATGAAAACAATGTTGGCACACAGCTGTCTCGCTGACGTGCGTAAAGAAAATTTCAAAACTAAACATAACTATCATAGTCAGTGTTAGAACTTACAATTGTTATTGAATTTTTTTTTAATGTAACGCTAATATTTGTAGATTTTAATGCTGGAGAGTATTTTGAAATCAAATGGTAAGGTATGATATGTTGGAAAGTAGACAGGTATCCCTGTTGGAGACATAACCTTCCAGCTTCGTTGGAGACATAACCTGGTATCATCCCTCAGCACGCTTTACACATAGTTTTTTCTTTCTTCTTAAAGTCCATAGTTTATGCCAGTTAAACTAATGAGGAAGATGGATCAGCATTAACGTTAAGGGTAAAAGGACGGCAGTAACTGCGGTTAGAACTAACAACATTGAGATGAGCAGTTAAGAGACCCAGCTGATTGGCCTTTGCCATCACCGAGCTCGCGTTTTAGAGTTAACCAAGCTATGTAGAGTAGTAATGTGTGTGTGTGTGTGTGTGTGTGTGTGTGTGTGTGTGTGTGTGTGTGTGTGTGTGTGTGTGTGTGTGTGTGTGGTCACTCCTACAGACATAACTCATATATATGTAATTAAAAAATTTAATTTGTCTCGCTGACGTGATAGAAGCAAATTTTCAAAAGTATTTTTCTTTATATATATATATATATATATATATATATATATATATATATATATATATATGTGTGTGTGTGTGTGTGTGTGTGTGTGTGTGTGTGTGTGTGTGTGTGTGTGTGTGTGTGTGTGTGTGTGTGTGCTCATTAAGTAAATGAATGAGAGTAGTATGAGCTGCTCACCTCAACTGCCTCCGCTTGAGTCAATAGTAAAAAAAACTGTTAAAAATCGGATGTAATGATTTTAATAAAATCTTGCACAAATATTTGGATCGCTATAGTTTCAACAAATCCGGTTCAATATATATATATATATATATATATATATATATATATATATATATATATATATATATATATATATATATATATATATATATATATATATATATATATATAATTGAACGCTCACGTTCGCCATTTTGGTTCCATTTAATGCAAACTTGACAGAAAAATCGATCATGATATTAGCTTAAGACACGTGTGCTTAAAAGAATGGCGGAAATTTAAAATCTTTAAAACTCAAAACGTTTTCGTCCTTAGTGTTTTTGAAAATCTCGTTTCACTACCGTTATCAATTTTAAAAGCTGCATAAGTTAGCATTTTAAATTTTCAAAATCCGTTGATTCTATGAAATGTTATGACGGCGTTCAAGGTTCATTTTTGTATTTCCGGTGTAATTTAAAAGTTTAATGAAGGCAGATTTTAATGCTGATTATGATGTTAAAAACAGAATTTCAAAAATGTTAATGTAAACTGCTTACCCTACAATTTACTAGATAAATATTTTAAGTGATAAAAGCATTTATGTGATAAATACTTTTGGAAATTCGCTTCTATCACGTCAGCGAGACAACTGTTTGCAGCAATTATATATATATATATATATATATGTGTGTGTGTGTGTGTGTGTGTGTGTGTGTGTGTGTGTGTGTGTGTGTGTGTGTGTGTGTGTGTGTGTGTGTGTGTGTGTGTGTGTGTGTGTGTGTGTGTGTGTGTGTGTGTGTGTGTGTGTGTGTGTGTGTGTGTGTGTGTGTGTGTGTGTGTGTGTGTGTGTGTGTGTGTGTGTGTGTGTGTGTGTGTGTGTGGATGTGAATGTATATATTTGCTACACCAGAATTTAATTTTTCGGGGATATAGCGACTAGTATGTTGGTAATGGGTACTTATGTAGAAAATCGTTTAAGCTGATTTTGTTAAAATCCGATTTATAACAGTAGATCTGTCCAAAAATTGGATTAAAAAAACTCAACTAATACAGAAAACGGTCTAAAAACGTGTGGAAATAAGAAGTGCATACCAAAGTGCATGAGTGAAGCGCAAAGAGATAAATAGGAATCGAAGTAAAAACACTTTTTTGGACTGAGTGGATTTGAAAACGTAAAAATTCATCAACATCTCAAATACGTTTTTTCAATATCACCAAACTTTGTTTATACTTTACATAATAAGAAAGTAAAATTTCCAACGAATACGCAATATATATATTTTATCCTATATGCTGTCTTTAAATTTGTGTCAATTCATTGTGAAATATACTCAGTGTGTAAAACTATTCATATGTGATATTGTGTTTACAACAGATGTGTCAGTGAGAGTGAAACAGCTGTTGCAATAAAATCGCATTATTCTTATCAACAATCAGAAAGTAGGCTAACAATGGAAAACCATCAAAGTTATTCAATGATTTAATGGCCATTGGCCTAACTCAAATTCTGAACGCTAAGGAATAATGAATGAGGACGATTGAGTCAATTATGCACACTGACGTTATAATTTCGAGGTAGCGTCCTGCAGGAAAGCGAAGTAATTGCTTTCTCGGAGGTTTTGTTCAACAAGGTAAGCTTGTACTATAAGTGTATTCTAAGCACTGTTATTAGTATTAATTTGATCGAGTTCCCTGCAGGGGCTTGTAGATAAAGTTGCTAAATAGGAAAACACAGTTCCAAAATAAACGGTGCAAAAAGTTACACTCAATTATTTCTCCAAGAAAATAAAGAAAATTTATGTCTAATTTCTTTACAACAGTTATCAAATTTTACATAAATCAGTTTATGAAGATTTCCAGTGTGCCAAATTTTAAATACTGAAAAAATTACTATTCGCTATTATATAAAAAACATAGATAAGGGTCTGTTTAGAGTTACATTCATTTATTTAACCCAAAATTTAAACTAAAACTGTTTAACTGATTACACATACACACACACACACACACATATATATATATATATATATATATATATATATATATATATATATATATATACCCCACAGGTGGTGCAGACTAGCTATTTTTAGAGAGGTTTTAGACGTCCCTCGTCGTACCCGAGTCTAACACACACTTACAACACTACACTTGCGACTTTAACACTTTACACTCACACTTACATTTAGGGAGGCAATAATAGCCTCAATGTGTTTTTCGCCTTAATTTTTTTTTTTTTTTTTAACGTCTGACTATTGTGTACACTTGGGCTAATGCACGACGATGGGATGATTTATAGCGTATGAAAATGCCAAGCCCTGGCCGGGAATCGAACCCGGGTCCTCGAGGTGAAAGCCTAGAACGCTATCAACTAGGCCACCGAGGCGGCTCTTTTCGCCTTAATATATATATATATATATATATATAAATATATGAATGTATATATATATATATTATTATTATTATTATTATTATTATTATTTGCGTATAGACCCTGTTGGATCACACAAAGCACTCCGACTCATGTCTTGCTCCTTCTAATCCTCCACACCTCCCTCATCCTGTCCCCATGGATCCTCTTCCGCTCCTCCGTCCATTTTACCCCTGCTCTCTTTGGGATTTCATTCTCTGGGACCTTCCAACCGAGCATCTTTCTCCTGTATGCGTTCCTGACTTCAACGTCTGTTGAGTTATATATATAACACAACATAAATATATATATATATATATATATATATATATATATATATATATAATTTTTAACAATTATTAAAAAAGAGATCTAGAGGTCAGAATCATTCTGCTCATTTTCCTAATGGAAATTAATTAATCAGATTTTAAAATTATTTTCATATTTTGAAATAAAAATCATGTAAATCAATGATTTTTTTCTTTTCCAACACAGATTTTTTTTTGTTTTTAGTAGCCCAACTTCGAAAGTTTGATTTAAAAGTTCGATGTAATACCGCTAAGAAAAGTGTATTTTCAAAATATTTACTTTTACCCCATAAAGTATAAACATTATTTTTGATCAAACTGACAGAAAAAAAATAATTAGCAATAATTAAAATTAATTCTAGTGACTGTACAATCCACTGACAGAATATAATCCTTAAAACACAATCAATTGGTTGGGATTAAAATGAATGAGTTATTGCTACGGGATTAGTTAAAAAAAAATTGTAAATTTGGCTTGACTGGTGCGTCGCGGTATTGTATTGGAATAATAGCGCGATCGTTGTAGAGTGGAGATAGTGGGATTAGCTGAGGGTATTAATGGGAGGGGGGGCAAGGCATGATTGGAAATCCAGTGCAGATTGCAGTTGCGTATCTCTTAAGCCATAATTTAAAAATTGAACATAAAGTACAGGAATTATTTCAAGATGTTTGTGCTTTTCAGAAATTAATGAATTGTAATTTTGTTAACTTGGAATTTGGGGGGGGGATTCGGTTATTTGTAATCCCTCACTAAAAGAAGTCATACAGGAATTAGCGTAAAAAACGGTTTTGAATCTACGATGGATCTATACATTTTCAGGTTACCTGAGTTCAAAAAGTTTTTTTAATTAGTGTGTGTGTGTGTGTGTGTGAGAGAGAGAGAGAGAGAGAGAGAGAGAGAGAGAGAGAGTGAGTGAGTGAGTGTGTGTATGATAATAGGCCTACAGCTAAAAACGTTGTTGTTTGTAGGAGAAATTTGTACAAAATATTTGCATAAATAAGTTTTGTTTTTACTGGTGAATTTAAATTACGTTACACAAATCATTTTTTTACCTTTTGATTTTCACCAAGCATTACGCCACTGAATATAAACTAACTAGAAGTACAGCCACCATTATAAAAAGTGTGCTCGATATTAAAGGCTAAAGTCCAATTAATTCAATTATTTGCCGCTACGAAAGCTGCAAGTTGCAAAGACAGAAGGGAAGATATTTAAAGTAGACAATTATCTATTTAACTATAGTTGTACACTCTGCCGCAAGATGCCACCAGCAGCGAGTTATGACAGAATATATATGAATGATTAAGCTCATATGAATGATTAAGCTACTTCTCAGTATAACAGACAAAAAAAATGAATGTTTGTTGTTGTACGAAAGGTACAATGCAAGAAACGAATTGCATTGGTGGCTTAATGAAAGCGAATTTCCAAAAAATAAAAATATCTCGACAATTTGAATGATTGTCACACTTAAAAGAAAAACTAATCTCAATAGCATTTTTATAATTAGCTCACAGGGTAGGGCTTATTTAAAAGTCCCGGATCTGGGTTTTCCTATGATGGGTCTAGTAGCACATTTTCCATTAAAAACTCGCTGAAAACTCTCCGTTATTCTAAAATATTTAGTCTTTTAATAACAAGAGTCTCTCGCAAAACATCTGTAAAACCATTAATGTAAACACCCGGGGAAAACAGTTGTAAGTGCTGCATTCTGTGGTCAACATAATGAACTCTCCCGGTTAATGAGTAGTTAAGTAATCAGCTGATCAAATAAAATCTTTTTTTTTTTCTTATACGAAAACTTAAGAACTCTCAAAGCCAAAAAAGGCAAACATATAAATGGAAAATGATATATTAAATGCTTCACGAAGAGTCTGAGCATAAACACCAGTTATAAAAAAACAGACAAAGTTGTAGAATAGAGCGGCAGGATTAACGTGTTTAGATTTTATCATTTTTTTAATATATATATATATATATATATATATATATATATATATATATATATATTGAAGGAAGAATGCAAAATCTTGAGGAAGATCCTTGGCTCAAGATTAACAGAAGAAGGATACAGGTTGCACTTACGGAAAACCACAAAGAAGATATCGACCTGGCAGCAGATATCAGAAGAAGGAAGCTTCAATTCTATGGATACATCAGTAGACTCCCAACATCGAGACTTGCCAACAGAATCCTTAAGTATATTCAAGGAGTCAAATCAACAACGTCGTGGATTGCATAAGTCAGAATAGACCTACATGACGCAGAAATAGACTTAACAGACGTTGAAGACAGGAACGCATACAGGAGAAAGATGCTCGGTTGGAAGGTCCCAGAGAATGAAATCCCAAAGAGAGCAGGGGTAAAATGGACGGAGGAGCGGAAGAGGATCCATGGGGACAGGATGAGGGAGATTTGGAGGATTAGAAGGAACAAGACATGAGTCGGAGTGCTTTGCGTGATCCAACAGAGTCTATACGCAAATAATAATAATAATATATATAATAATTATATATATATTATAATATAATATATATTATTATTATTATTATTATTATATAATATATATACTCATGTATTGTTCCTTCTAATCCTCCACACCTCCCTCATCCTGTCCCCATGGATCCTCTTCCGCTCCTCCGTCCATTTTACCCCTGCTCTCTTTGGGATTTCTTTCTCTGGTACCTTCCAACCGAGCATCTTTCTCCTGTATGTGTGCCTGTCTTCAACGTCTGTTAAGTCTATTTCTGCGTCATGTAGGTCTAATAATATATATATATATATATATATATATATATATATATATATATTATATATATATAACTATGTTATATATATATATATGAGTTATATATATGAGTTATATATATATATGAGTTATATATATATATATATATATATATATATATATATATATATATATATATATATATAACTCAATCAATACAAATTGTTAATATTTATTGAAAATATATAGAAATATTTTAAGTTTTTGTTAATAAAATATTCAATATCCTATAAACAATTATTTTAATTACAAACTGAACTTGGATTAAGTAATTATTATTATAACACAATAACAAATATGGAACGCTTTATTTCGGGGGTACTTCTTCGATACTACAAATGGGAAATAAGAACATTATTTTTACTGTTCAATTAACTTAACTACTACATTACTAATTACTAAATAAGGTACAATTACTATGTTAATTACTATGTCTTTAATGATGCGAACACAGAATGAACGATTGGTCCAGATTTGAGCAGTTCCAGATTCCGGAGTCAAGTATTGTTGAAAGCTAAGTCGACTACGAAGGTAAATTGTTACGCTTTATGACGATTAACGTTTCATTTATTCAATATTCTTATTGAAGCAACTAATGTATTTAATATAACATTATAGAAATGTACACTAACATTTGTACCGCAGTACCACTGAATTCGACGAACGCTTTGGGTAAATTTACAACCAGTTAAATGAACTCTTGGTTATATTTGTTTAATTAATATAAATAATAATAATAATAATTATTATTATTATTATCTCAGAGACTCTCAGATAGCATGAGGAAAAGACGACTTAGTTTTTATGGCCATATTAGTAGGATGAACAGCAGTAGACTTACTAGGCGGATCTTTGCTTTCTTCAGAGATCGGAAAACGAAGAGTAATTGGTTCAGGCGGGTCCAGGAGGACTTAACTGAGCTGGCGATATCAGATGAGATGATTGACGATGTACTTAAACTTCGAAAACTTTTACATAATGAAAACCTAAGGTTCCAAGAAAAACCAACATCTAAAAGGGGCGAGGCAGTCTCGGATGAAAGAAGGAAGGCAGCCTCGGATAGAATGAAGCAGTATTGGATACAGCGGAAGGCAGCTAACGCACATCAAAGTAATTGATTTGGCGTATCCCAAAGTGGGTGATCCGGATGAATAATAATAATAATAATAATAATTATTATTATTATTATTATTATTATTATTATTATTATTATTATTATTATTATTATTATTATTATTATTATTATTATTATTATTATTATTATTATTATTATTATTATTATTATTATTATTATTCAGTATTCACAACGTATGAAGCAATACTGGGCTACGAGGAAGGCACAGAATATTGAGAAGTGATTGATTTGGTGTACCCCAAAGTTGGGTGAAACAAATAAAGAGAATAATAATAATAATATCTAGCTCTATAACCCATCACTAACTTCCTTAACTCATTTCCGCCAGTCTTCTCTATTTAATGCAGCAACTCTCTAGTTCCTTGTGTTCAACAGTTCTTTAGCATCCACATTCACGCCATCCATCCATCTCAGTCTGGGCTTGCCCACTCTCCTGGATAGATGTAATTCCTCCCCCATGAACCTCTTGGATACCTCCTCAGTGGACATCCTAACAACATGGCCCGCCCATCTAAGCCTGCCTAGTATTATTTTGGCAATGCCCGCTTCTGGAAGAGCTGCGGTAGCTACGCATCCTTTCTCCGTCTCCATGCCCCTTCCTGTTGCACCGGGCCGTAAATTTGCCTGAGAATATTTCTCTCGAGTGTAAGCAGCGTTTTTTTCGTCCTTCTTGTTTACAACCCAGCTCTCGGAGTCATACATTAGCACCGGTCGGATACGATAGGATTTTTGTCTTCCTAGATATAAGCCTACTTCTCATATGTGTGTTTAGCCCAAAATAGCTCCTATAATCCAGCATTACTCTTCTTATTTCTTGGAATACGTCGTTGCTTCAGGTGACTAAGAAACTGAGGTATACAAAATAATCCACTCTTAAACTTATATCTTTCCTACTTCCACAATGGATGTATGAGTTGCTAGGCCCCTAGAAGTGGAGGTATTTGGTTTTATCCTCATTTATCCAGGAGATAAATTCTTACACTTTATGACAATTAAAATTTCACTTATTCAGTATTCTTACTGAACCAACTAATTTAATTGATTACAAAATTTAGAAATTCACACTAACCACTTTTGTACCGCAGTACCACTGAATTCGACGAACGCTTTGTATAAATCTACACATATATTAAAAGAACTCTCAGTTATATTTGTTTAATTGGTAAAAATGCAGTGTAGTCTGTTATGCCTTTCTCGATATTTTCTTTACTGAAACGCTTCAGTACATGCCCAAAAGCAACAATCCAAAATATAAAAGCGCGGAAACGACGAGAAGTACGATAAAAATCGAAAATAAAAGTGACCAACATAACCTCAAAATTGCTACCGCGTGAAAGTCGCTACGTGTTGTAGATCGGTAAAACGATAAAAATACGTGTAAAAAGGTGTAAAAAGGTGTAAATACGTGTAAATACGATAAAAAAATCGTGATAAAAAAACTTTATTTTTTTAAAATAAAAACCCATAACCTAACTGACTGCGTGAAGAAAACCTTTTATTTCTTTAAAAAAGAATGCTGCATAACCTAACTGACACGGTTGTAAGGCCTAACACGATGATGCTTGAAGAAAACCTTTTTTTTAAAAAAAAGAAAAAGAATACTCAATAACCTAACTGACACGGTACTTGCGTGGAGAACCTAACTTTTTTTTTATTTTATTTTACGCTACAACTAAGTAATAAAACTTATCTAGCAGCTTAAATCTAATAACAGTTAACTATTAGGCGGAATTTAGTCCACTGATTTAAGTCCACTGCGGGAAACAAAGTATCATCACTGCACTAAATCTACAGGCTTGGTTCTCTTAAGTCTCCTTATTACCCTGTTGGTACTTGAGATCTGGAGCACTGCTGGATTTTCATGATTAATAAGCTTCTTTAAATGCTTAATTGCTGTAATTTTAATTTCCTCATTTACTGTGTTCATCTTTAAATCTCTGTGGATGTCATCATTCCTAATATACCAAAGGGCGTTAACAATCCCACGTAGCACCTTTTTTTGGAAGTTTTGTATAATTTTAATATAAGGTGAACCTAACTGATACAGATTAGGTATTCATCTTTCGATCGTATTCGTGTGTGCACCTGTCTCATAATCAACGAAATTAACCGAGTGGTTGACCTTGAGATGGACAAAGCCGTTGTCAGAAAGGCAATTGTAAGCCTTCCAATTCAAGCGTCACTGTGTTAGGCCTAACAACATAAAATCGAAAAATGCAGAACAGGCTACACTGCATAAATACCGTTTGATTAATATAAAAAAGAAGATAAAAAAGAAAAAAATACTGTAACAATTATCAGGTAGACTTCGCTTATTACTTTAAACATAAAGAAAACTTGCTCGGTTGTACTGGTTTACACCGATGTCACTACAACGTATTATAACGTAAAGAAGCGAAGTGGGTTATCTGTTAAAAAAGCTGTAGGGCCTAAAGACTTCTTTTTCGCGGCTCTCGTCTTTAGTTTTTATACCGACTCCTTTCCACAATACTCAATTTTGCTAAACAAATAAAGAAAAACTACTACTGTGTCTAAGCCATTTAGATAAGAAAATTTTTTAATTTAAACTTTTTTTACCGTTAAGTTACTGCAACTGTTGATATTTTTTTGTGGTTAGTCTACTTACTTTTCGCACATTTTTAGAGTTTTATCCTACTTACATTGGATTGTAAAACGTATATTTTTCGTTTCCTAAAGTAACGGAATCATGCAGTTAATTTTTATTGTAGTTTACCGCTTCTAGTTCTCTTCTTAACTGACAAATTCTTTCAGATTTTAAGCTATATAATTACATACTAGTCATGTTTTAATATAGCGCTCGGTGGTCGATGTGGCTAAAGCACCGGACAGTTTGCTGCGTCTCGGTTCCTAGTTGGAGCCGGAGTTACTCTCGTTCCTTTACCTTACATTAACGCCGATCCTTTGTTCTTTTCGTCTTAACTGGCACAAAGTACAAACGTTAACCAAAAAAATGTATATATATATATATATATATATATATATATACAAATATACAAATCAACAAGCCTCGTTGATTTTATATGATAAATATACGTGAATTCCTATTTATTTGCCAAAAATATCATACGTTTTAAAAATGATTTTGCAAATTTCTACTTTCTCCTTGCAACATTTAAAAGGAAACGAAATTTATTTCAGAAACACCGTAATTGTCAATTTTGACAAAAGTGAATTTTTTTGCTAACTGTTATTCTTAAAAAAAACATATAATGTATTAATCCCTCATCTGCCTGTTAGACTCTTGAATTACCCAATATTGCAAAAACACCTTCGCTGGTAACAGCTTTCTGCAGAAAATAACTGTTATTTTATTTTGTGGTGAAATGTCAATTGGCAGCAATGACTATTTTACTCCTATCAACTGTTTTGTTTAATTGTTTTGTTGCAAATTAATTTTTTACCTAACCTAAAAGTGTGTTTTATTTTGTGTCCCTTTGAAGTTTATTATTACGTTGTATCGTAATATTATTTTACAAATATTATCAGCTGTTATATATATATATATATATATATATATATATATATATATATATATATATATATATATATATATATATATATATATGTGTGTGTGTGTGTGTGTGTGTGTGTGCATTAAAAATAAGCACTGTTTTCGTGCTAAAATACTATCAGTTAATACATGAAAGTGTTAAAATAAATAATACCCAACATAGAATGTATTACAATACAGTTTCCTCTGTTCACAGACTTATTTAAATATCAACCCTTCCCGCCACTCGCCTCTGCATGCACAGGGTGTAAAATTTCATGTGATTGTCCGTCCCAAGTCTATTGAACGCTACAGGATTCAGTGTTCGGGGCAACTGAATGACGTCAAATTAAAAACTTTTACAAAAGCGCAAGGAAATGGGCAAAGCCGGATTTGATTTTACCTTTTGTTTTAATACTACTCGCCCCTTCCCACCTTCCCTTTAATATGCAAGCCAGGTCACCCTAAATTTTATATTTTCCGTCGAGAGTAAAAACGGTTAATTGAATTATTCATATTTGACCATTTATTTTTTACTATCCGACTGTATTTTATGTCAAAGTATTTGTCAGTGAATAAATAAATAAAACATCGTACACGCAGCTGTTTCGCTAATGAATTCCAAAAAGAAACACTAATAAAACCACATAAGCACGAAATAAACTAACAAAATAACCAAGGTGCGCGTCTATCTCGCTGACGAGATAGAAGCGATTTTCCAAAAACTAACAATATTAAAATACATTTTGTACCTTACGCTTGTCTCATAATCTGGTTCTACCACCAGCGTTAAAATCTGCTTTAATTAATAGTAAATGTAACAGAAAACCACTTACTTCTACAGATTAATTTTAGCATTTAAAATTGCATTTGATGAACGTTTAAAATGCTAATTTACGCAGACCTTATCGATGATTATTTTAGTTAACGGATTTCACGAAAAAGCAAAAAAATAGTTATTATTTTTAAAGCTTTAGAATGGCAGCTATTTTGAAACTTTTGAATTTGTTAAAGTTTTAATAGAATTTTGTTTATATTTTAGCGTGGTTGTAACATAGTGCTCAGTATGTAAAATAATCAGCTGTCCCGCTGGCGTGATTGAAACGTTTTTCCAAAATTATTTTTCTTATCTTACCTGTTTTAGAAATTCCAGTTTCAATATCGTAAACAGCATTAAAATCTACTTATATTAGAATTTTAATATTTCACGTTGCATTGAAAATACGAAATTGAACCCTGACAGCCGTCAGATAATTTCTTAATTTCAACGGATTTTAAAAATTAAAAAAACTAGTTTATTCAGTTTATAACGCTGATTACGATGGTGGAATTATATTTTCAAAAAAAACTAACGATTTTAAAGATGCCTTGAGGTCAGGATCAGTTTGCATGGGTTTGAAATAGTTCATTTTTTCAATTCTTAAAATCATATTTTAAAAAAAAAATAACGATTTTAAAGATGCCTTGAGGTCAGGATCAGTTTGCATGGGTTTGAAATAGTTCATTTTTTCAATTCTTGGAATCATATTTTCAAAAAAAAATAACGATTTTAAAGATGCCTTGAGATCAGGATCAGTTTCAATGGGTTTGAAATAGCTCATTTTTTCAATTCTTGGAATCATATTTTCAAAAAAAACTAACGATTTTAAGATGCCTTAAGGTCAGGATCAGTTTGCGTGGGTTTGGAATAGCTCATTTTTTCAATTCTTGGAATCATATTTTCAAAAAAAATAACGATTATAAAGATGCCTTGAGGTCAGGATCAGTTTCAATGGGTTTGAAATAGCTCATTTTTTCAATTCTTTGAATCATATTTTCAAAAAAAATAACGATTTTAAAGATGCCTTGAGATCAGGATCAGTTTCAATGGGTTTGAAATAGCTCATTTTTTCAATTCTTTGAATCATATTTTCAAAAAAAATAACGATTTTAAAGATGCCTTGAGATCAGGATCAGTTTCAATGGGTTTGAAATAGCTCATTTTTTCAATTCTTTGAATCATATTTTCAAAAAAAAATAACGATTTTAAAGATGCCTTGAGATCAGGATCAGTTTCAATGGGTTTGAAATAGCTCATTTTTTCAATTCTTGGAATCATATTTTCAAAAAAAACTAACGATTTTAAGATGCCTTAAGGTCAGGATCAGTTTGCGTGGGTTTGGAATAGCTCATTTTTTCAATTCTTGGAATCATATTTTCAAAAAAAATAACGATTATAAAGATGCCTTGAGGTCAGGATCAGTTTCAATGGGTTTGAAATAGCTCATTTTTTCAATTCTTTGAATCATATTTTCAAAAAAAATAACGATTTTAAAGATGCCTTGAGATCAGGATCAGTTTCAATGGGTTTGAAATAGCTCATTTTTTCAATTCTTTGAATCATATTTTCAAAAAAAAATAACGATTTTAAAGATGCCTTGAGATCAGGATCAGTTTCAATGGGTTTGAAATAGCTCATTTTTTCAATTCTTGGAATCATATTTTCAAAAAAAACTAACGATTTTAAAGATGCCTTGAGGTCAGGATCAGTTTGCGTGGGTTTGAAATAGCTCATTTTTTCAATTCTTGGAATCATATTTTCAAAAAAAAAATTACGATTTTAAAGATGCCTTGAGATCAGGATCAGTTTGCATGGGTTTGAAATAGCTCATTTTTTCAATTGAAAATCTTTATTTTCACACAAAATTTTAAGTACAGAAGCTACCTGTTTACAAATTTGTCTAATTTATAAAAATCGATTTCTCAGATTTAAAAAATTTTTTATTCTTTATAAATATTTATAACTCAATCAGTGTGACGAATTTTAAATAAAATAGTGTACGGTTTGTGAATAAATCGTGGGGGAGTAAACCAGGAGCGTGTTGGGAGACTATTTTCGTCTTTTTCATTTAATCTTTAAGCGTGAATTTATTTTATTATAAAATTACTGTACTGATTAGAAACGTGAATTTTGATACATATGATACAAATTTCAATAAAAACGTCTATGATTTAGTTTTGAGAAGTTGTCGATTTCCGGTTTTCTTTTGCCCTCATCTGATTTTCGGAGAAAAAAAATACAAGTGAGAAAGTTTGTGCAATGATTTTGCAACGCGTGTTATGTTTAGCTAATTAACTTAAAACAAACCGACTCTGATTCACGCTAAATATTAAATATACGATCGCACTAATGAAGCAAAACAAGAACGTGTAAAATTTATATATTCGCCAAATTAAATTACTTTAAAACTAATGTACATTAACATAATGCACGTAAATGTACCGTATTTACTACAACTAATGCGACCACATGTCGATGACGTCACCTCAAAGCCCCCGGGAAACTGCACGGCTTTAAATTAATTTGGCGGCCCTTATACGATGAGTTATGCAGCTCACATCAATTACAAATAATGGTGTAATCACATTAAACATGGCGCGGGATTACGTGTAATCACAAACCTGGCCGGGCAATCATAACGTAGCCACGTGACTGCAATAACTGCCGCTAACATAACCTCAAAGTGTAATGCGTAAATACGGGAACAGTTGTTTGTAGCCGATTGCTTTTACAAGCGTCGTAGAATTTGTATGATAAATGTACGTGAATTGTTATTTATTTGCCAGTAATATCACAAGTTTCAAAAAGTGTTTTTGCAAGTTTCTACTTTCTACTTGCAACATTTAAAATGCAAACGAAACGTTTATTTCAGAAACACCAAAATTGTCAATTTTGACGATAGTGAATTTTTTGCTGAACATTATTTTTCAATCAGTCTTGAATTATCCAATATGGTAAAAACACCTTCGTTGATAGCAGCTTTCTGTAATAAACTTTTTGTTATTTTATTTTATAGCGAAAGAAAAGTTGGCAGCAATGACAGTTTACTAGTCACCTGTTTTGTTCTATTGTTTTGTTGTAATTTCTGTTGGAGTTAAAACCACTTTTTGACACACGCGCGCGCGCGCGCACACACGCACACACCCCTCTCTCTCTCTCTCTCTCTCTCACACACACACACACACACACACACACACACACACACACACACACACACACACACACACACACACACACACACACACACACACACACACACACACACACACACACACACACACACACAAACACACACACACACACACACTCAAACACACACACACACACATACACACACACACACACACACACACACACACACACACACACACACACACACACACACACACACACACACACACACACACACACACACACACACACACACACACACACACACACACACACACACACACACACAAACAAACAAACACACACACACAAACAAACACACACACATACACGAGCGCGAGCGCGCAAAAGTCATTACTTTTAGTAGTATCGCTTAAAAACAGAAATTATCGTATTCGCAGCGTAATGTTAGCAACTTTGCAAAAACTAACAATATGGGATAACATTACTACACAACGGATGTTTTGAAAAACGAAAATCGAACTTAGCACGAAAATCACTTTCGTTAATAGCTTGGACACTTTCCTTAATCGATCCATTACATCTTTTAATCTATATAAAAATTGATACTTTAAAAAAAAACATTGATTTACTAGCGTAATAAAATTGGTTTTATTGGTAATGCAGATTTATACTGAATTAAACGCTGATTAAGGTGGTGAAATAAGATACTCAAAAAAAAAAATTAAGAAAAGTTACGATATTTAAATGGCTGCCATTTTGAAACTGATGAACGGACTTTATTGATTAAAAACTCCTCAAAAGTGCTAAGATTGTGACTCACCTCATGGTTTCGGATCTGAGTTAATTTTCCAATGGAAGTTTTCTAATATATGCTACATACGACCGTAGCTAACGACCCACCATAAATACTTTACGTTTAGGTGCAGGATTTTTTTACAAACGTACATGAATCAGTTTTGATTATTTAAAAATAAACGCAAAAACGATTTCCTCTGGGTTTGGTCAGCGTAAACAAATCTGTTAAATTCACTTGTTCGACATATTGTAACGACGCTGCGTGACAACATTCGAGAGTGCTCAGAGAGGGGGTGGGGAGAAGTGGAGGGAGGGTAACAATGTTATACACTCTCCACTCTCTTCCATTCAGTGTTGACATGTAGTGATGCTTGGGTTTGTGTTAATAGTATAAAGCTTGCAGTGGAATAAAATGTTTGACGAAACGTTTGTTGAATTTGTTGTCTGTCTGTCGCAATATGGTATATAACTGATTAAGAAAATATATTTACATTATGGGATATTCTTGCGAATTCCTTCAGCTCTCAACTTTCTATTTAAGTTTTCAAAAATTATTTATTATTTAAAACTTTTCAAAGTGGAAAAATTATGGCACAAACACACACAAACGTGCGCGCATAGACAGACAGACATTCAAGACAAAATCACAATTTTAACCTCAGAGGACCATGAAAATGTCAAGATTTATCTCTTTCACGAAATACTGTATTTCGAATACTGAGAAAATAAAATAATTTTCCAAATGGAGTCTCTAATAATAATAATAATAATAATAATAATAATAATAATAATATAATAATAATAATATTATAATTATTATTATTATTATTATTATTATTATTATTATTATTATTATTATTATTATTATTATTATTATTATTATTATTATTATTATTATTATTATTATTATTATTATTATTATTATTATTATTATTATTATTATTATTATAGATTCTCTATGGAATCTAGGAGAAATAAAGTTGAATTGGCCTTCCAACTTACCAAGGATACATACAACAAGAAGTCCCTCTCCTCCAGGCATACAAAGAGAAGGCATTATCATACGGTAATTAAACCAGAAGCCTTATATGCAGCTGAAACATTATCTCTCACAACCCAGGGCTCACGTGAAAGGCTGGAGATCAAAGAAAGAAAGATATTACGAAAAATCTTAGGCCCCAAATTCCGTAACAACCAATTACTCCACATCAGTAATGAAACTCTTTACCAAAAAACTGAAACACTATCAGACACAATAACAAAAAGGAGAATTGATTTTTATGGGCACATCCTCCGAATGAACAAAAATAGACTAACCAAAAAGATATTTGACTACTTTCGCAATAAATAGCCAAACCACTTTGGTTTAGAGAAACAGAGAAGGACATAACAGAACTACAAATCACTGACACTATGCTCATGGACAGAACAGCCAAAACAATAACCAAGGACAAGAAGCAACGGTTCCAAAGCAAAGTCAAATCGAAGCGAACGATCCAAATCTCTGACGAAGAAAGAAAAGCAAGATCACAGCGTATGAGGCAATACTGGGCTACGAGGAAGGCACAGAACATTATAAAGTGATTGATTTAGTGTACCCCAAAGTTGGGTGAAACAAATAAAGAGAGAATAATAATAATAATAATAATAATGAACATGATGATGATAATAATAATAATAATAATAATAATAATAATAATAATAATAATAATAATAATAATAATAATAATAATAATAATAATAATAATAATAATAATAATACTTTTTGTGGACGTACACATAAACCATCAGGAAATTCTCCAAATTTGGTTTATGATCCTACGTGGGGGGCTGCAGCAAAAATAAATTAAGGGATGCTTAACCCTTCTGAGTTTTAAATCCTCGATTTCAATAAAGAGATGTGTTCTCCGATCCGAGCTCTGTTTTGACTGTGAATATATGATGTTACGGAATTATAAGTATTAGTTCAAGGAACAATAGACCTCGCAATATATGCTTATCAATGGCTTAGTTACCACTCTACGATGCACTGGTAACGTTTGGTGCGCTTCGCTTACTTAACCATAACCGATCTGTAGGGGAAATGTTTTTGGACCACAGTTATTGGAAATGTTATGCTCTTTCTCCATGAAGCGGTCAATATCTTCCGTTTAGTCCGTATTAGAAGAAGAAGCGCAACTGTAATCGTCATCGCTAAACTAGAAGCCACCATCTTAAAACGGAAGTGAATGGGAAAAATTGACTCGTATGTCTTTCGGGTTTTTACAATTCTTACCAAATTTTACCAAAGTTCTTCTTACCAAATTTTACCAAAGTTCTTCTTACCAAATCTAGTCGTTCTTGGTACCAAATTTCAAAACAATCGGTCAATGCGTTTTGCCAAAACTCAATCTCAAAGCAAAAGTGCTTGAACATCGTTTGTTTTGCCAAAGCAAAAGTGAATGGGAAAAAGTCTTAAACATCGTTTGAAAACTCCGTACAAATGTCATCTTTAAATCAGAGGCAGCCATCTCAAAGCAAAAGTGAATGGGAAAAAGTCTTAAACATACATCGTTTGAACTTTATACAAAATACCTTTGTACAGAATTTCAAAACGATCGGTCAGTGCGTTTGGCCAAAAACTACGTAACAAATAAACACAAACCAAATCGGGTTGAAACAGAAACCGTGCTTCGCTAGGTCACAGTCAAAATTACGAAGATAAAAACGATACTTAGGTGACCCTAGGATACTTGACACTACTAAAAAAATTTAATAATTTAAGTTAGCATCTCACATTTTTAAAACAGGCTCGTGAGCAATATGGAATATATATAGCATATCTATACCACAATTTTAAAACAGGCTACAGCCAATATGCTCTGTAATATGCATTATACAATATGCAATATGCTACTTTGTAATTGTGGATTTTATATTTCATTATTACAATAAAGAACAATATGCAATATGCAATGTGCAATATTCGTTTTAAAGCAATATGCAAAAATTATCGACAAAATACGTTCATATTAAGTTACAGTACAGTTTCAAAAAATGATAATCATTATTATATTATGTAGCTACTTGTAGCGTTTTTTAAAATTTAAAAAGTCTCCAAAATCGAAACATTATTCTCCGACTAGTAGCATATTCTACTGGATGCTGGGCACAAAGCAGTTATTACCAAAAGTGATAAAATTTGAAAGGTTGGCAACCCTGCACCCATGTGGTGATATTATTTCCGTATTGGAATGCTTTCCTTTACAGCTTTAAGCTTGTTCAGCTGTGTTAAGCTAATTCAGTTTAATTACAAACAGCGTAACGGAACAGTTCATTATTCATTCAGCCACTGCCATCTGAAGCACGGCTAGGTATATTAAGGTCACTATATTCGAAATACTACATAATTGTATTTGTTATGTGCGTGTGTGTGCGATTTAGATTTCGCAAATTTAATACGATTTGATTCAAACTTGTCATGTAAATCGATTTTAGTAATACCTTGGACAATTTCTTTAACATCCGCTTCACAGTTTCAAAATGGTGACAATTTCAAGCATTTCAAAATTAATAAATTTTACCTTTTTTAAAGCATGATTGTCCATCGTAATCAGCTGCTTTTAAAATTTTTAATGTACGAGGGTTGTCCGTTAAGTATGGTTCCCAAGACGCTATAGTCGCTGCGAACGTTATTAGGTATCCGGTGACCTTGGCTTGCAGCTTGGTTCCTCCACTCCCGCGAGCTGTCTGCGACTGTCAGTCTTAGCTTGGTAGCCGTTAATAATGGAATTGCTTCTTCTGTCTCCCGCCAAGTTCGAATTACGCTCTGTGATTCGTTTTTTCTGTACAAAAAACACTCGCCGGTGGACATTCATATCCAACTGTGTGAAGTCTACGGAGAAAAATGTATGAGCATAGAACACGTGCGCAAATGGCGCAGAGAATTCAAAGACGGACGTTCATGATGAACAGCGTTCCGGACGTCCATCTGTTTCGGACGAAACTATTGCGAAAGTGGAAGAAGCAATGCTGAACGATCGAAGGGTGACTGTTCGGGAGCTCTCCGAGATGATCCCTGATGTCAGCAAGACTTGCATTGATAAAATTTTGACAGACCATTTATGGTATAGCAAAGTTGTACAAAATGGGTCCCAAGCAGACCACAAACGGCAACGGATTGATGCGGCCCGAAAATTTCTTCAGGCCTATGAAACCGATGGCAAGAAATTCTTGGAATCCATTGTCACTGGGGACGAGACCTGGGTACACTATACGACACCGGAAACGAAAGAACAATCACGTCAGTGGAAACATCCAGAGTCTCCGAAGCGGCGGAAGTTCAAACAAAAATCTGTCGGCAAAGTCATGGCGAGCGTGTTTTGGGCCAGGAAGAGGTTATTGTGCGAATTCATGGATACCGGCACAACAATCAATGCTGATCGTTACTGTGGGACGTTAAGGAACCTTCGCAGTGCGATTCAAAAAGGGAGTTTGTTTCCATCAAGACAACGCTCGTCCGCACACCGCCCGTGTAACAACCGATCTCATCAACCAATTTGGATGGGATACTGTCACACATCCGCTCTACAGCCCGGACTTAGCCCCAAGAGACTACCATCTCTTCCCTAATTTGAAGAAACACCTAGGTGGGACGCATTTCATTACCAGAGAGGAGCTGAAAGAAAACGTTTTAAGCTACCTTCGCGGCGCGGCAGGAGAGTTTTTCGACTCAGGCATACAAAAGATGGTTCACCGTATGCAAAAATGCATCGATCTCAACGGCGATTAAGTCGAAAAATAGAAAAAAGTGTAAGCTTTCCAAAAATGGTTTTCCACTGTCAACGGTTTTTTACGGACAACCTTCGTAATTTGGAAGTTAAGCGTATGCAGATTTTAAAGCTGATTGTAATGGCGAAACCATATTTTTCAATAAGTAAAATCGAACAATTATTGTTGGTAACTCTCTTTTATTGTTAAAACCAGACAGCTGTATATCGCTATTACATTTTTATTTTTGAATCCGTTATTCATTAAAAAAAACAATGTAGTTTTGCGTTTATATTGAATAAACAAAGAAATTATGAAATGTGCTGCCGTTTTATGCCCCTTTTTGTACAGAGGGTTAAATTAATTACACAAAAATTTACCTTAAAGAAATAAACTTGTATAACTCCAACATTGTGTTCAAAATGCTGTCCTCGAACACAGAAAGTTAAATCGTCCAACAAAAAGATTTAACGAAAAACTTATTCATTTTGCAAAACAAAGTAACAATAGAGTGCGCTGAGCTTTCATGTGTTCTCCGGAGAGATAATACAGTATAGGGGTTGACAAAATGGAAGCGCAAAGGGAGGTGAAAGGGAGGTATGTTTGGTAATATCATTACACGAGGCAGTCAATATAAACGTATGGCCACTGCTATGCTTTGTATGTAATAACTTGATTAACTTTGGGCTATTCAGTGTTCTCCACTTAAAAGTAAAAGTCCCAGTATCGGATGACAAAAGCTTGGACGTGAAATTCGGAAAGCCTGGTTGTGTTGTTTGGAACTCATACATTATAAGCTATAGAGAACCTGGTAGCGTTACAACAAACTACCAGAGTTTTTATTTATGAACTCTGGTTCATAAAACAAACAAATAGAGTTTTATTTATGAAGGCAGACTAAGGACCACCTATTGACTCCTCTCTTCATTCTTCGATTTCCACTGTCATAGAATGATGTGCTAAGCTTTTTCATGCTTAGCTTTTAAATTTTAAGTTTTCTGAGTTATTATATGATTCTTTTGGTGCAACCTCCAGACATTTAATGTTATATAGTTTGTCAAATGTTTTTATAAGGCTGGAAGTTTCAAATAAAATTTAATCTTATTTTTTTTTGGTATTACGATTTCTATCTTCTATATTTTTCATAATTATCTGGGCTCGATTTTAAGCTTTATCTATGTTATCGTGTCCGTGGATTCGTTTTGATGGTGATCTATAAATAACATTTAAGATAAATTACTAAAAATATATTTGATAAAAATTGGACCTGTTGATTAAAATCCTACAAGATTGTACCTAATATGTGTGAATACAATAGTCTTGTGCTTTGTGTATTTCTCTACCAATAAATCCAGATTGCTAGGTTTGAACGAAAACTCGTTAAATTTAAATAGGTTAGTTTGAAATATGAGTGTTTATATTCCAAAAATAAATCCATAAGAAAACGTTACATTAACATGATTTAGGGCTGGTTGTGATGGATTTTCCACGTCACGTGATGCGATCGCACAAATTTATATTGGAAATTATAGTAAAATATCAGTTGTTTTAAAGTAATTCGTAACGATCAGAGGATTTCATTCAACAACTGATAGGCTGTAATTAGTTTTAGGTTATGTTAAAAACTAGCTATATTGTAGAAAAGATCAGTTGTTTTATATTACTTCGTAACAATCAGATGGTTTCATTGAACAGCTGATAGGCTATAATACGTTTTAGGTTATATTGTTAAAAACTAGCTACGTTAATTTATCGAGTTTTCGGACAAATCATTGTAATTAAAATAAAAATAAAGAGAAAACATGATATGTGATTTTTCTTTTTTGATTCAATAACAGAAATCAGTTTTTTATTTTCCGAATTACATTTACATTTCAAATTTGGTGAACTGTTTTCAGTTATCATCATCGCTATAATCCAATTTTAAACAAAAACAAGTGAACGAAATTTTGGAGTTTTTAGTTTTTCGTTAATAAATTGGTGGGGAACTATTTAAGCGGTTTCATTTCAGTTCCTTTTTAAATAACTTTTGAGAAGTTCGTATAATGTTAGCAGACTATTACCATTTATCAGGGAATCAATGAGAAAATTAGCTATTAGATCTTTTTTTGTTGTTATTTTAAGGCGAAAAGCACATTAAGGCAGCCTAAATGTAAGTGTGAGTGTAAAGTGTTAAAGTCGTAAGTGTAGTGTTGTAAGTGTAAATGTGTGTTAGACTCGGGTACCGCAAGGGACGTCTAAATCCTCTCAATATTTGCAATATTAGAGCTTCCATCATAGTAAGACCGATTTTTATGACTAAAAATAAGCGTATATATATATATATATATATATATATATATATATATATATATATTATAACTTGGCCGAAAATCGATTTTACTAATAATCGATTTTGCTGGGTTCAAATTCGTAACCCAGCAAAAATCTGTTCAACATTTCCGAAACCTAATAATACAATCTAAATTAATGTCAAATTGAAAGGTTCTAGCAAAGCTGCCATGTGGAGGGGACGAAGTGACCAACATAGGATTTCAAAATTTACCACTCCCCTTCGTGTATTGACGGTCCAAATCCTGCCATCCTGCCGGCTTATACACGGCAGGACACACAATGGCGGAGCATTCAGCGTGAAGGATTGGATTTAAATCCTTTATCTTAAATAATTCCACAGCAAGGAGCAGCCTAATTGTCTCCTAAACTTATTGTTTCGGGCTTAACCGAATTACAGTCAGTAGCCGCGAAAAATCGTCTGAATTGTTCGGCAGCGTTACCGTGACGGACGGACGTGCTTTCGCATTGTACGATGATAAAGATGAATTGTGCAAAAACATTACGCAACTTTCACATATTCAGTTATTTCCTTAAAAATCTCGTTTGGTAAGAAAAACTGAAATTTTCTTCAATCACAATTTTGCTTATGTGTGAACATTTTGCTTAAATTTTGCTCAAACGTTATGATTTTGCTCAAACCAGTGTAAACATTTAAAAAAAAGGATTGTGAGCAAATCGAAACTAAAGCTAAACTCTCACCTCTAATAGGTTTGTTTTGACTTTTAAGAAAATAGGATTTTAAAATTTTTTTCCTGAACCTAAACATTTTTTAAAAGTAAACACATTCACAATTTTTAACAATAACTTGGTTAAATCCGTTTGAAACAGATTTTCAACATTCTTTTGACCAAACAAGAACGTTCTTCAAAAACTAAAAATTTGTTTAGATATGGGGAAACCGGACATTGAAATTTTTAATAAGATCGTCTTTTTCCCACTAGAAACGTAATTTTTTAGAGTACATATCTGCGCCTTTCTTTGACGCGTTTCGGAATGTATCTTTTTCAAAACTCATTAATGTTGTGCTTAAGCAGTACTTCTGTGAACAGTGCATTAGTGAGTTTTCAAAATGGATTATTCTGAAAAGCGTCAACAAACACAAAATGTTTGAAGCTAGAAAGAAGAACAAATCCATTAGTTTAGTCTCCAACTTGAGCACTAACGGATGTTTAACAAAGTTTAATCCATTTAAGAAAACAAACGTTCACTAGAGTCTCGAGATTTTTTTAGAATCACAGTACTTTTTTTAAACTTCGTATAGGAAGAAATTGTATTTTTTTAAATTTATTTATATACTAGTTGAAAGACTTAATTTATAAAAAACTCATTTTAGCACTTTTTCTGTGTTGTATAGCAA
>CM040183.1:76865363-76882863 GCA_022606455.1 Callitettix versicolor
GAATTTGAGTACGAAAGTACCTTGTATAAAGCCCGAACGTTATTGATGTTTCCCATTCGCTTCCGTTTCATGCAATAACGAGTGTACGCTGGTTTAGCCAAACGCATTGACCGATTGTTTTGAAATTTCATTCGAAGGTACTTTGTATAAAAGCCCAAATGACAAAGTGTAATATAAGATAGCGAGCTCTGATTTGACGATGACGGATGAAGTTTCTGGTTATTTATTGTAATACTGGCTGAACGGCAAAATTCCACCGCTGACGGAGAAAGTTTTTCAATAAAGTCGGTTTCGTTATAGTGTCCGTAAATACTGCTGTTACCGGTCAAATTGGCGTAAATCGTTACAAGAGCTGTCCCGGAGAGCACTGTATATTTATTAAGATCCACTGTTTTTGAACGACTATAGAAAGTTTTATGAGCGGTGACGAAAACACCTAAGTTTAGGAAGTTATAACATGCCAATCGGTTATTGTGCAGACATTTCAGATACATTCAATTGAAGCGTGTTCTTTTGTTAAATCAATTTTAATTCCGTTAATATATTTTCAAACGTCGGTTTTATATATCAACAATTTTACCGAAAAACAAGATTTTTCACGCGGTTTTTCTATTACTCTGTAGGTTTGTAACATTTTAAATTTTACTCCACAACAATGCAGTTCAAATATGTCATGGTACGGATATTTGTTAATGTTTCTGCCGAATGTGATCACTTTTGATCATAAGTGAAATTGATATGGATTACTTTTTAAAAAATTGTTCATTTTGTTATCATCGGCTTTATTGAAATAATTCTTTAACTCGCGTCTGTAATTGTATAGAAGTATTATCAAGATTTATATTTAATCAGGTTTATAATTATTGAAGTGAATACTTCTTATGGCGGGGTATGGATGTATGTTTTGCACGGGAAAAAATTCAGTTTGCCGTCACGCATCACGCATCACGCTCTTATTGAAGTGACTACTTATTATGGCGGGGTATGGATATATATTTTGCACAGGAAAAAATTCAGTTTGCCGTCACGCATGCGTGAAAACTTGTATGTTCGCGCCATTATATTACTTACCCAGTCCAACTTACTTATTTAGTTTTCTGCCAAGTGTTAACTGTGTAACAGTGACGTTTTATACGTTTATTATATATTGGTAGGTGTGAATAATAAATATTTAAATTATTTTAAACGCCATTATATTACTTATCCAGTCCAACTTTATTTAGTATTTAATTTTATGACAAGTGTTAACTGCGTAACAGTGACGTTTTATACGTTATTATATATTGGTAGGTGTGAATAATAATTATTTAAATGCCATTATACTACTTACCCAGTGCAACTTACTTATTTAGTTTTGTGTCAAGTGTTAACTGTGTAACAGTAACGTTTTATACGTTTATTATATATTAGATGGTGTGAATAATAAATATTTAAATTATTTTAAACGCCATTATATTACTTATCCAGTCCAACTTTATTTAGTATTTAATTTTATGACAAGTGTTAACTGTGTAACAGTGACGTTTTATACGTTTATTATATATTGGTAGGTGTGAATAATAAATATTTAAATTATTTTAAACGCCATTATATTACTTATCCAGTCCAACTTTATTTAGTATTTAATTTTATGACAAGTGTTAACTGTGTAACAGTGACGTTTTATACGTTATTATATATTGGTAGGTGTGAATAATAATTATTTAAATGCCATTATACTACTTACCCAGTGCAACTTACTTATTTAGTTTTGTGTCAAGTGTTAACTGTGTAACAGTAACGTTTTATACGTTTATTATATATTAGATGGTGTGAATAATAAATATTTAAATTATTTTAAACGCCATTATACTACTTATCCAGTCCAACTTTATTTAGTATTTAGTTTTATGACAAGTGTTAAATGTGTAACAGTGACGTTTTATACGTTTATTATATATTGGTAGGTGTGAATAATAATTATTTAAATGCCATTATACTACTTACCCAGTGCAACTTACTTATTTAGTTTTGTGTCAAGTGTTAACTGTGTAACAGTAACGTTTTATACGTTTATTATATATTAGATGGTGTGAATAATAAATATTTAAATTATTTTAAACGCCATTATATTACTTATCCAGTCCAACTTTATTTAGTATTTAATTTTATGACAAGTGTTAACTGTGTAACAGTGACGTTTTATACGTTTATTATATATTGGTAGGTGTGAATAATAAATATTTAAATTATTTTAAACGCCATTATATTACTTATCCAGTCCAACTTTATTTAGTATTTAATTTTATGACAAGTGTTAACTGTGTAACAGTGACGTTTTATACGTTATTATATATTGGTAGGTGTGAATAATAATTATTTAAATGCCATTATACTACTTACCCAGTGCAACTTACTTATTTAGTTTTGTGTCAAGTGTTAACTGTGTAACAGTAACGTTTTATACGTTTATTATATATTAGATGGTGTGAATAATAAATATTTAAATTATTTTAAACGCCATTATACTACTTATCCAGTCCAACTTTATTTAGTATTTAGTTTTATGACAAGTGTTAAATGTGTAACAGTGACGTTTTATACGTTATTATATATTGGTAGGTGTTAATAATAAATATTTAAATTATTTTAAACGGCATTATACTACTTACCCAGTGCAACTGAATTATTTAGTATTCAGTTTTGAAATATGTGTTAACTGTAGGCTACAACAGTGGCGTTTTAATAATATTTTATACATCTTAATATAATATTTTAAAATTGAAAGTTTATGTGTGTGTTTTTGTTTGTTATTCAATCATACATTAACTACTGGGCCGATTGAGATGAAATTTAAAATGAACATGGTTTAGGTACCTGAGATGGACATAGATGTATTTCCGTTTTAAAAATCTGATTTTGTGAACAAAATTTGAGCTAATTCTGATGGAAAACTAATATGCTGATTTTCCATGTTTCTGACATCTTCTGTGTAACTTATTTGCACAATTTATTAGCGAATTGTCATTGGAAAATGAGCTGATGGAACGACAATCGTGACAAGACCAAAACCTGACACCTTGAACGAGTATTGATCCTGACCTCTAAATTTAAACTCAATTTTACTTGATAAGAAATTTATAAATGAGTAAGAAGAGTGTATGAGAAATAAATCTACCAATTTTCTGAATATTTTATTGGTCATGCAATCAAAACAAGTAGTCGTAGACATCCTTCATTGTTTCGTTCGCCTTCATTAGTAAGTAGTATTTGGATAATAAACAAGTAGATTGTTTGCCTAACTTAATTAGACTTTGCAGACACTATGAAAAATTAATTATAATATTTGGCTCTTAAGTTTTACAATTATTTTTTAATATTGTTGCTTATTTTATTGGGTATTTGCCATCATATATGTAAGTTGTTTTAGTAAATCATACATTTTGTTTTGAGAGTGTGGATCAACCAGTTTCTAACCTAAGACTTACAATCAGAAAAAAATTGTTCTTAAATAAACAAATTATGGCAAATGTCCGATTAAAAAAAATAAGAAGCAAATAGCCTACAAAACTATTAACATTTAAAAAATGATAAAAATTTATTAATTACAAGATTTATTTATCAGCATAAATTGATTTTTGTAAATTTCTTCATCTTTAATACAGTGGTTATTGTCTTGAGTATGTAAAACATCAATATTTCATCAGACATCATATTTGTTTCATACACTAAGTTTTTGTAAGTAGGAAACGAATCTTGTTGTACTGATGAATCTTGTTATTGTGTCACGTACTGTGTACAAAATTTGAAATTGCCACTTCGGTTTTCACTTCACCATCTTCTACTTCTTACTTCTTTCAGAAGTATGTATGTTTATCATTTTGCTCAGCTCAAAGGCAGGATAGTTTAAATTATATCTTCAATATTAAAAACATTGTTGAGGACTGGAGTTTAAATTGACTGATTAGTTTTTTGAATTTATTTATTTGAAGTAACGTTTGCTAAAGCTATTTTTAAAACTGTTTCATGAGCTGAAGAATTGGCTGTTGTATTGGTTGTTTTGAACAATCAATTCTTTGTAGTCTTTCAGAGTGTTCTACAGCTTTTGATGTTCACTTCTCACAACATTGGGTTCATTCTTGAACATTTCTTGAATGCTTCAATTTTCCATTCTACTTCTTTAATGCTTGTTTCTTTGATACTTTAAACTCTGTGGTACTGTTAATCCAGGTTTTTTGTTACCAAGAGGCCATTCTACTGAGCACAACCGACCCGGAAGGTCATTTAGCTCACACGATATATGCTACCCGGGAGGCACCTGTACCGATGTACGGAGGCGACCTTCGTTTACCCCCCATAATTTTGAAAAAAATAAAAAATAAAATAAACGGGGAAAACAAAAATTTGATCACGAAAATTTGGACACGGAAATTTGGGCACGAAAATTTTGACACAGAAATTTTGAAACTGTTGGTGATCAAACAGTTATGGCCTAAGAGGGGGGGAGATGTACATCAACAGAAATTGTGTGCATTGTAGCTGAAGCAGAAAACAAAATAGGTTAGACACTTGATTAATGGAAATAATTTACAAACAGGTATAGTTTAAGTAATTACAATAATAACATGAAAAACTACAAAAATACATTAAAAATGGAAAAAAAATATTCATGAATGATTTTTTCAGATATTGAGACTCAGACTGACACTCTTCATCCCATTAACTCTTTTGTGTTCAAAATATTTCTAAATATCAAAAATACAATAGAATATATTTTGTCCAGAAAAAACAATAGTATAATGTTAATGGCTAAAATATAAACTTAAGACATTCAGTTCTTGATATTAGGTTATTAAAAATTAATTTTTGCAAGAACTAAATTTACTTCATAATATTAAAAACCTTTAAAATAGTAATTAAGTATTATTATTTGATAGTTTTGTAATATTTAACTGATCAATACAGTTTGTTCAATGTAGTTGTTTATACAAATTCTATGCATATTCACTACCAAAGAATAACCTTGAAAATGAATACATAGGTTAATATATTGAATACATTTTAGATGTTAAGTCACAAAATATTATTCATCTATAAGTAAATACATACCACAAACTTTTGTTGATGTTGGAGATTGCTCAACTCTATCTAAGGTATTAAAAAGGTCAGAAATTATCACGTTTTTAAGGTAGTCACTGAGAGACCGATTGTCCAACGGTGACTGGCGATCACTGGACCGCTGTGGGACGTACTGCGATACATCACCTTGCAAGCCCTAGAAAATAAAACAACACATGTTATTGCAAACCAGCTGACCTATTATATTTCAATTTTCATGTATGTTAATATATTCAAATGTTAGTGAAACAAAATATATTGTGTAGTATTAATATTTACAAAAGCATTTTTATTTTAAGGTTTTTATGTTTCTTATTTTATCATTCTAGAAGTTATACTTACACCATAACCTAACAAAACAAAAGCTCACCTGGCGAAGCATTACTTCCTTGGATACGGCCCGCAGTATATACCCGATGACTACCCCTGAAAACAACAAATTATACTTCAGTTAAATGTTAAAAATAAAATAACTGTATTAACTGCTTTAAAGTTGAAATCAGCTTAATTAATAAGATTTGAAGTTAAGATAAGACATCCATAATGGCTTATTTTTGCTTTGTTCTATTTAATTGCAAACCATACATTTTTTTTACAGTAATTTGTGTTAAGAATCTTCAAGTATCCAAACTTTGAACAAAATTCGATGAATCGATTTTGAGAAATAGGCTGATATACAGATCTTTTGTCAAAAGTTTCTGGATTTCAAAGAGATACATTTCGTTTTCAGTACTTCAGGACATAAGTTCTACTGTGATTACAACTGTTTGGAATCTATTTTTAAATTTAAATTTTGTAAAAATTTTAGGGAGTTTTCACCAAGTTAGCTTTAAATAACAACGTAAATAAACAATATTTTATTATATCATAAAGTCAAACTGAATTTAAGAAATAGCGAGCATGTTAAATAAAGTCGAAGCCAGCTTTAAATGTTTAGTTTCAAAACTTTAATGTCAAAATAATTCAATGTTAAAATAATTCATTTAATAGACAAACATTTCCTCGTTTTAGTTTTAAAATAAGTGGCAAAAATCACAATAAATAAATTAATGAGGAACTAAATTTTGTAAAATATAGCTTAGTTGTGTTTTCAAAGCAAAGTCATACTTACTTTCCGTATAAGTGTTCGTAGTACGGAGATCCTGGTTCCATTCTGAGAAAAAACATAGCATAATGTATTCCTATTTTTAGATTGTACACTAAATATTTCATGCCTTAAATTATTCATAGAGTTTACATTGTTTAGATTAAAAACATCTTTAGTTGCTTTTTGTGTCAAGGGGTCTTATAATTTCTAAGACTCTGAGCATCTACTACATAAGAATATGAATTTTTCAATTATTGACCTATTAAACTTATCAGTTTACAACATATCGGTGGCAATTAATTTGTGTTTAATAAATTTAATTTTTAGATTTAGTAATAATTTTATAATTATTTTTCAAGATGTATTAGTCTGGAATTTGTAACTATTTTTTTTCATAGCATCTGTAATTTCGTTAACCATATATAAACCAATAATAAACTTTCATTAGTTGAAGTGTTTGGTTTTTTGTCGGCCAGTCACGCAACAGCCACGTTTTTTTAAAGTACTTATATCACCCTTGTGTATGCACATGACTTAAGTTTGTATAATTAATTCTTCGCTATGTAGTTATCAATAGATTTAATGTGGTGTTTATATTAGGAGTTTAGGTAGGTAGAACATCCAATTATCTAAGTTATTACTAAAATAAAATTCATACTTAAGGTTTGAAAAAAAAATCAGACCAAAATTGTGTGTGCAAGAGGCTACCTCAAAACATGTCACAAAACATTTATTCATACTCCAAATAGATATTGCATTTGATACGGTATGTTTGTGTGTGTGTGTGTGTGTGTGTATTGTTGTTTTGTGTGTATGTATGTGCAATGTACAGCTAAATCCACTCAAAAGATCTGAAAGTTTAAAATAGAAGGTCAGACAAAATCTCAAAGCTGGCTTTAAACACTTCTAATTATATTTTTATAAATAAAATATTTAGCTGAAAATTACACCTCTTTACATAAAACACTCAAGGTAAAAACTTTTGAATTCTAAAAGCAATGCCAAATCACGGGTAATGTGATTTGTATTGCAACTGTTACAGCTATTTATTATGATAACTATAATCAATTTAAATTGCCAAAAATCAAATTATTTTAGGAACATAAACAATGTTTTCTATAAATAATTAAATATTACCATAACAGATACATTGTGGAAGTATGTATTCATCAGTCTCGTATCTATCAGGCGGCTTTGGGAGACAGCAAAGAACTGCAATCAAAATGAATTAAATTGTTAACGAACGAATAAAAAATTATAGCATATAACACCTTTCACTCATAATTTCTTGCAAACATTAATTTTTTTTTTTTATTTTAAGGTGAAAAGCACATTGAGGCTATTATCACCTCGCTAAATGTAATTGTGGGTACAAACATTAATAAGTTTTTAATAGGAATTACTTATTTTAAATTTAAACTAAATGCTTTCTCCTTTCCTTAAACCACACACACAATAAAAATGAAAAAAAAATCCTCACACAAATGCGTCCGTACCTCTTAGTGAGAATGGTTCTGCTCAAGTGAATGCAAGAGAGTCTTACAGAAGGTTTGTACAGAAGGTTGTACAGAAAACAATACATAATTTTGAAACTGTGCTATAATTCACTTTAGAAACTCAATTTTACTGATTTAAAGAAAAACTGTATAAATCATTTACAATAAAGAAATTTTAAATTTAACAGCATCCCTTTTTATGAACATTCATCATAAAATTCTCCTGCAAGTTATGTAGTAAGTTGCAGTAAATGGTAATTTGCTTAATAGGCTATTATTATTGACTTGTTAATTAAAAGAAATTAAAGAAATCCATCATTTAGTAAAGTTTTTAGCTTTTTAATAAAAGGACCAAGAAAATGAGAATGTTTTGTTTCCTAATAAAACTATTTGAACTCATACGAATTGTTGGAATGCTAAGAGTACTGACCAAGCATCTTCTTTCATACATCTAAACACAATCAACGAGAAATTTAAAAAAATTAATTAGATTAAGAATTAATTAAACCAGGATAACCTTTATAAGCATAAATAAATTCTTCACAAGATTAAACCCGTTGTTATCTGTTTCCAGATAACATCGTAAAGCTACATCGTTCACCCGTTTCAAGAATGACAAAGTGACGCCTTTGAAATGTACACTTGCAGTTAACATGAGGTTACTTAACATTAACAAATAGCAATTAACATGGACCTGCAGAAATTCAAAATAAAGTTCTATGTAGGATGCATGATACGTAATTTTTGAACCTGATGTAAGGTGGTTGCTTGGACAGACAAACCTAGAGGTCGAATGTACAAACAAAGAATAGCAACTCCAGTCTGTAGTAAGGAGATAGTATTTGTTCATCAGATTTTCAAGAAAAGCTCTAAGTTATAAAAAGTTATTAAATGTTTTCCTACTGTAGGCCTACATAATTCAAAACATAAATTTGGTTAAAGTCAGTAGTGCAAACTATGGTAATCTGTAAATTTCATATCAACAATTCTGAAAAGTTTCAGAATATGTGCCAAAAATACGAGCACGTATAAGTATGTTATAAAAATCAGAAAAAGGTTTTTATTAACAAATATATTTGTATGTTGAATTACGTATTTATATATTGTATGTATTTAATTGCATTACTACAAGATCACATAAACATTTTAACCACAATAACACTAATGGCTATCACAATAACTTAGGCTTATCCCTTATAACAACAAAGTATTCAAATCTATAACAAATCTAAAACCATAAATATATTGCAGTATATTTTTAGATTTAACACCTCATTCTTCTACAACAACTTTAATAATAATAAAAATATTCTTAATAATAATTAACATTCATTAGTGGATTCTAAATGCTTTTTACACTGATAAAATAACTGCAACATTAAAAGTAAATATGTTGATAACATTTTATAATAAAATCGTATACTTACAACGCACTGCTCTCTTAATACACCTCAAAATCTTGCCCATAACTAAGATAGATGTTCTCAGTTCGACAAGTAAAGAAGAAATGATTTCAAAATTCCATAGAAACTCAAATTAGAGAATTTTAATTGTTAAAAATTGTTTTATAACAATAGTATTGTTGGACTTTTTTTCATATTCACAATATGAATCACGAAACTGGCACGTAACCAGAAAGGCCTATTCAGAAAAACTAACCAAACAACAATAGAGATATACTTTGCAATATGAAAATGGATAATAATTTATTTACATCACAGCTGATTGAAGCTTTTTTGGTTGATCCTTTTACTTCTACACTTGTAAGCAGGATTTTACACTTTTACAGGATTTACTTGTAAGCAAAAGGTAATCATTCATATGGATTCTATATTTTCTCTCTTTATTTGTTTCACCCAACTTTGGGGTACACTAAATCAATCACTTTTTAATGTTCTGTGCCTTCCTCGTAGCCCAGTATTGCTTCATTCGTTGTGATCTTGCTTTTCTTTCTTCGTCAGAGATTTGGATCGTTCGCTTCGATTTGACTTTGCCTTGGAACCGTTGCTTCTTGTCCTTGGTTATTGTTTTGGCTATTCTGTCTATGAGCATAGTGTCAGTGATTTGTAGTTCTGTTATGTCTTTCTCTGTTTCTCTAAACCAAAGTGGTTTGGCTCTTCTATTGCGAAAGTAGTCAAATATTTTTTGGTTAGTCTATTTTTGTCCATTCGGAGGATGTGTCCATAAAAATCAATTCTCCTTTTTCTTATTGTGTCTGATAGTGTTTCAGTTTTTTGGTAAAGAGTTTCATTACTGATGTGGAGTAATTGGTTGTTACGGAATTTGGGGCCTAAGATTTTTCGTAATATCTTTCTTTCTTTGATCTCCAGCCTTTCAAGTGGGCCCTGAGTTGTGAGATATAATATTTCAGTTGCATATAAGGCTTCTGGTTTAATTAGCGTATGATAATGCCTTATATTTGTATTCCAGGAGAGGGACTTCCTGTTGTATGTGTCTTTGGTAAGTTGGAAGGCTAATTCAACTTTATTTTCCTAGATTCCATAGCTATTTTCTCTAGGGCGTTCCAGCTGATCCATTTCCCAAGATATTTGAATTCTTTGACTATCTCAATGTATTGTTCTCCCACTTGAAGCTTTTTTGGTGGTTTTTGTATGTTGTCAATATTTTAGTCTTTTCAAATGAAACTTTGAGACCCATTTTTAATGCTTGCTTCTGGAGTTTAAGAGTCTGTTCCTTAGCTTCCTCCAATGTCTCAGCTAGTAAGGCCATGTCATCCATAAAAGCCAAACAATTTACCTTAATGCCTTTGTTCTTAGTTCCTAGTCTGATTCCACTATGCGTATTCACATTCCACTTTCTAACTATTTTTTTTAGAGCACAATTAAATAACAATGGAGAGAGTCCATCTCCTTGTCGGACTCCTGTTTTAATCTCAAAAGGGGTGGAAAGTTCTCCCATGAATTGAACTTTGGAGAATGTATTAGTTAATGTTTCCCTGATAACATTTGTGGTTTTGTTATCAAGGTCTAGTTCTATATTTTATTTGAAATAAAACAATTTTTGTTATACTAATATAAGCTCTTAAAATCACCAGTAAGTGGAGAAGAACGTGGTTTATAATGTTTAACATTTTGCACACGAACTAACTGTGCCATAATAAAACAACATAACCATTTACTTCACAGGTTAATCTCCTACTGATTAGATTTGTCATTGTTAAAGGATTTGCTTCTCATTTAGAGTAAATGGTTGATTTTATTCATAAACATTTACTACTGACAAATCAAATGAATTAACAAAAGAAGGATTTAATTTTACTCTTAAGTTTTACTTTAGAGTAAAATTAAATCCTTCTTTTGTTGATTCATTTGCTTTGTCAGTAGTAAATGTTTATGAATAAAATCAACCATTTACTCTAAATGAGAAGAAAATCCTTTTAGATTGATATTTTTGATTGATATTTTTATTCATATCACTTGAAGGATATGTTTCAGATTTTGTGAATTAAAGCATTTGCTTGTTTTTATTCATAAGGCTCAATTTGTATTAAATTGTACATAAGATATTTATTTAATTACTTAATTACTAATAAAATTTATATTTACAAAATTTACTTACATATTCTAAATTCTACAAAGTGTTCATCTACCAGCCAGATCATCAGCAGGCAGGCCATCAGCTTCTGTAGATACACCATTGCGTCTTCAAAGTAAATTCTGGGGACATTTTATAGGGAAAATCCCCCCAACAAGCAAAGCAAGACCATCTAGAAAGTGTAGAGTACTGCAAAAGGAAAAAGGTCTGGAACTATTTACCAGTGCAAGAAATGTAGTGTTTCTTTGTATTTGGAAAATTGTTTTGAAATTTATCATAGTCAGACAAATTTTTGAAGAGGAAACAAAATGTACATAGTGTAAATATATAAACATAAAAAAATGTTAATATAGAGTTAAAAGTGTTGGCTAAATATGTGTTAACAATTACAACAACATTATGGAGGATAAAATTGCGGTAGGTTACTTGCTTTTATTATTGCACATAATCTTAGTGTAAACTACTACAGTACTGAATAAAACTACTACAGTAGTGTAAATAAAATCCAGTACTGAAGGCCAATAACATGTTAGTAAAATCCAGTTTCCAATGGGTTAACGAAATTAACATAGATTTATAGACAAGCGAACATGCTTTAATTTGGTGTATCTGAAATTTCTGTACAATAACCGATTGGAACGTCATTACGTCCTAAACTAAAGTGTTTTTTTTCTTGGTCCACGACTATTCCAGTTGTCACGGAATTGACGTTACTTGTGGGTCAGCCTGTTGCTGTACGTAAATTGCCTATCTGCCCCGTTTTGTTCAGTGTATTTAAAAACAGTGTTCAAACATTTTAAAAGTACGTTTATTTTCAATTAACTTTTGACAATTAAAAGTGTTTTTACACTAACGTTATTTTATATATGTACGTTATTCTTTTATTTAGAGATCGACTAATCAATACATAGACGCTGACGGGCATGCAAATAAAAACCACTTTTTTAAAAAATCACGTGACCTGAAAACGAATAGTCAGTTTTTTGTTAGGATTTTCTCTATAGTAAGGAATTTTAAGAAAATCTGATGAACTAATTTTGAAAAACTAGGCCGTTTTTTAGTTTTTTCTCATAGTTAATAAATCAGATTTTTTGGAGAACACAAAGAACAGTAAGTTTTTTTGCTATTTATGGACTGTATTTGAACAAAGTTTGTTGAAAATCGTTAGAGTCGATTTGTAAAAAAATGTTTCCCTTAAAGAACTTTAAAACATTCCTATTGGAAAATTAAAATAAGTCCAGATATATGTGCAAACTTGGTCTATTTGTCAACATTTTATCTTCGCGCTGACAGATATCAATATAAAAACCACAAATTTGATTTAAGAGTTTAAAAAACAGATAACTATTTGAAAATATAAAGGTAAATTTTTTCTCAAGGTTACTGAACTTCGTTTAGTTAGAAAGTAAAAAACGACTTTTTATTATTTATTTATTACCCAGCTGTTCGGACCCTTGTGATGCCAGACCGTTGAGTTTTAGATAGATTTCTGTCCACATGTCTAGGCAGACCACAGCACCGTGGGCAGCTCTATTGTTCCGGGTAATCTATGCGTAGCCTATGCAAAGCCGCCTGTCATTATCAGATTACTAGAATACCTTGTTGTCGGGCTTTGGGCTCCTAATGAGCCTCTACACTGAGGATTCCGATTTGGCGCCTACCTTCTGAGATACCACGTTAAACATTCAGCTGAACACTCAGGACTAATGATAGTTAGGCCGAGCTGAAACGCGTCGTTAATTGCTTTACTTCAGTTTTAGACCTGCACTCGTAAGTACATACAGGGTCTGCCGTAAGTACGCTACCGCACTTCGGTAAATGAGTTTACTGAAAGAAAAAAATATAATATTTATAATTTTTTATATATAAAGAAAAGTAATTGGCGTTAAAATATTACACAAAGTATTACTGCACAATCGATTATTTCTATAAAAATTCGATTGAAACGTTACCTACAAAAAAATTGCACTAATTTTACAAAATCGGGTGATCATATTTTGTACCAATCGGTATTTTATGACAAATATTTGCTTAGGTTAAATGAAAATCAACATTATTTTTTAGCGATTTTTTGATGCTTAATGAGCAAAATTGGACTAATTTTACAAAATCGGGTGATCATATTTTGTACCAATCGGTATTTTATGACAAATCTTTGCTTAGGTTAAATGAAAATCAACATTATTTTTTAGCGATTTTTTGATGCTTAATGAGCAAAATTGGACTAATTTTACAAAATCGGATGATCATATTTTGTACCAATCGGTATTTTATGACAGATCATAGTTTAAGTTAAATGAAAATCAACATTATTTTTAGTGATTTTTTTTTGTTGTTTAATGAGCAAAATTGGACTAATTTTACAAAATCGGGTGATCATATTTTGTACCAATCGGTATTTTATGACAAATCTTAGCTTAGGTTAAATGAAAATCAACATTATTTTTAGCGATTTTTGTATGCTTAATGAGCAAAATTGGACTAATTTTACAAAATCGGGTGATCATATTTTTTACCAATCGGTATTTTATGACAATTCTTTGCTTAGGTTAAATGAAAATCAACATTATTTTTTAGCGATTTTTGTATGCTTAATGAACAAAATTAGACTGACTTTACAAAATCGGGTGATCATATTTTGTACCAATCGGTATTTTATGACAAATCTTTGCTTATTTTAAATGAAAATCAACAATATTTTTTAGGATTTTTTGTTGCTTAATGAGCAAAATTGGACTAATTTTACAAAATCGGGTGATCATATTTTGTACCAATCGACATTTGTGACAAATATTAGTTTAGGTTAAATGAAAATCAACGTTATTTATTTTAGTGATTTTTTGTTGCTGGATTGATTATAATGTTGAGACGCAGATCTTTGACCTTGAAACTAGTGGTAAAACGCCGTGTATTACCGAGTGCAAGGATCCTATTTTAAAAGACAAATTAAACAGAGAAAAAAATTTACAGATTCTTTCAGTGATTACCGACAGCCAGTAATATTGTCCCCGGTTTTGTAAAAATATTGCGCGGGACGCACCCTGACGTGATAATACCATTAGTAGGGTCGAAATAAAGGGGTGAGCGGGAGGGGGAGGAAATCGGCCGAGCGCGAAATGTGCAAATTATAGGAGAACCGCCTTCAGCGCCCCTAGCTGGGTCCGTATGCAACTAACTATGCAATATTAGGTCGCTGCATAATATTGTACTGTGTGCAAGTTCATCGAATAGTCACATCGGACGCGGGGGATGGAGAGTGGTTCTCAAAGTTATTGTTGGAGAGATTGTTGGGGGTTGGGGAGATGTGACCGGGGTATTGTCTTAACTGCATTGAAAACAGTGACTTAAGCATACGGGCTACTATTTGTAGAAAGTATAGTGTACCTACATTTTTCAAAAAAGGTCAAAAAACGTTTTTAAAATCCTTTTATGTCAAAAATTATATTCTCTTAAAATTGTTTTTAACCGTTTCAATAAAGAAACCAAAAAAATGTATTACAAATGAAGAAAGAAAGCAGAATCTGCCAAACTTCAAAATCAAATTTCGGACTAATTTTGGTCATATTATGAGCATCAGTAATGATAGTAAATATTAAGAAATAGTAAATTTAGTATTCGAATGTAAAATTAAAATTAGTGACTGACCTTGAGTTTTTATTTTCTACTTTTAAAACTTTACTTTTATTTAACAGAAATGTCTTTTATTTAAAATTGGTTACACTGAGTTGAATCTTTATAAACGAACAAAACTTGAACAAAGTCTTATTAACACACATTTATAATCGATTTTTCAGTTTTCAATTACGCTTTACGCTCAAAAGAATTTAAAATGATTTCGATAATGTTATCGAGAAAATAACTTACTTATTTAACATTAATGTATCTTTAGACAAACATTAAATTAGTTTTGTAGCAAGTACTTTGTTGTTTCGCCGCTAGGAGCGGTAGTATTGGCTAGATTACCTTTCAAAAATTCAACAAAATCTGATAACACATTTTGAGGAATCACATCTACTTTTCAGTTTTTAAATTAAATTTTTGCGCTCAAAGAAATTTAAAATTTGTCTTTGATGGTATCGAGAAAATAACGTACTCATTTAACAGTATCTTAGCCGCCTCTGTGGTCTATTGGATAGCGTACTTGGCTTTCACTCCGAGGACCCGGGTTCGATTCCCGGCGAGGGCTTCGCATTTTCATACGCTATACATCATCCCATCGTCTGCATTAGCTCAAGTGTGCACAATAGTTAGACGTTAAACACCTAAAAAAAAAAATAATAATAATAATAACAGTATCTTTGACGAATATTAAATTGGTTTTGTAACAAACACTTCGTTATTTCGCCGTTAGGAGCGGTAGTATCAGCTATATAAAACCTTTCAAAACTTGACATATTTCCAGAAACTAGATCGATTTCACAGTTTTCAATTAAATTTTTGCGCGCAAACGAACTTAAAACGGTTTCGATGATGGTGTCGATAAAATAACGTACTCGTTTAACATTAATGTATCATTAGGCCTCCTTGAGCTTAAAGAAAATAAATAATAATCATTAGACGTAACATTAAATCAGTTCTATATCAAGCCTACGTTTCTTAGTTACTTGATAAGCCAGTACTTTGTTGTTTCGCCAATTAGAGCGGTAGTATGGCTTATATAAAACCTTTCAATACTTTAGTAAAGTTCTGATTAACAAATTTAGAGAAATTATATCGACTTTTCAGTTTTTAAATACGTTTTTAAGCTTCAAACGAATTTAAAATGATTTCGGTGATGGTGTCGAGAAAGCAAAGTACATTTAACATGAATGTGCCTTTAGACTTAATATTTAATTAGTTGTTTTTATGAAGCCTGTGTTTGTTAGTTACTTGATAAGCCAGTACTTTGTTGTTTCGCCGCTAGGAGCGGTAGTACCGGCTATATAAAACCTTTCAATTTGTCTGGCATTCACTGTTAATGTATGCACCGGACTGAACGGTTCGATACGCCACGGCTTTAGATCGAGCCGTCAATTTGCATTTGAATCGCAAACAGATCCCTTTTTATCAGCGGACATAATGCGGCGTAAATATTACTTGGCGAAAAAATCAGGCGGCTTTTGCATAACGACGTTCTGAGCTGTTACGCGAATACGGCGTGCTAGTAGTTCCAGGAACGGTAGACCTCGCACACGAATATGACGGCAACGAATATTATCTGACCTCGAGGAACGAAATATACTAATTTTCGTTTTATTTTATTTTTTTGAATAGTCAAAATAAAAACCAGATAAAGAGGGGAGTAAATACATCGTAGTCTCAACAAAATATTTTTGGTAGCAAATTTCAAATTTCCATTTGAAAATGAGCTATTGGAGTGGCAATCATGTTATAACCCCGACCCAGGACCTCGAAATATTTCTGACCTCTGGATTCATTTTGAGGGGTCGTTAAGTTTTCTAAATTGCACACAACGCACACAAACACTCATATATATATATATATATATATATATATATATATATATATATATATATATATATATATATATGAGTGGTTGTTGTTGTTGTTGTGTGTATATATATATATATATATATATATATATATATATATATATATACACACAGTGGAGTGGTTGTGTGTGTGTGTGTGTGTGTGTGTGTGTGTGTGTGTGTGTGTGTGTGTGTGTGTGTGTGTGTGTGTGTGTGTGTGTGTGTGTGTGTGTGTGTGTGTGTGTGTGTGTGTGTGTGTGTGTGTGTGTGTGTGTGTGTGCGCGTGCGTGTGTGTGTATGTGTGTGTGTGTGTGTGTGTGTGTGTGTGTGTGTGTGTGTGTGTGTGTGTATGTGTGGTGTGTGTGTGTGTGTGTGTGTGTGTGTGTGTGTGTGTGTGTGTGTGTGTGTGTGTGTGTGTGTGTGTGTGTGTGTGTGTGTGTGTGTGTGTGTGTGTGTGTGTGTGTGTGTGTGTGTGTGTGTGTGTGTGTGTGTGTGTGTGTGTGTGTGTGTGTGTGTGTGTGTGTGTGTGTGTGTGTGTGTGTGTGTGTGTGTGTGTGTGTGTGTGTGTGTGTGTGTGTGTGTGTGTGTGTGTGTGTGTGTGTGTGTGTGTGTGTGTGTGTGTGTGTGTGTGTGTGTGTGTGTGTGTGTGTGTGTGTGTGTGTGTGTGTGTTGTGTGTGTGTGTGTGTGTGTGTGTGTGTGTGTGTGTGTGTGTGTGTGTGTGTGTGTGTGTGTGTGTGTGTGTGTGTGTGTGTGTGTGTGTGTGTGTGTGTGTGTGTGTGTGTGTGTCTACAGA
>CM040183.1:76887863-76932863 GCA_022606455.1 Callitettix versicolor
CGGGGGTGGGCGCGCTCCCTCATTATCCGGTGTTAATTTGCTACAGCTACAGATAGGCCACCGTGCAATGAGTTATTGCAGCTGCACAAAAACCACTGCCCTCCTGATAATATCCTGCAATGACAGTATCAGTGATGCATGTGGCAGAGGTTATTTTATAGCGGTAATCATTTGGTGATTGCTCTAATACATCAGGCAGTGCAAATATTCATTACAAGAAGCGCAATCGCGTGTTTGTAACTGTGTTGAAAGTTATGGGAATAGTTTATTTCAGCCTCCTTGATGTGAAATAAAAAATAGCTGCAATCAGCTGTTTTGCTAACTAAAAATCTGACTTTATAATCATAATCAGCTATAAAGTCTACATAAATAAGCATTTTAAATTTTGCAATGAAATTTGGATATTTTAAAAAGCTAATTATACAAATTTTAAAGCTTGTTTCGATAAGTAAAAGGTTTTCAAAAAAATAATGATTTCTTTATTTGTAAATGGAAAATAAGCTGGAAAAATTATTGAAAGTATAATAAATAAATAACGAGGACAACGTACTACTTAGAATTTTTTAATTAAATATTAACGAGGAATGGAGAACAAATAGGACGGAATGTACACGAAGAAAATAGAGCCTAATTTCGTATGAACACGGTTTAGGTACCTGAGATAAACATAAGCCTATTCCCGTTTTTATGCCATTGTACTACTTACCCAGTCCAACTTAATTATTTAGTATTTAGTTTTGTGGTATGTGTTAACTGGACAACAGTGACGTTTAATATTTTATACTTCTTAATATAATATTATAAATTTGAAAATTTGTGTTTGTGTATGTGTTATTCAATCACACATTAGCTACTGGACCGATTGAGATGAATTTTAGAATGAATGTTAGGTACCTGAGATACGCATAGACGTATTCCCGTTAAAAAAATCTTAATTCCTGTTGTTATTTATTACAAAATTATAGTTTATAAGCTTACATTTTCAATGATTTTAGTTGAAAATTTTCCAAATATCCCTATATAAGTCCTGCCTTTTCAATTTAAAAGATTGTTGTTTCATTAAAGTTGACATTTTCAATGACATTGCAGTTGACTTTGCAGTAGCAAGGTCAAACGTTAATTGTAAACGCAAGAATACAATTAGGAACTCCGTGTTTAGTTATACGTATATCGCCTGTTCCAGAGTATCGAGTAGCGAAAATCTATACGTTTTTGCCGAAAATCATAAATCATGCAATATTGTATATATATAAATGTATTAAATCCAAGTAAAGTTATTCTTATTTTAAAAATCCACTATACATTTTATTACCTGTCTATTATAATGGCGGACGAAACCGCAACGGGTAACAGCTGGTTAAGGATACATTTAGTCATAAAATGGGTGAAAAGACAATGTTGCTATAATTAACAAAATGAGCCTTTTGTATGAAAGTCAGCTGTTTTAAAATTAATATATTTGAACATTAATTTTCTTAGTATGGTTCTAGAAATAGTTAGTTCAGGTAAGTGTCTGCCGATTAAGTCGGCCATTTTGAATACATTTCCCACAAGACTAGTGTTAATTAACAATACATATTGCTCCGCTATTTGTTTAAATAAAATTATGTTTGATATTTCATTTTAAAGGTCTTGATGACATCTGCGGCTGGAGCTTGGGGTATAGAGCGGAAAAGCAAGTGATAGGGAGGAAAACGCTACAGGCTCAGAGGTTGGTACTGTTGACTGTAACAAGAGCATACAGAGCAGTATCGAGAGAGGCTATATTGGTAGTAGCAGGGACTATGCCAATTGATTTGGTAGCATTGAGGAGGTAAAAAGTGTACCAGTACAGCGTGGGAGCTAGAGTCCTGGTAGAAGACCGGGAAATGGAACAGGGCTACATAAAAGTATATATGGGTGACAAGGTGGGCCACAACAGTATGGCAGAAAAGATGGGATGAAACAGAAAGCGGAAGAACAACGTACAGGTGGTTCCCAAAGATCGTAGGCAGACGGAAGTTGAAGTGGCTCGACGCCAGTCACTACTTGACGCAGATGGTCACAGGACATAGAGACTTTAATGCGTACTTGCATAAGTTCGGAAAGAGAAGTTCACCTCACTGTGATTGCGGAAATAGCTATGAGGATTCCTGGCACACACTATTGGATTGTGAAAGATTTTCACTGGCTCGGGAACAATTAGAGAGTACCCTAGAAGACCTGGATCTGTCCCTCCACGGAGACGTCTCTGCGTTGTTGGCGAGCGTTGAGGCGGCGAAGCTTATCCAAGAGTTTGTGGCTGAGATTCTAAAAAGTAAGAGAGTGAATGTTAGTGTGAGTGGCACCATATATATAAAAGTATACCTGGAGCATAGCTGTCACTATGGTTCAGATAAAAATATTCCGCAAGATTAACAAAGGTTGTTAAATGGACTTGCTTGTTTTCTGTTTGGTTTTGCGGTTTTGTTAATCTTTGTTAGGATTAAGAATTTAGATGAGATAAGTAGAAATAAGTAAAAGGCACAAATGGCACAATGGCACTTAATTTTGGTTTTGGCATTTAGGGTTTTTCTGAAAATGGCAGTTGCATTTTGTAATAAAGGTATTAATTTGAGTTTGAAAAATTGTATTCGATATAAGTTAGGCTAAGTTAGAAATAAGATGTATACTAGGTTAAGAAAAATGTAAATGCGAAGCGCAGCATTATAGGGGGTATAATGGACATACGCCCGGGGATACCCCCTAGGCATGTTAGAAGAAGCTAATTAATGAAAAAAAAAAATTCGTTTTAAAGGTCTTGTGTCTAGGAATGTATCCGTCTTTTTACTTTTTGTATTTTTTTAAAGTTACGTCATAGACTTTTCAAAAAATATAAACAATATGTAAAAAGCGAATCACATTCCTACATACAAGACCTTTAGTAAAATGAGATGTCAAACATAATTTTTATCTTAACTAATAGAGTAATCTGAATTGTTAACTAACAAGAGTTTTATTCAAAATGGCCGACTGTGTCCGCAAGCTCTTAATCTAAATATAATCGAAAATTTTGTGCAACGATTCTAATGAAATTATGTTCAATATATTTCAAGATACACTAAAAATCATCTTTAATAAAAAATATAACCGTTACATTCTCCGCGCGTGAAACCCCATCTCAAAATCACCAACCCGAATAAATTGCAAAATTTTTCATCTCATAAACAACATTTCATATTACGTTTTTCATGAACACCGCCGTATCCTATTTACAAGGAAATATGTGAAAATAAAGGAGAACAAAATGCAGCCGATCGTTTACCACCCTTAACGTAAGGGATGAAGGGTTGCATAAATCTGCTATCAGATTGCCATCGCTTCCTCATTTTTCACATACATTATTACATTGTCACCCCCTCTACCGAAGTCTCTCAAGCATTCTTACCTCGTCAACAATATTATATTCTTGGCATGAGCGGGTGGGTGCAGAAAATAAGAGCTTTGCTGAGGCGCTCTTTTAAGTGATTCTTCCCTCATGAATTTCGAAATATTTTCTTACTACATGTAATAAAGTAGTATACAGTGATTGGAACAATTGGATTGAAAAACTGATACATCTTGTAGTACTTTTGTTCGATTGGATGTATCACGTGACCATACGTTTCATATTGTTACGCCAATTCTTAAACCACTTATTGCTTCTAAGTTCACAGTACTGGCGATATATTGTAACTTACATATTTCCAATGTTTTCAGATTGGGTTGGGGGTTTTTTCCCTAAAATAGGGAAATTTTAAGTTCATGGTAAAATTTTAGGGAAAAGAAAATTTTGGGGTAAAGTATGAGGATTTTTTTACTATTGGGAAAATTTGGGGAATAATATGTCCAGACTTAAGAAAGTTAAGAGGTTAATTTCTTTACCGTAAAAAAAGACCTGTTAGGTTTTTGTTGATTATACCAAGTTTAGAACTTAATCCATCGGCTGGGATTTCCCAACAAAGCATCAATAAACAGCTCCACTACCCATGCCCAAACCCCGTGCTCGTTCTTGTCCGTCCTTATTTTATTGTAGTCATTAGGAAATATCAAATTTTAGTTTTAACTTTTAGTGTGCATGACTGTCTTCCATCACGTCACTTGTTTCCGTTTGCAGATTATTTTTGGGCCGGGCGGCCACCAAATGCGTAGCGGAATTGTGCTGAGCTGACGCAAGCGGAAAGGAATGAAGACGAACGACTCCAGAAGCGGAGTTTAAAGAACGCGTTTGTATCTTTTAAACGCAAATATTTAAGATTACTGTAACGGATTCTAGAAACTATTATGTTTAAAAACTTTAACCTAGGTAACGAAAAATAAATTCGGAGGCGTGGGAGAAACGGAATCAACTTCAGAACCGAACCTAGGCAGAGTCGAAGTGTATGCGGAGTGAAGCCTAACGACGCCGCTTGACTCCGCTCAGCTGTACTTTAAAACAATAGGTTAGGTTTTAAATACTTAGCCCGCTCCGCTCAGCGGAATTCCTCTTCGCATTTGATGGCCGCCCAGCCTTGGTCTCAGGATCTAAACATTACGATACAGTAATTTTAACCCCTGCTTCTGTAAGGCACACTTTTCTCATTCACTTTAGGCCGTCAGTTTTGAAGTACTGTATTTTGAAGTCTTACCTTGTCAGCGATCAGTTTTATGACTGGGGTTTTGAACATTTAGTAGCTTCAGCTGATTCAATCTTCAAGTTCTCCATGCTTTACATGATAACATCGGCAAGAAAATACCGTAAAGCTCGTAGGAAATTAAAGTTTTCAGTTGGTTTGCGTGTTTATATTTTGATATAAGCACACATAATATGTAATTTTTGTATTACGTTATGTTTGTTGTGATTAATGTCAATACAGTTAAAATACACAGTAGGTCCCTAATACGATAGTGTATTTAATGGAAAGATTAATTTAAGTTTCTTATCTACTTACAAAATAATGTATATTCGGTTATTATATTCCTAATATATATTAATAATTATTTATAATTGGGGAATTTTTCACAGTGTCTTAAAATTTGGGACATTTTATGTTGTTGGAGGGGAAAACAAATATGTGAGGTAGGGATAAAAGGTTCCCGGAACTGGTCAATTAAAATGTATTGAAAGTATATATAACAATTAAAACCTTAGTAGTTAGAGAGTGGAACGTGAATACGCATAGTGGAATCAGACTAGGAACTAAGAACAAAGGAATTAAGGTAAATTGTTTGGCTTTTGCGGATGACATGGCCTTACTAGCTGAGACATTGGAAGAAGCTAAGGAACAGCCTCTTGAACTCCAGAAGCAAGCGCTAAAAATGGGACTTAAAGCTTCATTTGAAAAGACTAAAATATTGACAAACATACAAAAACCACCAAAAAAGCTTCAAGTGGGAGAACAATACATTGATATAGTGAAAGAATTCAAATATATTGGGGAATGGATCAGCTGGAATGCTCTAGAGAAAAAAGCTATGGAATCTAGGAGAAATAAAGTTGAATTAACCTTCCAACTTACCAAGGACACGTACAACAAGAAGTCCCTCTCCTGGAATACAAAGATAAGTCATGATCATACGGTAATTAAAGCAGAAGCCTTATATGCAGCTGAAACATTATCTCTCACAACCCAGGGCCCACTTGAAAGGCTGGAGATCAAAGAAAGAAAGATATTACGAAAAATCTTAGACCCCAAATTCCGTAACAACCAATTACTCCACATCAGTAATGAAACTCTTTACCAAAAAACTGAAACACTATCAGACACAATAAGAAAAAGGAGAATTGATTTTTATGGGCACATCCTCCGAACGGACAAAAATAGACTAACCACAAAAATATTTGACTACTTTCGCAGTAGAAGAGCCAAACCACTTTGGTTTAGAGAAACGGAGAAAGACATAACAGAACTGCAGATCACTGACACTATGCTCATGGACAGAACAGCCAAAACAATAACCAAGGACAAGAAGCAACGGTTCCAAGGCAAAGTCAAATCCAAGCGAACGATCCAAATCTCTGACGAAGAAAGAAAAGCAAGATCACAACGTATGAAGCAATACTGGGCTACGAGGAAGGCACAGAGCATTGAGAAGTGATTGATTTGGTGTACCTCAAAGTTGGGTGAAACAAATAAAGAAAAAAATTAAAACCTTATTTCCATCCTCTTGCATATAAATACTTCTACCACCGTTTATACAATTGTTGGAAACACTCCTGAAAGCCATTTATGGAAATTTCTTTTAGCCGTTTCGTCGAATTTTCCATCAGCAAAGCAATATTCTTTCAATGAATTTTCAGTCGTGGAAACAGGTAAAAATCCGGTGGTTCAAGGTTAGGAGAATAAGGAGGTATGCCAGAGCGGTAACATTGTGCTTGCCAAGGTATTGTTTCACCGTCAGCGATCAACGTGACGGGACATCGTCATGCAACAAAACTAATCATTCCCTCACATTGTCATACAACAAAACTAATCATTCCCTGAAAAATTGTCATACAACAAAACTAATCATTCCCTGACATTGTCATGCAACAAAACTAATCATTCCCTGACATTGTCATACAACAAAACTAATCATTCCCTGACATTGTCATGCAACAAAACTAATCATTCCCTGACATTGTCATACAACAAAACTAATCATTCCCTGACATTGTCATACAACAAAACTAATCATTCCCTGACATTGTCATACAACAAAACTAATCATTCCCTGACATTGTCATACAACAAAACTAATCATTCCCTGACATTTGTCATACAACAAAACTAATCATTCCCTGACATTGTCATACAACAAAACTAATCATTCCCTGACATTGTCATACAACAAAACTAATCATTCCCTGACATTGTCATACAACAAAACTAATCATTCCCTGACATTGTCATACAACAAAACTAATCATTCCCTGACATTGTCATACAACAAAACTAATCATTCCCTGACATTGTCATACAACAAAACTAATCATTCCCTGACATTGTCATACAACAAAACTAATCATTCCCTGACATTGTCATGCAACAAAACTAATCATTCCCTGACATTGTCATACAACAAAACTAATAATTCCCTGACATTGTCATGCAACAAAACTAATCATTCCCTGACATTGTCATACAACAAAACTAATAATTCCCTGACATTGTCATACAACAAAACTAATCATTCCCTGACATTGTCATACAACAAAACTAATCATTCCCTGACATTGTCATGCAACAAAACTAATCATTCCCTGACATTGTCATACAACAAAAGTAATCATTCCCTGCCCATTTTCTCTAACGGCCGTTTTTACCTACCGGATCTCCTTTTACATTCCTTTGTTAACTGTTTTTCCTTCAGGAATAATTCGTAGTGACTAATGTCCTGGTAATGACAAAAACACCTCTAACGTCACTTTACCCCGGCTTCTGTCCAAAAGTTTTCCTTCCTTGGTGATGTTTTTGGTTTCCAATTCTACAGACTGACGTTCCTTCTGATGGTCGTAAAGGAAGCACAATGTTTTTTACGAAAATGACATTGAAGGGACTTCGTTTTGCTGATTGGCAAGAGGTGATGGAAAATGCGACGAAGCAGCTAAAATTTCCAAAAATGGCTTTCAGAAACTTTTCCAACAATTGGATGAAAGGTGGAAGAAGTGTATACAAGCTGTATGAGAGTATTTTGAAGGGAAATAAGGTTAAAATATTATACGTATTCAATAAATTTACACAGACCAATGCGGGAAACTTTTTGACCCTGCCTTGTATAGTATTTGGCAACACTGCGTATTTTAGTGGAACAGTTTCTTATTGTAAGTCAGTCGAACCGGAGTTTTACCTGTTTGATCCTGACAAGAACAAAAAATAGTTCATCTCTTTTACCTGTATTATAGTAAATTATAGCTGCTGCACTGTTACTGAAGAAGGTAAAACCAGAATCAACTTCTGGTATAAAAATGATAATTGTTGCACGCAGCTGTTTCGCTGACGATATGAGAGCGAATTTATTTTTACATTAATTTGAAAATATGTGTTCACCTTCATAACATTAAAATTTGTATAAATTAGCATCTTAACACTGGTTATGATGAAATAAGTTTTCCATACTTTATAACAGTTAGACCAGGGATTCTCAACGGGGTCCAGGTGGGCCCCTTGGGGGTCTATTGAACTTTGAAGGGGGTCGATTGAATTCGGAGGGAGTCTATTGGGGTTGATGAAATAAATTCTATATTTAACCACTATATTTTAACAGGGGATTAATAACTAAGTTTCAAGTGATGGACAGACTGAAGATAAAACCAGGTCACTACATGGTTTCAGCGATGAAAACATTGGACAACGATGGGTTCGCATAGCTCAAAATGCAATAAGTGAATTTGAAAGAAAAGCTAGAAGATTAAAAAGACTCCAAAAGAAGGAAATATATCTGTGTGAGAACGACCCACAATATAAAGCTGGAATATACTGAAAAATCATAACAATGTGAGTTATTTTAGTTTTTTGCGATTTCCCGAAAACTTATTTTTTACTTACATTAGGAACATTTTCTCAATAACCAATAAAGATATTTAAATTAAATTTTTAGGAGTTAATGTTAAAATACATAGACACTGGAAATTTTCAAATAATCAAATATAATTTAATTTTTTCACAAAAATTAGGCCTAATTTCATCACACTGGACAGATATATATAAATACCATTATAAATCCTATACCATACAACATATCATCAAATGCTCAAATTAAATTGTGTGTGTGTATATATATATATATATATATATATATATATATATATATATATATTAATATAAAATCAGTGATAAAAATTTGAAAAAGATTGGTTTGGTAGTTACTGAGAAAATGTTCCTTATGTTAGTATTAATAAGATAGGTAAATCGCACTGGGCCCGAGTCCCCTTAAGATATAAGAAAGTGGTGATTTACGATTAATATTAACAAATATTTCTCCGGATATAAGATAATCGAAAGACATCAACCGCAACTATCGCATTAAAATTTTATGTGTTTATGTGATTCATATGATTTATATTTTATTTAAATTGCTGCTTCTATAAACATAATTATATTTTTAATGTATATCTAGCAATACAAAATTCAAATTATTTAAGAAAAATTGTATTAATGAATTGCGCCTACTGAAAGCTTCATTTGCGGTGAAATTTGTGCAACACATTGTAAACATATGGCGGTCTACAGAATAAAAAAAAATATTTAATGGGTTGAAGCAGAAAACAGTTTGAGAACCCCTGAGTAAGAGGAATGATGTTATAACTGTAACATACACTGTACATTGTGATGTCTCTTTGGAAGGTCGCTTCCCCAACATTAGCGAGGCGGCGTGTGCCGCGATTGTTTGAAATATGCAGTGATTGGTTTAATTAAATGTATTTAGTTGTGAGAGCGGAGCGAATGATCTGACAGTTACACATCACAGCGGCCGGAAGCTATGCCATTATCTCAGTGATAAACCTTCAATACTCAGTGCTCAACATATCAAAGGCTACAGACAAATGCACTGTATTGATCAGGCCCTTATCCAATCACTAGTGCTAGCATGGTTCTCGTGTACTGTTTTACTGATACGGTGGATAAGGGCGCTTTGTGTTACTTTTAAATCATTGGGTACACGGTAAAACAAATTATACAAACATTCGCTTTCAATTTTCTGTAGAGCGCTTGTGGTTCAGTCTGTAAAATAGTGGACAGTTGTCAGGTTCAAACCTAGTTGCTATTGTTAAGTGTTTTCGAGTATTTCGACTTTATTAGTGTAACTGAAATGCGAGGCCTTTTGCACTGTCTCTACATTTTATAATTTTTTGAAGTGTCTACTTATCGCGGGGACGGGGAAGTTCAGTTTGCGTCACGGAACGCTTTAACACATCCATACGCGCACTCTAGTGAACATAATTATTCCAAATATTATTACAAACATTATTATTTTTTAGTGATTAATAAAATGTATTTTTGAAGTGAAAACTTTTATGGTAGCGGTTGATAAAACATGGGTATAAATATTTGCTTTCGCGTCACGCTTGAATCCGTAATGCATACCTCACAGCATATATTGTTCTTGTATATATTTAGACTGGAAGTGACTACTTTTAAACAGCTGATGTCGCACAATGGCTTCAATATCATTTCATTTGACGTTTGGTTTATTGTTCTTGTTAATTTTAAAACTGTGTATTTTCTAAATTTGTGCAGTTAAATTATTTAATGTATATGATCCATACCTATTATTGAATGCCAGAATCACAAATATTATATTTATTATTATACTTAGAAAATATAACTGTCAAAATTAGCATTATAAACTGATTAATTATTAAAGTCCCTTATATAGCCTACAACACTCAAATTCGTAGTCTGTGACAGTTTCAGTTAATTTTTAAGTTGTGTACTTACACACACGCGAAATTTAATACGAAAATAGTTTTCAAGAGTTGCCTTTTCCTGCATGCATCTAAATTTTTATAAAAATAATTAAATCATAATTGTGAAAAAGTACACACTCAAGCATACTAAGAGAAGTCTGTCGGCCAGTCTCGTACTACATAAGTTTTTTTCATATTGTTTTGTTTCACGACATATACCACCGAGCGCCCATTGTTTCGGGGGGGTAAACCCTTGAATTTTCTTCTAGAAAAACATGACTATCAATTTCTGCAGTCTTGTTAGGATCGCCAATCTGGATCTGAATGGAGTTCTTTAACAATGCGTCTCGTGTAACAAGTTGTTCAAGTTTTTATACGAATGAGTTCTTCATTTCAATTCTTCTGTACAAAACTTGTTGGGTATTATTTTGTCCATGAATAAATGAAAACAATTTTAGTTAAATGGTAATTTTTATTTTCTTACCATGTTCCTTTTCTCGAACCTACTTCAATTCTACAGTATTTCTTACTATACTTTCAACGAACACTTAAACACAACTTCATTTCATGTTGGTTAGGATAATTCCTAGACCGATGCAAAACACTTTTGAAGTAACACACCGCTTCCTCTTTCGAATGTATTTAGGGCACTAAATCGAAGTGGCATGACTGCATCGATACACAAACAGAACTAGAAAGGAATAATCGCAAAACTCCAGGATTGTACAGACACGGCCAAAGTAATAACGCTCGTCTTTCGTCGTCGTTTTATTGCAATCCGATGATATGCAGCACAATAATTACTCATCGATGTTTGGTTATGGCAAAAGGAAACAGTTTTAAATTGCAAGTTCAAATAAGCTAACGAGAAAAAAATGATAAAATATGAGACATAACGCAAATACCCGAAATTTGCATTATTAGCGTTTTATAAATCCAAATTATTTTGAAAACACGAAAATGTATTCTGGCCGTTATATGATTCATTTTTTTGTAATTTTAATTGAATTTGGAAATTTTAAAATGATGATTTACACAGATTTTAATTTATCAGTGAGATCATGGTTTAAAAAAATATAAGTAAAAAATATATGATTTTTAAGGTTCGAAATTTTGTTCATTTCGGAACTGTTTAACGGCTTTCACTGGGTTACGAACTTTCTCACGTTATGAACAAAATCGATTTTTGTGACAAGTTTAAATCAAATCTGTACAAATTAGTATTCTATATCTTATAATAAGAAGTTAAATCAAATTAGCTTCAATCACATTAGTGTGTTGTTTGATATTTATATTTAATTATGAATATATTTGTTATTATTATTATTATTATTATTATTATTATTATTATTATTATTATTATTATTATTATTATTATTATTATTATTATTATTATTATTATTATTATTATTATCATTATTATCATTATTATCATTATTATTATTATTATTATTATTATTATTATTATTATTATTATTATTATTATTATTATTATTATTATTATTATTATTATTATTATTATTATTATTATTATTATTATTATTATTATTATTATTATTATTATTATTATTATTATTATTATTATTATTATTATTATTATTATTATTATTATTATTATTATTATTATTATTATTATTATTATTATTATTATTATTATTATTATTATTATTATTATTATTATTATTATTATTATTATTATTATTATTATTATTATTATTATTATTATTATTATTATTATTATTATTATTATTATTATTATTATTATTATTATTATTATTATTATTATTATTATTATTATTATTATTATTATTATTATTATTATTATTATTATCTTTATTTGTTTCACCCAACTTTGGGGTACACTAAATCAATCACTTTTTAATGTTCTGTGCCTTCCTCGTAGCCCAGTATTGCTTCATTCGTTGTGATCTTGCTTTTCTTTCTTCGTCAGAGATTTGGATCGTTCGCTTCGATTTGACTTTGCCTTGGAACCGTTGCTTCTTGTCCTTGGTTATTGTTTTGGCTGTTCTGTCCATGAGCATAGTGTCAGTGATCTGCAGTTCTGTTATGTCTTTCTCTGTTTCTCTAAACCAAAGTGGTTTGGCTCTTCTATTGCGAAAGTAGTCAAATATTTTTTTGGTTAGTCTATTTTTGTCCATTCGGAGGATGTGCCCATAAAAATCAATTCTCCTTTTTCTTATTGTGTCTGATAGTATTTCAGTTTTTTGGTAAAGAGTTTCATTACTGATGTGGAGTAATTGGTTGTTACGGAATTTGAGACCTAAGAATTATTATTATTATTATTATTATTATTATTATTATTATTATTATTATTATTATTATTATTATTATTATTATTATTATTATTATTATTATTATTATTATTATTATTATTATTATTATTATTATTATTATTATTATTATTATTATTATTATTATTATTACTATTACTACTATTAGTTATAATAACTATCAATACACATTTATATTATATTTATATTTAAGATGGTAAAATTAGATTTTTAAAATATTCGAGAAAAAAGATTAATATTTTGAAACTTTTGAATGAATTATGCTGGATAATAAACTTGTCCAAACCATTATCAGAATCGATTTTCATTTCATTCTTAAATGAAAAGTGACAAGTATCTATCACTTAAAACACACGTTTAATAAGGATATTGCAATTTCTTCCTATAATGTAAACGATCAAAAACGAATTTAACTTTTGTCAAATACCGCTTCCATATCCAGGTAATTTGTCTAAGCTCGAGAATTTTCATTTTTCCTAATATCCAAATTCAATAACAAACGATTAAAGATATTACACCCCTAGAGGGGGTGAGTAATGATGCCAGCAAGGGTTGCAATATTAAAATTGTTCTGCTCGAGGGTATTTTGCAAAGAATGGAGTCATTAGTGCACACATGGTGGCGACAGAGTCAGAAAGGAGATCGTTAGTCACTGCCCGTTGCTTAATACGTTTTGTAAATCCAAATTCGATATTTTTGAATATTAGTTGCAGCTAGACAAATGGCCCACGTACTGCAGACACTTGCGTGATGGAGTGCATTTTAATTGGTCGGTTGTCTGGTGTATACGTAAGCCTTTTCATAGAGTCCTGCTACTTGTTTGGATAGAGAGGTTGCTCTTTCAGCGGAGGGACTGAGTGTTTTATAAAGCATCTCTTAGTCTACTATCGGATGTTTTATTACAGATCCTTGATTTTGATTCGTTGTCACAATCAATTAATTACACGGTTACCTTAATTGTTTTATCCTAAAGGACACATGTAAACTTTTTTAAAGAATTATATAAAAATTCTTTAGAATAAATTTCATATGTTTAAAAAAACACAGTTTCTTGTAGTCTATTGAAATTTATCACTTTACCAGCTTTGAGGATAAAATATTCTTTTGAAACAATTGTTACCTGTAATGTCGTGAATATAACTGAAATTTTAAAAAAATTATTTTGATTTTATACAGAGTTATTGATATTTTTCTGCTGTACTGTTCATACTGCTTTTAATAATACGACGATAAAATGATAATTACATTTACATAATTAGCATGATATCGTTAGTACGAATATTTCGTAAAAGAAAATATTGAACAATTATTTAAATTAATTTTGACAATTTATAATTATAAAAGATACAAGGTGAAAGTACAGTCTGAGCCCAACAACAGTGGATACGCTCCGAGTCTTGGACTTGTAAGACGATTACCGATCGGTAAAGAACAGTCTGAGCTCAGCAACAGTGGATACGATCCGAGACTTAGACTTGTAAGACGATTGACGATTGCCGATCGTTAAAGTACAGTCTCAGCCCAGAAACAGTGGATACGCTCCGAGACTTAGACTTGTAAGACGATTACCGATCGGTAAAGTACAGTCTGAGCTCAGCAACAGTGGATACGATCCGAGACTTAGACTTGTAAAACGATTACCGATCGATAAAGTACAGTCTCAGCTCAGCAACAGTGGATACGCACCGAGTCTTGGACTTGTAAGACGATTACCGATCTGTAAAGTACAGTCTGAGTCCAGCAACAATGGATACGCTCCGAGTCTTGGACTTGTAAGACGATTACCGCTCGGTAAAGTACAGTCTGAGTTCAGCAACAGTGGATACGCTCCGAGTCTTGGACTTGTAAGACGATTACCGATCGGTAAAGTACAGTCTGAGTCCAGCAACAATGGATACCTCCGAGTCTTGGACTTGTAAAACGATTACCGATCGGTAAAGTACAGTCTGAGTCCAGCAACAATGGATACCTCCGAGTCTTGGACTTGTAAAACGATTACCGATCGGTAAAGTACAGTCTGAGTCCAGCAACAATGGATACCTCCGAGTCTTGGACTTGTAAGACGACTACCGATCGGTAAAGTACAGTCTGAGTCCAGCAACAGTGGATACGCTCCGAGTCTTGGACTTGTAAGATTAACGATCGGTAAAGAACAGTCTCAGCCCAGCAACAGTGGATACGCTCCGAGTCTTGGACTTGTAAGACGATTACCGATCGGTAAAGAACAGTCTCAGCCCAGCAACAGTGGATACGCTCCGAGTCTTGGACTTGTAAGACGATTGACGATTGCCGATCGTTAAAGTACAGTCTCAGCCCAGAAACAGTGGATACGCTCCGAGACTTAGACTTGTAAGACGATTACCGATCGGTAAAGTACAGTCTGAGCTCAGCAACAGTGGATACGATCCGAGACTTAGACTTGTAAGACGATTGACGGTTGCCGATCGTTAAAGTACAGTCTCAGCCCAGAAACAGTGGATACGCTCCGAGACTTAGACTTGTAAGACGATTACCGATCGGTAAAGTACAGTCTGAGCTCAGCAACAGTGGATACGATCCGAGACTTAGACTTGTAAAACGATTACCGATCGATAAAGTACAGTCTCAGCTCAGCAACAGTGGATACGCACCGAGTCTTGGACTTGTAAGACGATTACCGATCTGTAAAGTACAGTCTGAGTCCAGCAACAATGGTTACCTCCGAGTCTTGGACTTGTAAAACGATTACCGATCGGTAAAGTACAGTCTGAGCCCAGCAACAATGGATACGCTCCGAGTCTTGGATTTGTAAGACGATTACCGCTCGGTAAAGTACAGTCTGAGTTCAGCAACAGTGGATACGCTCCGAGTCTTGGACTTGTAAGACGATTACCGATCGGTAAAGTACAGTCTGAATCCAGCAACAATGGATACCTCCGAGTCTTGGACTTGTAAAACGATTACCGATCGGTAAAGAACAGTCTGAGTCCAGCAACAATGGATACCTCCGAGTCTTGGACTTGTAAAACGATTACCGATCGGTAAAGTACAGTCTGAGTCCAGCAACAGTGGATACGCTCCGAGTCTTGGACTTGTAAGACGATTAGCGATCGGTAAAGTACAGTCTGAGTCCAGCAACAATGGATACGCTCCGAGTCTTGGACTTGTAAGACGATTAGCAATCGGTTTTATTGCACAATTTTTTTAATTTTCAAAATATAAACTAACAATAATTATAAACGGATAAAAAGGGTTAAGAAGGACGGTCAAATTAATGAGTCATGTCTTCCGCAGTTGTTTATAAACCTAATGTTTCTAATGTTATACAAGTATAACACAGATTGTGTTTCCACTTCTTGGAAATCGGGTTATATCTCGTTTCGCAGAACTCACAGGCGCGCGCGCACACACACACACACACACACACACACACACACACACACACACACACACACACACACACACACACATACATACATACACACAAATACACACACACACACACACACACACACACGCGCGCGCGCGCGCGCGCGCTGGTGTTAATATGCAGACCAATAAGGATCTTTAACAGTTCTTATTTCCAAATGATAACGTTGAGGTAAAAGAAAACTTAACAACTGTAATTACAACAATTGTGACATTTATCGATCAAGTCCTCGTGATTATCTATTTGACTGCGTACACTTTCTGGCTTGACGCTCGGTCACAATAGGTCCAATAAGACCCAGACTGTACCTCCGCCACTGAGCACGGCCTAGAGCGGCAGGTTTATAAATTGTATATAATAATTAAGTTTATAAAATACCACTTTTTCAAATAACTTATAAGTAGCACATGAAGGCTAAAAAAAAAATCCAAATTCACAAAAACTTAATAACCGGATAAATAGTAGACATAAAAATACCAATTTCTAGTATACTGTTTACAACAGTACTGTGTTTAATCGCTGCAAAAAAATTGTATCACTAAAACTTTTGGCCTTGTAAAATCTTAAAGTTCAACAACAGCAAAAAGACTCCGAAAAACTGTGTTTTTAACATATTACTCTCTAGAAAATTGTGTATAAATGTTTCAAAAATGTATATGTGTAATTGTTCAGAATAAACAATTAAGGTAACCGTATAATTATATTATTTTTCGTTTGCTTGTAACAATGGATCAGTCAGGTGTTTGTAATTAAAAATCCTATAGTAGACATGGTGCACGGGGAGAAACGACAGTATTTTTATTGGGTATTTTTACTGATCGCATGTAAGTTTTAATTTTAAGTTTTGACAGTTCATATTATTAAACATTAGCATTCATTGTACTATTATTACTTAAGTTTAGGCATCTTATCTTTACGTAATGGTTTTATGACTTAGGGGGAACGAGAATGTATACTTTTTAAACCTGTATTTCGTTTATATACTTAATGAGAGGACGTTAGGTTATTACATTTAAAAAATGTGTAAGCGATTGACAAAAAAAACACGAAAATTGTAAATTCTGGTTTTAAAAGGTTTCTTAGCATTTTGTAAATAATTTAATACAATAAAATGTGTACAATAAGAGGAATTTATCTATCAGGACCAAACTCCGCCGTTACAATGCGGTAATTAAGCCAGAAAGTCTTTATGCCACGGAGGGTATGATCTCCATGAGAGTAGGAGAAACGGAGGAGATAGAAAAGAAGGAAAGAAAAATGCTGAGGAAAATACTGGGACCAGTGAAAACAGATAAGGGTGAGTTTAGGCTTACGGAAAACAAGGATTTGTACAGGAATGAGGAAAGCGAAAGGATGGTGGATAGAATTAGAAAGAGGAGAGTGCGGTTTGGTCACATCATGAGGATGAACAACAATAGACTCACAAAGCAAATTTTCAACCACTTTTATAAAAGTAAAAACGGTAATCGGTGGTTCCAGGAGATAAAGAAGGACATGGAGGAGATGGACGTAACGGAGGACATATTGCAGGATAGAACGACACTTAGGAGGATGATACGAAACTTCAAAGGTTTCCAGGAGAAAGAAAAGAAAAGGAGAAGTGGCATCTGGACGGAGGAAGGAGCAGAGGGAGAGAATGAAGAATTACTGAAAAGCCAGAAACGAGAAGAAGAATAAGAAATAAAATTGATGCATTTAATTATTTTACGTGTTCCTCAGATGGCCAAATCGATAAAAAAATGTGTAAAAATTTTCACCGAACATTATTGAAAATTTTAAAGTTACATTTTTCGACTTCATGATCACAAAATTTTATTTCTTTTGTGTAAACGTAAACGAAAACAAATTGAGTCTTGTAATTAGGTTTTTATACAATATATTAGCTGCGTAATAATTAATTAAACTAGTTTAAATTTACAGCCGAAAACAGTAGGCACTAAACCCTCTCGCTGGAACGTAGGCAAATTGAACGTAATTTCCCTCCCGAATTAACAAATTGCTCCCGCCAAAACCGGAGTGTTTTACGAGATATCCTTTACGAGCCGCGCAATATGGCCGCCATATCAGATGAGGAGGTCACCGTGTCGGGAATCCCAGTAGACCGATGAAGCTCGCTTAATTCGGCACAGATAGGAAAGGGTTGGGCGCGCCAATTTTCCCTTGTTTTAATGCAAACAATAAAAACCCCCGACTGTTGGATATTCCTTTTTAAAACGTCCCTCGGGCGGCAGTCATTACACAAAAACATATCCTGATAACGGCGCAGCGCTACCAACGTTCCGATCGTAAAATTCCCTACACCCGTTGTGATTAAATGCATACCGGAGTGGGGAATTTTAAGTGCATAATAGGTTTGTGAATGAGTTAGTGCGTAATTAAATTTTTTGTAGAATAAAGAAGAGTAAAAGTTTTATGGAGTTTTGGACGTAAATAACGGAGATAAAATCTACGTTATTTTATTTTGGGAATTTGTAAAACGTTTCACGCTTCGATAACTGCAAAATTTTGTATTTCATTACTTAGGTATGCTGTACAAATTGAAGGTATAAAATATTCACATTGTATACAAATATAAAATGAAAAGTACTTTTTGCAATCTTTGAATTTATGCTGTTTCAGTCGTTATAATTTCATGCACTAGGGTTTAGATCGTAGGCTACTATTTTTAAGTTGATTAATATTCACCAGTTTTTTAAATAATACCCATTTATAAAGTACATAAATATTAAATGATTGTTTCAAAAACTTTTTGTCAATACTTTTTTTTACAATTTTACTGTTTGAAAAAAAAATTACAAAACAACCCCCATAGTGGTTTCGTTTGTTATTGGGAATTGTTTTATTTAGGCCTACCACCAAATTAGTCATTAATTTTTATTAACTAATTTCCAGCTATTGGAGCAGCCATCATGATAAGACGTAGGCCCGCAAATGAGCAATGAGCACCTATCCTGACCTCTAGATTACTTTTTGAAGGGTCGTTAAAAATATATATATATATATATATATATATATATATATATATATGTGTGTGTGTGTGTGTGTGTGTGTGTGTAGACAAATAAATCGATTATGGTAATATCTTGGACAAGTTTGTTAAACAGCGAAATTCGTTAAGAAGTTTTAAAATGGCTACCATTTAGAATATTTAAAGTACTTTTTGATTTGAGTGTTTTTGAAACATCGCAATTGTGGAAAAAACTGCATAAGTTAGAATTTTTAATTTTCAAAATCCGTTAAAATTTAATTTGATGGCGGTCGTGGTTGTTTTTAATATATTAAAAGTAATTTGATAGTTCAAAATCCTAATGTATGTAGATTTTACTGCTGATTATGATGGTGCAGTCAGAATTTATGAAGAGTGAGATAAAAAAAATACTTTTGGAAATTCGCTTTTATCATGTCAGCGAGACGGCTGCCGGACGCCAAAACACTGTACACTGCTTTCCAGTTACACGGTTACCAAAGTGATGTGTTAAAAATATTTTCGCCCGATTGTGCGTGGCGGCGCTCTATCATGTATAATGTATAATGTGTTTGTATTGGTAAACACAACGTGTTTGTATTGGTAAACACACCGTGTTTGTATTGGTAAACACAACGTGTTTGTATTGGTAAACACAACGTGTTAGTATTAGTAAACAAAACGTGTTTGTATTGCTACACACAACGTGTTTGTATTGGTAAACACAACGTGTTTGTATTGGTAAACACACCGTGTTTGTATTGATAAACACAACGTGTTTGTATTGGTAAACACAACGTGTTTGTATTGGTAAACACAACGTGTTTGTATTGGTAAACACAACGTGTTTGTATTGGTAAACACACGTGTTTGTATTGGTAAACACAACGTGTTTGTAATGGTAAACACACTGTGTTTGTATTGGTAAACACAACGTGTTTGTATTAGTAAACAAAACGTGTTTGTATTGCTACACACAACGTGTTTGTATTGGTAAACACAACGTGTTTATATTGGTAAACACAACGTGTGTGTATTAGTAAACACAACGTGTTTGTATTGGTAAACACAACGTGTGTGTATTAGTAAACACAACGTGTTTGTATTGGTAAACACAACGTGTGTGTATTAGTAAACACAACGTGTTTGTACTGGTAAACACAAAGTGTGTGTATTAGTAAACACACCGTGTTTGTATTGGTAAACACACCGTGTTTGTATTGGTAAACACAACGTGTTTGTATTGGTAAACACAACGTGTTTGTATTGGTAAACACAGCGTGTTTGTATTGGTAAACACACCGTGTTTGTATTGGTAAACACAACGTGTTTGTATTGGTAAACACACCGTGTTTGTATTGGTAAACACAACGTGTTTGTATTGGTAAACACAACGTGTGTGTATTAGTAAACAAAACGTGTTTGTATTGCTACACACAACGTGTTTGTATTGGTAAATACAACGTGTTTGTATTGGTAAACACAACGTGTTTGTATTGGTAAACACAACGTGTTTGTATTGGTAAACACACCGTGTTTGTATTGAGTAAACACAACGTGTTTGTATTAGTAAACACAACGTGTTTGTATGAAGTAAACACAACGTGTGTGTATTAGTAAACACAACGTGTTTGTATTAGTAAACACAACGTGTGTGTATTAGTAAACACACCATGTTTGTATTGGTAAACACAACGTGTTTGTATTGGTAAACACAACGTGTTTGTATTGGTAAACACAACGTGTTTGTATTGAGTAAACACACCGTGTTTGTATTGGTAAACACAACGTGTTTGTATTAGTAAACACAACGTGTTTGTATTGAAGTAAACACAACGTGTTTGTATTAGTAAACACACCGTGTTTGTATTGAAGTAAACACAACGTGTTTGTATTAGTAAACACAACGTGTTTGTATTGGTAAACACAACGTGTGTGTATTAGTAAACACAACGTGTTTGTATTGGTAAACACAACGTGTGTGTATTAGTAAACACACCGTGTTTGTATTGGTAAACACAACGTGTTTGTATTGGTAAACACAACGTGTTTGTATTGGTAAACACAACGTGTGTGTATTAGTAAACACAACGTGTTTGTACTGGTAAACACAACGTGTGTGTATTAGTAAACACACCGTGTTTGTATTGGTAAACACACCGTGTTTGTATTGGTAAACACAACGTGTTTGTATTGGTAAACACAACGTGTTTGTATTGGTAAACACAACGTGTTTGTATTGGTAAACACACCGTGTTTGTATTGGTAAACACAACGTGTTTGTATTGGTAAACACAACGTGTTTGTATTGGTAAACACAATGTGTGTGTATTAGTAAACACAACGTGTTTGTATTGGTAAACACAACGTGTGTGTATTAGTAAACACACCGTGTTTGTATTGGTAAACATAACGTGTTTGTATTGGTAAACACAACGTGTTTGTATTGGTAAACACAACGTGTTTGTATTGGTAAACACACCGTGTTTGTATTGGTAAACACAACGTGTTTGTATTAGTAAACACAACGTGTTTGTATTGGTAAACACAACGTGTGTGTATTAGTAAACACAACGTGTTTGTATTGGTAAATACAACGTGTGTGTATTAGTAAACACACCGTGTTTGTATTGGTAAACACAACGTGTTTGTATTGGTAAACACAACGTGTTTGTATTGGTAAACACAACGTGTTTGTATTGGTAAACACAACGTGTTTGTATTGGTAAACACAACGTGTTTGTATTGGTAAACACAACGTGTTTGTATTAAGTAAACACAACGTGTTTGTATTGGTAAACACAACGTGTTTGTATTAGTAAACACAACGTGTTTGTATTAGTAAACACAACGTGTGTATTAGTAAACACAACGTGTTTGTATTGAAGTAAACACAACGTGTTTGTATTAGTAAACACAACGTGTTTGTATTAGTAAACACAACGTGTTTGTATTGCTAAGTAAACACAACGTGTTTGTATTGGTAAACATAACGTGTTTGTATTGGTAAACACAACGTGTTTGTATTGGTAAACACAACGTGTTTGTATTGGTAAACAAAACGTGTTTGTATTTCTAAACACAACGTGTTTGTATTGGTAAACACAACGTGTGTGTATTAGTAAACACAACGTGTTTGTATTGGTAAACACAACGTGTGTGTATTAGTAAACACAACGTGTTTGTACAAGGTAAAGAAACAAAAATTAAAATTAAGTTTAAATGTTGTAGGAATCGCATGCAGCATATTACACTTAAAACTGACGCAGAAAATAAACAGTAACTTTAAACAAACTCAGGGTTATAACAGCAATGCAACACATATTTACAAAAGAAGCTGATTATTAAATTACAAAATTTTCCTGCATCTAAGAATGAATGGCTTTACAATTATGAACCAAAATTAGCTAAGCTATATTCATTTTAAATTATCACTTACTTTTGAAAGACCTGGTATAATTATTTGCTTAAACTTTGTTTGAAATTAATAGAAAAAATATCGTTAAATTGTTCTATTAAGTCAATATTCAGAAATTACAGCACAGACACATACGCCAGCGTAGACTTAGAGACAGATAGACAGACAGGCAAGGACAGAGATAAAGATACAGAAAAACAAAAAAATTGTTCATCTAAAAATAATCTGTTTTGGTGGCTATCGAAAAAAGTAAAAAGTCGACCTAACTTTCGAAACTCAATAAAATTTGATCAAAATCTTGATTATATAGCATGTATGAAGATTCGTAAATCAAGGCAATGAAGCGAAAATTAAAGGAAAGAAATACAGAAAAATAAAATTAATTACCCCTGACCGCCATCTTGTTTGTTTTTCCTACTTACTCACCAAACACAATCACAATATATTTAAAATTTGGTACACCGACTTCAGTATTGATTTTTCATATATGACTATAGTTTTAGACAAATCTGAGAAACGCTGGATTTGGTGTTATATTTTGCGGGACGCGTGATGCAAAGAATATGTTTAAATTGACATATAACAGAATATTTTGCGCGTCACAGATCTTACGTTAAATTAATTATAATTTACAATTTCTGTGTTTGTAAAATGGGTACAATCGAAACACGCTACCCACGCGCTAAAAATGGGACACACACTATAACCACTACACTGCGGAAACTACGAAGAAGTTTGATCGTTTTAAGTATATAAAATGAATCTTCGTTTAATTTTGGTAGTCATATTAAAAGATCAGTTATTTTATGTTAATTTTTAAAGATCAGTTGATTTCATTGAATAGCTGATAGGGTATAATAAGTTTAAGATTATGTTACTAAAAACTAGTTATGTTAATTTGCGTGTTTTCGAACAAATTATCATTAATAAAATAAACAAGGAAGGAAAAATACGATACGTAATTTTATTTTTAGTTCAATAACAGAATGAATTTTGTGTGTGTGTGTAGCATTCGAATCTGTTTTTTTCTTTTAATATATAATTAAACATGAGACATATTTTTAAACAAACATCTGTACATTTTTACATCATTTATTTACCTTGATTTTGAAGAATATATACGCTATATAGTAGGCTGTGTTGTTTCGAAAATGTGTGTGCAGTTTGCTGTATTGAACCACTCAGGTTCGCTTCCCTTCAAATAAATAAAATTACTACGGTACTGTGATGGGATGTACAGTATCAGTCAGTAGTCTAATTACGCAAACAATGCCAGGATAACACAACTATTCCATTGGTGTGTCAATGAGCATTTTAATTAAATTGCAGTGAATAGACAACAATGGCCGACATGCAGCATATGCTATGCGATAGATAGCGGCAGGGGTAAACAACTCCAGTGCGCCCCAAACTGCTTCTATTGTTTTAAGGAAACAAAACATTGCGGCTAGCAAATAAATTATTTCAAACAGGGAAAATTATCGATTTTAAATATAATGCGAAATTATTTATTTTTACTTTTTAAATGCGAAACATTTCTAAACTCGTTAACATATACTCAGTTAAGTTTAAATAAATATAATACGTACGGACAAATCCATTTAGATAAAAAGGTTCTGCTTTGTTTTGAAATGTAAAAAATTATATATTTTTGATTTTCATTCAAAAATCAGTTAATCTGATGGCTATGACAATAGCAATAAATATAACAATTAATAGCAAGTAAATAGCTATGAATATAACAGACGACAGCAAATAAATAGCAATGAAAATAACAAATAACAGCAAATAAATAGCAATAAATGTAAGAGCTGATAACAATATAGAGCAATTAAAATAACAAATGACTTCAAATAAATAGCTATGAAAATAACGGGTGATAATAACAAATGGCAATGAAATGTCAGTTAAGAATAATAAAATGCAATAAAAATAATAGTTAACAATTATAAATAGCAATGAACCTAACAGCTGACAGTAATAAATAGCGATGAAAATAACAGCTGACAATAATAAATTACAAGTAAAATAACAGATAACAATATATATATATATATATATATATATATATATATATATATATTATTATTATTATTATTATCTGCGCATAGACCCTGTTGGATCACGCAAAGCACTCCGACTCATGTCTTGTTCCTTCTAATCCCCCACACCTCCCTCATCCTGTCCCCATGGATCCTCTTCCGCTCCTCCGTCCATTTTACCCCTGCTCTCTTTGGGATTTCATTCTCTGGGACCTTCCAACCGAGCATCTTTCTCCTGTATGCGTGTCTATCTTCAACATCTGTTGAGTCTATTCCTGCGTCATGTAGGTCTATTCTGACTTGTGCGATCCACGACGTTGTTGATTTGACACCTTGTATATACTTAAGGATTCTGTTGGCAAGTCTCGTTGTTGGGAGTCTACTGATGTGTCCATAGAACCGAAGCCTCCTTCTTCTGATATCTGCTGCCAGGTTCGATATCTTCTCTGTAGTCTTCCGGGAGTGCAACCTGTATCCATCTTCTGTTAATCTCGGACCAAGGATCTTCCTCAAGATTTTGCGTTCTTCTTTCAAAATACCCTCAATGGTAGCTTTTGTGTGGAGTTCTAGCGTCTCGCTTGCATATAATACCTCCGGTTTTATGACTGTGTTGTAGTGTCTGATTTTTGTGTGCGTCGACATAAATCTCTTATTGTAGATATCACGCGTTATACCAAGAGCCCTCTTCATTCTCAGTAGCCGAACCTTTTGCGCAGCCTTCTCGCCACCTATGGGTTCAAGAATTTCTCCCAGATATTTGAAGTGCTTGACTCTGTTTATCTTACCATATTTTGTGTTTAGTTCTTGAATATTCAATTTTGTACAGAAGAATTCGGTTTTTTTAAATGAGATCTGTAGACCGACCCTCTCTGCACATTCCTTTTAGGACTTCTATCTGTTTAATCGCTGTTGTTTCATTATCTGTGAGTATGGCCAGTATATATATATATATATATATATATATATATATATATATATATATATCAATTAAAATAACAGCTAACAACAAATAGCGGATGTCCCCACAAAAGGGCGCTATATTAGAATTAATATGCTTGATATCATTGCACTTTTAAAACACTTTTCAAAATCGAGTGATATATTACCCTAAAAATTTCGATTTGGTAACTATAGAATCAGATAAATCAACTAAACCTATCAAAATCATGACAATTTTTGTAGATTCTTATTACATTATGAATATAATTTTACATAATTCAATTGTAGGAAATTTCGTCAAAGAAAATTCACAGTTTAATAGAAAAAACAAACAAAAGTTCAGTTTTCAGGTGTTATTGATAATTACTGCGATTGTTTAGTGTTCACTTGTTTTTTGTAAACGAAATGCTTGAAAACGAACACTTTGAAAATTATTAAATTGTCCTGAAATATAACTAGAACGCTAATACTCGTATAAGAGTAATTATTTTCTTCCGCCAGCGATGTACGGCCAATAACCGGACAGACATTTAAAAAATGCAAAACTGATATTTTAAAACCGATTTTTCACCATCACAATACTTTCTGTTTACTACGCATAGCGGATAAGTAAAAACAACACACAACACAAATCAACAAAACTTGAACCCCAAACCAATTTGTGTTCAATTCATACGTAAATTTTTGTAAAACAACAAAGTGGCTTCTTTTCACCGGAACAATACGGGGACGACGTGACTGAAATGCGCGTAAAATTAAAAGGTTCTGACAAAAAGTGACACGCTTGCCATGAAGAGAAAATCAACTTGGAAGTGACCAAACGGATTCAATTCTCCCTCTTGTTTCGTTAATATTATTCCTGCCCGCGCCCCTTGTCTCCTTCCGAACCAATAATTCGTGGATTTAACGATTTATCCCAACGTCCCCGCAACCACTAATCGTTCGGCTCTGAATATTTCAGTGAATAACCACTCACCGCAGCTCTTCTCGTCTTTTGATGCAAAAATTTTCTAAATTTATTATAATTAATTGTGGCACGCAATCACACGACAAACGAATTTCTAAATTACAAAAATTCCTGTTTATATCAAATAAATTGAAATCCGGGAATATTATATTAAATCTAGCCGACCTAAATTTTATAACTTTTATAATTTTATTTATTTTTAAATAATTAAAGCAAAATTCATTGCACAAAAGTTTTCATTACACAAAAGTTTATATTACACAAACGTTTACATCACACAAAAGCATTTAAAAAAACGATTATATTACACAAAAGAATTACACGAAGTTTCAAACATTCAGTAATTTTCCGAGAATTCGTTTTATCAGATTTTCTTCAAATTTTGGTCGTATGTGAAAATTTTAACGACGTCAGTGGAACGAAAAAAATCAGCCTGATTGCGCATAAAGAAACAAAAACAAACATTGCAGCTATTTTTTATGTACTCTGAAAACATTCGTCACTTTAAAATTTGCTACGTAGTATTGAAGCTTCCATTCTGATCAAAACTCCTTTGAGAAGATGAGATTTTTAATAATTTCTTTAACTAAATATGATGCTGTGTCAAGATATTTTTTTTATTTCATACTGCCTAGAGAAATTAGCAAATCTACATCACAAATAACATCAACGAAATCGGACAAATAGTTTAGTTTTAACGTTGTGCCACGTCAAAGGTAAAACCATTTTTGTTTTACTCAAAATGAAATTTTGTAATAACGAAATATCAAGCTTTCCTTATACTTCGTACATTGAGAATATAAAAATTGTATTTCTCATTCGTAGTCGGTTTTTCACTAAAATGCTAATGTTACAGATCTTAATGTAGATTAAGATAATAAAATCAGATTACCAAAGACGTTTACTATAAAAAATTTACTTATAAACGCACCGAAACTAGGAACGTTAGTGCTAAAAAAAATATTATTGGAAACTATCTTCCATTATGTCACGTGGTATCTAGGAGTCACGTGAAATCCAGTAGTCACGTAGAATCTAGTAATCACGTAGAATCTAGTAGTCACGTAAAATTTAGTAGTCACGTAGAATCTAGTAGTCACGTAGAATCTAGTAGTCACGTAGAATTTAGTAGTCACGTGGAATATAGTAGTTACGTAAAACCCAGTAGTCACGTAAAATCTAATAGTCACGTGGAATGTAGTGATCACATGGAATCTAGTGGTCACGTGGAATCTAGTAGTCAAATGGAATCTAGTAGTCATGTAGAATCTAGTAGTCACGAAGATTCTAGTAGTCACATGGAATCTAGTAGTCACGTAGAATCTAGTAGTCACGTGGAATGTAGTAGTCACGTAGAATCTAGTAGTCACGTGGAATCTAGTAGTCACGTGGAATCTAGTATTCACGTGGAATGTAGTAGTCACGTGGAATCTAGTAGTCACGTAGATTCTAGTAGTCACATGGAATCTAGTAGTCACGTAGAATCTAGTACTACGTGGAATCTAGTAGTCACGAAGAATCTAGTAGTACGTGGAATCTAGTAGTCACGTAGAATCTAGTAGTCACGTAAAATTTAGTAGTCACGTAGAATCTAGTAGTCACGTAGAATCTAGTAGTCACGTGGAATATAGTAGTTACGTAAAACCTAGTAGTCACGTAGAATCTAGTGGTCACGTGGAATCTAGTGATTACATGGAATCTAGTGGTCACGTGGAATCGTGGAATCTAGTAGTCAAATTGAATCTAGTAATCACGTAGAATCTAGTAGTCACGAAGAATCTAGTAGTCACATGGAATCTAGTAGTCACGTAGAATCTAGTAGTCACGTGGAATGTAGTAGTCACGTAGAATCTAGTAGTCACGTAGAATCTAGTAGTCACGTAAAATCTAGTAATCATGTAGAATCTAGTAGTCAAGTGGAATCTAGTAGTCACGTAGAACTAATAGTCACATGGAATCTAGTAGTCGCGTAAAATTTAGTAGTCGCGTAGAATCTAGTAGTCACGTGGAATCTAGTAGTCACGTGGAATTTAGTGGTCACGTGGAATTTAGTAGTCACGTGGAATCTAGTAATCACGTGGAATCAAGTAATCAAGAAAAGTGAAAAATATGTTAAAATGGAAATGTGGAATTTCCGGACAATTTTGTCTAACGAAAAATTAAAAATGAAAAGCCTAAAAACAAGTGAGCAAATTCAAATGGAATAAATAATTAAGTTAGAAAAATATCCGCATAATGAAAGTGTTAAATATTTAAATACAACCCTTAGCTTACGGGGTGCAAGGGTTAATACCTCGCTGTATCAGGTAAAATGAAACGTTGAATTCTTGATGCGACCTCTGTTGTAGATAACACCAATTAGGCGTAGTCTCGGTAGACCAATCAAATTGCCTCTCATTTAACACGGACAGACAGACAGACGTACAGAGAGCGCAGTCTATCTTGTTTCATTAAAACAACGAATTGTGCGCGCTTTGCGAATTGATTAAACGGACAAATTAAATTACCGGAATGCGCAGCTGTTTCGTTCGTCAGAAATTATGGAAGTTTTATTTATAAATTCGGTTAATTTTACGTCCAACGGTACATAGTTGTCTGTGATGAAGAGTTTGTGCCCTTGTGTCAAAGCAAATCTAACTCTACGCAGGAACAGCTTGTTTGCCCTGATCTACCTTAAAATATATTAAGTTTAAGATGTACTATGCAAATAAAAAACATTCTTTTAATATCAGGAGACCTGAAGACGGATAAATGTATCAAAATCGATTCTTTCATCGTTATAACGATCAAATACTTCGGATAGTAAGGAAGAAACATTTATTTGAAAAAGCCAATAATTGTTTTAGACCAGCAATGGGTCAGCGAGTTGGACATCAAAAGTTTTCATGATTCTTAATGTTATTATTAAACAAAAAATTATTTGGATGGAAGAATGTTACTTTTTTTAAATTCGCTTCTATCAGATCAGCGAGACAGCTGCGTGCCACGATTACCTACTAAGTTATTATTGTGTTTTCTGCACGTTTTCATGAGACTTATTTACAATTATTTCGATTAAGTAAGTGTTTTGATTAACTGCGTGACGCACAAAATACAAATTTATTCCGTTACGAGAAATAACGAAATTAAGAAACAAAATGTCACGCAACTACTTTCGTCTCATTAGCGCCGACTGGAGTAAGAGTAAAAAAAAAACTATGATTTACTGCACAAAAACGTTTAGGCAGTTCGTGAAAGAATTCTTTTGAGTCGAACTTTAATGTCAGTCGTAACACCACTTCCTTCCTCGGACAAAGACGCTTTGTGGGGACTGCCAGGAGCCGAGCGGGAGAGGACCACCTCCTTCAAGAAACGTGTGTTTTGGCATTATACTAAACTTTGAAATAACGTTGGTAGGAAGGGACGAGGAAATAAAGGTTCATAGGTGTCTAAAGTTATGACTGAACATATTTTGATAGTGAGGACTAGATTGCATGAAGATTTTCGTTTTTCAGGAAGATGTATTTGTTCAGCAACTTTTTGTCGGTAAATGAGTTGTTGGGAACAAAACTTAACACTGGTTGTCCTGAATAACTGCAGTTTTTTTTAATGATTTATAAAGGGCTTTTATGTTTTCGGAATTAATTTTAGCCTGTATAAGGGCGTACATAAGCAATTTCTGATTTAAAGGAAATATTCGTGGTTTAATTTAATTGCAGAGTGTTTAATGTGAGGTTCTCTCAACTACAGGAAAATCTACAATAAAGATTTTAAAAACTAATTTTGAACGATAAAATAAAGTTTTCTGAATATCAGAAATAATTACAGTTTTTCTTAAAAGTTACTGCAGATTTTTGAAGGGACTACTTCTTATCGCGGGGTATGGTGTATGTTTTGCACGGTGAAAAAATTCAGTTTGCCGTCAAGGAATGTTTAAATTTTGTGTTTAGTGATAAAGAAAATGTATTTTTGAAGTGAAAATTTGTATGATCGCGATTGACAAAACAAGGATATAAACATTTGCTTTCGCGTCACGCTAGAACCCGTAATGCGTACCTCAAAGCATATATTGTTCTTGTATACATATAGACTGGAAGTGACTATTTCTAAACAGCTGATTTCGCACAATAGCTTCAATATCATTTCAGTTAAGGTTATGTTTATTCCTTGTTAATTTTTAAAATGTGTATTTTCTAAATTTGTGTAGTTAAATTATTTAATGTATATGACCTATACCTATTATTGAATGCCAGGATCATAAATACTATATTTTTTATTCTACTTAGACAGTATAACTGCCATGTATAACTGTCAAAAGTAGGGTTATAAACTGATTAATTATTAAAGTCCCTTATATAGCCTAAGATACTCAAATTCATATTCTGTTACATTTTCAGTTAATTTTTAAGTTGTGTAGCTACACACACGCGAAATTAAATTCGGAAATAATTTTCAAGAATTTCCCTTTCCTGCGTGCATTTCAATGTTTATAAAAATAATTAAATCATAATAGTGAAAAAGTATACAGTCAGGCATGCCAAAAAAGTAGTCACTTCTGTCGGCCAGTCCCGCACTGCCTAAGTTTTGTTCTAAATTATGTAATACGGTGCAGGTTTGTCCACAACTACAGAACTAATTACAAGGTTATCCTGAATTACGGCATCCCTTCACTTCAGAATCACTTTTCACAACTTCGAAAATCTTAAAAAAAGAATATCCATGACGAACTTTATTTACATTCATTTTTCAAACCCGTCACGTGACTGCATCTCTACAATGTCGGGAAAAAAAATCACAACGCTATTTCTCCAGAAAAATCCAAACATTTCTAACTTTGAACAAACAAAAGCTTCGACTCGCGCCGGGACTACATTTTCAAATAACTTAGCCTATAGCGTATTGCTGCCATCTCTTTAGAAATAAACCCAATAAGACACATATGCAACAATTTGGTAGATATTGGCAAGAATCAAAGAACAACTTAGGTTCCGCTGTTTGAATACAATATCAGAGGGGTTGCAGGGGTGTAATAATGCACGTGCTCGGGCATGCGTGAACATGGCTTATCATAACGCCCTGCGTGCTCGGATTTTTAAAAACCTTTCTCTCAGTATGATGCTTTAATATTCAATTGCATATTAGAATATCGTCGTTCAAAAATTAGGGTAGTTGTGGGGTACATTTGTTTTAAATTTGAGGGATAACCTGAAGATCCGAAGAGCACCGTTGTACTCTTCGATATCGATCTTACCTGACTGCTTTCTACGTCTGTAGATGGAAATTTGTACTGTTTCGCCAATCCCAAGTAATTGTTAGTAAGCCTAGTTTATAAAGGGAAAACAAATTATGTTGTTTTCAAATAGAATACTTGTGGCACGCAACTGTTTCGCTTACAGATAAAGGAAAATTGGAAAATAACTATTTACGTTGAAATACATAAGGTTAACTAACATTTATATTCTGTATTTGGTAATAGCTCGACTCGTTTACCAGCTTCTGGCCTTGTCTATTTGCAAAAACCTTGCTCTCAACATAATGCTTTAATATTCACTTGCATATTATAATATCGTCGGTCAAAAATTTGGGTAGTGGGGGGGTAGATTTGTTTTAAATTTGAGGAATAACCTGATGCTCCGAACAGCACCGTTTTACGCTACGATATAGATCTACCTGACTGACTGTAGGTGGAAATTTGTACTGTTTCGCCAATTCCAAATAATGGTTAATAATCTTAGTTTATAAAGGAGCAAAACAAATTATGTTGTTTTCAAATAGAATACTTGTGGCACACAACTGTTTCGCTTGCAGATAAAGGTAAATTTCGAAAAAAACGTTGAAATACAAAAGGTAAACTAACATTTAGATATTCTATTTGGTAATAGCTCAATTCGTTTCCCAGCTTCTGTCCGTTTCAAAATAGCGGCCATTTTAATCATTATAATGTATATTTTTATCTCGCTTTGTCTTTAATATCTGATCCCACCATTACTGAAGAGAATACAGATTATACAGGGTGTGGCAGTCAAACCTGCATTTTTAAAAAGAGTATGGAAGGCTACAAAATGGCTTGGGCTAGTTGTGAAGGTTACCGTTGTGTTCTCCACCTGAAAGCGTTTCAGTCGCTATGGAACAATGGTCAAAGCTACAATGGTTGTTTGCCGTGAAAGCGTTTTACCAAAGCGGAAACGCTTCATAGGTGTGGGTAGCTATGAAGCATACCCGACTTCACACCATGCAATTTTTCTTATGGTAGTACCTAAAGAGTAAAGTGTATGAAGATACGACCTCGTAGAGTTGAAGAATTCAAGGCAAGAAACTGCCTGAAAATTCAAAAAACTCTTCAGTTTATGCTCCGTGATGTGGTGAACAACTTCAGAAGTCACCTGCACGAATGCATTAATCGGGAAGGACACCATCTTACCGACGTTATTTTTAAGTAATGTATAATTATATCTATGTTTCTTTAATGGTTTTAATGTATAGTAATAATAATATGGTATCAATAAACTTTTGAAAAATTCATCCGTTTATAGTCACGTGGAATCTAGTGATCACATGGAATCTAGTGGTCACGTGGAATCTAGTGGTCACGTGGAATCTAGTGGTCACCTGGAATCTAGTGATCACGTGGAATCTAGTAGTCAAATGGAATCTAGTAGTCACGTAGAATCTAGTAGTCAAGAATAATCTAGTAGTCACATGGAATCTAGTAGTCACGTAGAATCTAGTAGTCACGTGGAATGTAGTAGTCACGTGGAATTCAGTAGTCACGTGGAATCTAGTGATCACATGGAATCTAGTGGTCACGTGGAATCTAGTGGTCACGTGGAATCTAGTGGTCACCTGGAATCTAGTGATCACGTGGAATCTAGTAGTCAAATGGAATCTAGTAGTCACGTAGAATCTAGTAGTCAAGAAGAATCTAGTAGTCACATGGAATCTAGTAGTCACGTAGAATCTAGTAGTCACGTGGAATGTAGTAGTCACGTGGAATTCAGTAGTCACGTGGAATCTAGTGATCACATGGAATCTAGTGGTCACGTGGAATCTAGTGGTCACGTGGAATCTAGTGGTCACCTGGAATCTAGTGATCACGTGGAATCTAGTAGTCAAATGGAATCTAGTAGTCACGTAGAATCTAGTAGTCAAGAAGAATCTAGTAGTCACATGGAATCTAGTAGTCACGTAGAATCTAGTAGTCACGTGGAATGTAGTAGTCACGTGGAATTCAGTAGTCACGTGGAATCTAGTGATCACATGGAATCTAGTGGTCACGTGGAATCTAGTAATCACGTGGAATCTAGTAATCACGTGGAATCTAGTGGTCACGTGGAATCTAGTAATCACGTGGAATCTAGTGGTCACGTGGAATCTAGTAATCACATGGAATCTAGTAATCACGTGGAATCTAGTGGTCACGTGGAATCTAGTAATCACATGGAATCTAGTAGTCACGTAGAATCTAGTAGTCACGTGGAATCCAGTAGTCACGTGGAATCTAGTAATCACATGGAATCTAGTGGTCACGTGGAATCTAGTAATCACGTGGAATATAGTGGTCACGTGGAATCTAGTAATCACATGGAATTTAGTGGTCACGTGAAATCTAGTAATCACGTGGAATCTAGTAGTCAAATGGAACCTAGTAGTCACGTAGAATCTAGTAGTCAAGAAGAATCTAGTAGTCACATGGAATCTAGTACTCACGTAGAATCTAGTAGTCACGTGGAATGTAGTAGTCACGTGGAATCCAGTAGTCACGTAGAATCTAGTAGTCACGTTGTATTTTCACAACCTTTTCAAAAATGCAGGTCTGACTGCCGCACCCTAAATAAATTTAACAATAAAGTTAGGAATGGCTGCCATTTTAAAATAAAGTAATTTACTAAGTAACTATCCAAGCTATTACAAGATTGAAAACGCATCGAATCGAGTAGTTTCCAAAATGTTTTAAGTACTTTTTCAATGTTATTTTCACGGCACATCCGGTCGAATATTTTTGCGGCAGTGATTCATCAACCTACATCAACACAAGACCCTCTTTCAGCACCAACCTTGAACTGTTACACTTTGATCCTCCACGACCCTGGGGGGACACCAGGTGCTTGATCGACGTTACGAAACATTCCTCTCCCTTGCTCTGTTGTGACGTCATCTATAGACTTTATCCTGTATTATTAAACTCAATAGGTTGGGTCCTCAACAATCGTTCTTTAATATGTAAATTTGTAAAGCGGTTCGGCCTTGATCTAATTTCGTAAACTGCTTTAGTGCGAACATCTTGTTTGGAGTTCTCTCATTCATCGCTTTTTTAAATTCATCACTTAATTGTTAAGCAATCAATCCTTAACCACAAATCAAGCAGCTTACATCTCACGTACGAGTATAACAATCGACAACATATATTTTCCTACAAACGTAACTTCGTTTCTACCTATCACAGTGGGGATAACGTTTTACTAAAACTTTTGTGTGATACTTGTTAGATACGACTTTCTCATCGGCTCTCTTTGTCACATTTCTTACCTTCGCCTACAGTTGCTCAGTTCTACTCTAGTTCGTAGATAGTTCAAGGAAGTTTGATAAATCCGTGGTTTGTCCTTCAAAAGTCATAAAGTTTTGAGTCAGTAATTCTGGGAAAGTCATTTAATTGTTTAGTCTACTTTTTAACACTTTTGTGTGATTTTTACTACGTAGTTTTTGTAAATTTTCTGAATTTATTGCTCTGTTCGTGGTATTTCCTTCTTAATATTGATTTGTGTGATTTTTTTCGTAATTTTGTGAAAGTTGGTAGTGTGCCGTTTTTATAAATGATTGTGTGTACTTTTGATTCAGTACTTATAACTAAGGCAATATTATAATACATCTATACATGAGTCATTGTCAATAGGAAAATTATAAAACATAAAATAAGAGGTAGCTAATAGTGCAAACATTTTACATAAAATTGTTCATTTTGAATTATTTATTAAAACCCTAATTCAAAATCTAACTACAAAATTAGATTTACTTTTGTGATGGTAAATTTTGAGGAAGAAGTACAAAATTTGCCAGAGAGATAGCATTAGCTTAACGTTGAACATCTTTTCAGGATTTACATCGAAATTTGTTAAAAGTCTAGAGTTAATTAGAGCTAGGTTTGGTAGTAACTTAATTATCTTAAGTGAAAAAACTAAATTAATAATATAAATAATAATTAATATTATTATTTTTCTTTCATAAAATTATAAATAATTTACAAAATATTTTAAATATAAAATATTTTAGAATATAAAAATATTTTATTTCACAATAAAATGTTATTGTGAAATACAACAATTTTCTGTGCTAGTCTTCTGTCCATTGTGATTGTTTATAAATTTGTCAGTGTAAATTTATCCAAACTTATCAGTGTAAATTTATTCAAATTTATCAGTGAAAATTTATCCAAAATTGTCAGTATAAATTCATTAAAATTTATCAGTGTAAATTTATCCAAATTTATTCAAATTTATTAGAGTAAATTTATCCAAAATTATCACTGTAAATTTATCCAAAATTATCAGTGTAAATTTATCCAAATTTATCAGTGAAAATTTATCCAAAATTATCAGTGTAAATTTATTCAAATTTATCAGTGAAAATTTATCCAAAATTATCAGTGTAAATTTATTCAAATTTATCAGTGAAAATTTATCCAAAATTATCAGTATAAATTTATTAAAATTTATCAGTGTAAATGTATTTAAATTTATCAGTCTAAATTTATCCAACATTATCCGTGTAAATTTATTCATTGTAAATTTATCAAAAATTATCAGTGTAAATTTATTCAAATTTATCATTGTAAATTTATCCGAATTACACAATGGCGTTTTGCGTATTTGTTTTCACAAGTATGTGTTTATTATTTGTACTTTTATTTCAGTTTTTTTTTTTTTTTTTTTCGTTTCACCCTCTTTGGGGTACGCTGAATCAATCATTTCTTGCGCGCTGTACTTTTCTTTGTTCCCAGTAGCTCTTCATTCTTTCCGATCTTCTCTTCCTCTCCTCTTCCGAAATGACAGGTTTAGGTCTTATTTTGGCTTTATCTTGGAATCTTATTCTTTCGTCTTTGGTAATTATCTTAGCAGTTTGGTCAAACAATGAATCTTCTGTAATTTTTAATTCTATTAGGTCTTTTTCAATTTCTTTAAACCAGTTCGGTTTTGTTTTACGATTATGGAAAAAATCAAACACCTGTTTCGTCAATCTATTGGAGTTCATTCTAAGAAGATGGCCGTAAAAATTTATTCTCCTTTTTCTCATAGTATCTGACAGTTTTTCAATTTTCTTATAGAGAGCTTCATTTCTTATATATACAACCTTATTATCCTGAAATTTTGTTCCTATTGCACAATTAAACAATAAAGGGAGAGCCCATCCCCTGCCTGACTCCCGTTTTACTTCAAATGAATTGATAGTTCACCCATAAATTTAACTTTCGAAACTGTATTTGTTATAGTTGCTTTTATGATATTAGTTGTTTTCTTATTTTTACGGATATAAGAGATTCTCTATCAATGAATCGTAGGCCTTTTAAAATGTGTGCAAGACAGTTTATATTTTATATATATATTTTGTGTATACATTTTTTTAATTGTGTATATTTTTTAAAAAATGTATACGTTTTGCGTATTTAATATTTTTTCCTTAAATTTAAGTAATTAGTTTTATTTTAATATCAAACATAATTTTAATGTAACAGATTGCCGGGTTTTATTTTTTTGTGCTCACAAACTCTCTATGGCATAAAGTGTAATTATTATTTTTGTTTTACATGTATTATTATTTTGTTTGTATTGTTTTTTGTTTAACTTCTATTTCAATACTTTCATTTTTCTGTAGATTATTTGTGAAAAAATTTTAATGTCTAAATAAACTCCGAGAACCGACCTACTTTCTCAAAATCAGTTTGACAGGTTATTTTTCAAATTTTGTCATATGTGTAGATGTATACCGCCCAAAACATTGTTGCTTCTAAATTTTAAATATAAGGATGAAACAAAATTAAAGTTTGTTTTGGTTTTTCTACCCATTGTTCTTGTAGTAAATTTATTTTATTTTAATTTTGTACTATTAATTTTATACAAATTTGAGCAAAATCTAATAACTAGATTTTGATAAATCAGGCCGATTTTCAGGTGTTGATCGTTTGCGAATCAGGTTTAGTGGCGGAACGTCGACCTTCGTTACGATTGGGCAATTGAAAACAATATACAATAAATATATACAATATACAACAATTGTTGTTAAACAAAAAAACAGTTCTCTTGAAACTGTTACTGTTTTCAAATTCCTATTTATTTTTCCTTTTTTTACAACCCTTATTCTCTCTATTTGGTATGGATTTCACCTCTTTCCACAAACAATTAACAAGGAACAAAACTCTCATTCCTGACTTCAATTTGTTCGCTAATGGAATCTGTATTAGGGTACAGTATTTCATTTTATTTGCGAAGAATATAATTATTTTTCGGGATTTGATAAGTACATGTTTGAGTATCGTGTGTCAATTACAAAGTCACGTGATCGCTTGGGTTATTAATGGGCAAGTACGTTACAAGGAAGCTCGTATTTTTTTCGATATTTTGGCGGGTCGTTTTGTCCGTTTTTTAGGAGCAGTATATGTTATTTTGCAATTATTAAGGTACTTTCCTTTATTTCTCCTAAAAATGGTATTTATTTTATTGAATATGTTATCATCTGGCTTTCATAAGCTTTGTCAATTTTTGGAGGAAATAATTAAGGTAAACAAACAAATAAATGCATAGGCAGAACGTTATTTTTCAATATTTCAAAATGTTTACTGCTTAGTAGAGGAAAGTCGACCGTTAAGAGAGAGTATGGATGGGTCCAATCACAAGCGAGCAGGTGGTTATTAAACAGATAGCGGTGAAGGGAGTAGCGATAAATGGGAGAAGGTAGTAGTATAGAAGAACGAATCCATGTCAGAAGGAGCAATACAGTAATATGTTTTGATAATAGAGATAATCTAAAATGCGTAAACAAATAAAAACATTACTGCAGATTAATGTACTCAAATAAAAGTTAATCTTACTGTCAAAAAATTTCCTCTAGTGCTTAAACACTACGTTCGGAGGATATTAAAATCACGCAATTATCTCAATGACGTCATAAAATTTAATTTTAAGACACTAGTGTCATTGAAAAACACGATAAATATTTCGCAAAAAAAATTGGTATAGGAATTTCGGTAAAAGCATGGAAATTGTCTTGTACTCAACAAAATTTGTTCATTTGTTTCAAAATGTCGACTGTTAAAAAAAAAATACACTTTTTTATGTTATACACTTTTCTCAAAACTGATTTTATTATTATAATCAGTTATGAAAGCTGCTTAAATTAACATCTTGAATAATTTCTTACATGTAAATGAACACGATGGTAGTCCAGTGGAAGTTCAAAATAGAAATGTATATAAATTCTAACTCCACTTATATAAATACTAAGTAATATTTTATGCAATGTAACAAATAAAACAACGAAACTAATTTACCACAAAATGAAAAAAACTATTGTAAACAAAACAAAACGAATACTAACTACTTTACACTTTTATTCCTTTAGAGATGAATTCTAAGAAATGCTGAAGTACAGACTCATTATTTATGTTTTAGGGAATTTCTATTAGGTTTCACGAAAATCCAAGGAAAACATATTTTTCCCAAAAAGGAACCTCTTTTTATCCCTTTAGGTGTTGAATATTGGAAAATCCTATCTAGTGCACGCTTTCATAATAATACAAAAGTATCCTCCTTATGTTAAATCCCCAGCTGCTATAGTTTCGGCACTACTTTGAATCAGTCAGCCAGGACTTTGTATTTGTTTTAAATAAGTAATTAAAATTGTTGATTCTAAATTTCAACTTTTCTTATAGCGTTATTGAATCACAAGATTCAGTGCATAATTCCCCCACTTAATCCTATTACTTCCACTTGATTGGTTAAACAGACTTGCCCAGCTTCAAGTAAAGTAGTGTATCTGAAGAGGGTTGTTAACAGTTAATGGTCGAGAAATAAAGATTTTTTTATATAGGCCCTAGTAAAATTATTATTTTGCGCATAGACCCTGTTGGATCACGCAAAGCACTCTGACTCATGTCTTGTTTTAAAAACATTTTACGGCGGTCAGGTTTAATTTTAGCATTTTACTTATAATATACGTATATATATATATATATATATATATATAGGGTTAAATTTTTAGCCTTTGCGGACGATTTGGCACTTATATAACGTAACTTATATATATAATATATTATATTATATATTATTATATATTATATTATATTATATATATATATATATATATATATATATATATAGGGTTAAATTGTTTAGCTTTTATGGTCTTATCGAACAGCTGGGAAGACAAAACACACCAAATTGAATCATTAAGAGACATCGCAGGAAAATGTCGGCCTCCAAATATCCTTTAGGAAAACAGAGATAATGCCAATAAGAAAGACAGAACAAAAGTTCGTAAAAATCGGTAACGACCGGTTAAAGATTACCGATAAATTTAAGTACTTGGGAGAAACTATTACCAGAGACCTCAGAGAAAAACCAGCAATACTTAACAGAGTAGCTAAATTAAGATCTGCCTTCTATTTGACCCAGAACACCTACAAAAAAAATCGCTTTCTATAAAATCTAAATTTAGGCATTATAACACGGTCATAAAGGCAAACGTAACTTACGCTTCGGAGACCCTATTTAATCTACAGAGCCAAAATAGAACGGAGGAGCTCCAGAGAATGGAAAGGAGAGTACTCCGAATTATTAATAAGAAACATTTGGTGGGGGGACAGTACAGACTATTGCCGAATGCGGTCTTGTATCGGAACAACGAGCAGCTCACTAACATTTTTAGGAAAAGAAGATTGGCCTTCTTTGGACACCTAACTCGATTACCGGAGAGTAGACTTACGAGGAGATTATTGGACTACCAACTGAAGTGTAAAGTTAAGAACAACTGGTTGAAGGAAGTGGAACAGGACATGGAGGAACTAGGAATAACCAAGGAGCAATTGGCAGGAAGAAGGGAAAAAGCGATCTTAAAAAGTCAGGAACCCAATTACAGTTTAGGGAAAAACGTCCACGAAACGTAGTATATTCGGAAGAACTCAGACTTCAGAGATCAATAAGATTAAAAAATACTGGGAAGAACGCAGAAAAACCAAAAGACTTAAATTGACTGTGTGTGCTCCAATGTGGGCTTAATTAAAATTTAAAAAAATGAATATACTCGTATTTACGTATAGAAAGGTTCGCTTGTAATTTTATGCAATGTAACAAATAAAATAACGAAACTACTTTACAAAAAAAAATGAATAGAAACTATTTCAAATTGAACGAAACAAAATGAATACCAACTAGTAAAACTGACCGAGCTCTTTAAGTCGACATTTTGGCATTTGGTTTGTATTGCTTTGTTTATTATGCAGTTTTGGTCAAACGCATTGACCAACTGTTTTGAAATTCAGTAATATTTTATATAAAGCCCGAACGACATACGTAAGATTTTCTCCATTCACTTTCGTTTGCTGCCTCTGGTTTAACGGTGAGTAAAGTTGCCGACTGTTTCTTACAGTACTGGCTGAACGGCAAGACCTATTAAAATTTTGACCACTTCATGGAGAATAGCATGCAATTTCCAGTGAAGTTTTCCTAAATATTACGGTTATCGGTTAAATTGACGGAAAATTGGCACGTCAGAGCGTTGTCGCGGAACGGTGGCCTTGATTAAGAACATATTGAGAGGTCTGCTGTTCTTTGAACTTCAAATCTGAAGATGGCAGCTATATCGCCGAAATGTTATCATAGTAAATTAATGTGAACAGTTCAGTATTAATTTTTCATTTCATTTTATTGTTTTCATTAGTTTTAGCTTCCCCTCTGTGTAATACACATTTCCTGGACAAGCCTTCATGTGCTTTCCCTCCAAAAATCTAATAAAAGAAAATCATTTTGTATCAAAAGTGTTGTTATATTGCGTTTGTTTATCACGCCTTGCGTATTTGTAAATTCTACAATGTTATTATTTTAGAAATTCTCTGCCATCACGCCAGCGAGACAGTTGCGTGCAATGCTTATTTTGTAATACTTTTAATTTATCCTGAATAAAAAACATTTCTTAAATAACGTAAATGTACAGTTAGGATTTGAATTCTGAACGCAATGTTCAAAACGAGGTAGCTGGGATGATCAGATGCACTTAAGGAAGTTCAATAAGCCCGGTCTGGAATGCGCAATGCCTGGACTGAAGGTGGGGGACACAAATTGAGACTGGAGTGGCTGCAGTCTTGCATTTTGTATTCAGCATTCCGGGCGATCCCTGCGCCGAACTTTGATTTGTGTTTGCCTTTCAAATAAGTCCTTCGGTAAACATTTTGGCTTAGAGACTTTGTGGGGAGAAACACTTAATGGAAAAAGTAAGTAGAGGTTGTAGAAGACACAAGTTTCTACTGGAATCCAATTTGCAAAGTCCGATGTCTTAGATAAATAAAGAATGATGTAAAAGTAAATTTCGTTTTTATTTTTACCAGCGGTGATAATGATAATCACAGCACGCAGCTGTCTCGCTGACGTTATATAAGCGAAATTCCAAAAACAACAGTGATTTTTTTTGTGTGTTTAACGTCCGACTATTGTGCACACTTGGGCTAATGCAGACGATGGGATGATTTATAGCGTATGGAAATGCTAAGCCCTGGCCGGGAATCGAACCCGGGTCCATGGGGTGAAAGCCCAGTACGCTATCAACTAGGCCACCGATGCGGCTACAACAATGAATAAGATTACATATAAACAAAAATGTTTGTAAAACAATAAAATTGAGAAAATGAACAGCAGAAGATACATTTTTGTATTTTTAGTTGATTTTGTCTGCTGATTTAATTAGATTTTAACCCTGTTTACGATGGCGAAATCAATCTTTCAGTTAGACCGCCATTTTGAAAACGTTTGAACAGAATTTACTGGTTAAAAAAACTTGCAAACTTTTACTAAAATCAGTATTTTTGCCAATTTCTAATCAAATAGGACCAGAATGCCGTAAGTTAGAGTTTTTGATAACCCTAAAAAAGAGAAAGGATCAATGCTCAATTCACGGTCTTAGTTGTGGTTCTTACTATGATGGCCACTCTATAAGAAATTTGTTAAGAAATAAAATTAAAGCTTTGCTAGGATTATAATTATTTTCCATGACGCCTGCAAGACAGCTGATCGCTGTATAGGGGCCGTAAGAAAAAAATTCTGACTTACCGTTAAAACGCTGAAGTTTTCAGAAATACGTAAAGTGCAAATCCGTACGTTGATTCTCGGTCCTAGTAGTTTCACTAAATATGTTCCCATCTAATTCACATTCGTTGAAGTTAGACACGATTTGTCCAAGAAGCCCATTACTGTCTAAAAATCGGAAGTCGCTTGTCAGGGTAAATCCAATTTGGCGCGGCAGAATCCTGTATGGCCTACACGTCCATCCTGCACAGCCGCCGACCTCCTGTCCAAGAAGTCACGTGACCAGAGTCCTGCAGAATTTAAATATAAAATGACAACCCCCGGGACAGGGGTCACTCACCCTTGCTACTTACTTTAACATTCATTTCGCCGTTTACGCTGGATACCAGCAATTTACGGCGGTTTTACGGCGCGCCAACTTATTTTACGGTATTCTTGTATAAATACATTTTGAATAAATTCTTATTCAAATCTATCGTTTTTGTTTTTATGCACTTCACTACTACGTATGTTTTATAACTTGGTGCATACATACATATTTATTGGCCATTCATAACCATTCCGCCAAGTGAAAAAGCAGACAAATATATTTTTTTAAACTTTATTTTTTTTTTACGTATTTCGTATTTTTTTGACTATCTTTGAAATATGTTTAAATAGAAAAGAATACGTCATCATCACGCACGTAGGGCTTACACAACGTTATGTAGTCGTCATTCTATAAACGTCTTAGTACTTTATTACTAGTGAATTTCAATTGGAAAATGAGTTACTAGAGCAGTCATCATAGTAAGACCCAGTCCCGGAATTTCGCAATGAGCAATGATCCCGACCACTAAATCACTTTTTGAAGAGCCGTTAAAATTGTGTTTGTGTGTGTGTGTGCGTGCGTGCGTGTGTTTTAGCATGTACAATTTCATTACCCAGCAATATCGTTCAACAGTTTCAAAATGGCTGTCATTTCAAACCATTAAAGATTCATAACTTTGTTGTCTTAAATGTTTTTGAAAATCAGATCTAACCACCGTTAAGAACTGCATATATTAGCATTTTGATTTTTCAAAATCCGTTGAAATTAAGAATTTAATTTGACGGCGGTCAGGGTTCGTTTTCGTATTTCCAGTGCAATATGAAAGTTTGAAATGCTAATATATGCAGATTTTAATGCTGATTGAAATGGTAAAATCTGGATTTTAAATATTTAAAAAAAATATTTTTCTTGAAATTTGCTTTTATCACGTCAGCGAGACAGATGCTTTCCACAATTGTTTATTATTTAAAAATATTTTTTTTACTATTATTAAAATAAATGTATAGTAATTAATTAACAAGTACATCTATTTAATTAATTTTAGAAAACTAAATTGGCCGATCTAAGGATTTATACTTTGGTAGAAGCAACCAAATTCAGAAAATTCGAAAGTTCAAAATATAAGAACTCATTAAAAATATTTGAAAACTGAAAAATATTATTTAATTTTTCACATAAACAGGTATGGTTTATAGTAACTTTTTATCGATTTTAAAACTGTTAGAATAAACATCGGGTACGATGCCAAGCAATGTGCAGCGACCTGTAACGTGAGAGGGAAATGGTCAGGAGCAACACCACCCCAATGCCACTACTGCTTGCATCATACCATTTGCAAACGAGGCTTCATTCGTTCATAAGCTGTAATAAACGTAACGAAACAACGTCTAAGACATACATAATCACGGCACGCAGCTGTCTCGCTGACGTGATAAAACGAATTTTCAAAAACAACTTTTCTTTACATTGCCCTTTTGAAAATCCCATCATAATTAGCATTAAATTCTGCATAAATTAGCTTTTAAATTTTCAAATTACATTGATAATACGAAATGAACCCTGACCGCCGTCAGAACGACCTCCCCTACACTTATAAAATATGCCTACAGAGGTTATGTTTATCAGTTTAACATTGATTCAAATCGTTGAATGATAAATTTTAAGTGCACTTTTCCTCTGTGCACTGTATTACCCTGATTAATGGCCAACTAATTATTTACAGAAATAATGAGAACAGATGTAATGGTAATTGATATTAAAAGCAGTGAAATATATGCCCAATACTCGTATATTGTAATGCAGTCAAAAGCACACACTGTAGGCTTATACAAACACAGATAGGCAAATGTACATCAATATAAACACAGTGATCAGAGTGTTGTAGTGATGTTTTGAAAATTTCAAACATAAATTCTCCACTTTTTTACTCATCGTTACGTGAAGAATTGATTTTAGTACAAAAACTTACTGAGTATAATAATTTTTCGAAAATGAGTTGTCGGAGCTATT
>CM040183.1:76937863-76942863 GCA_022606455.1 Callitettix versicolor
TTCGTTGTGAAAAATCAAAAGTTCAATTCCTGCTCAGTTGGTTTACGCAAAAACTGAACAAAATAGGGGCAGATAGGCAATTTACGTACAGCAACAACAGGGTGACCTTTGAGTCAATTCCATGGCAAATGTGATCTAGTCCACGAAAGAAAATACCTGTCAAGATGTTATAACGTTTTAATCTGTTATTGTACAGAAATTTTACATACACCAAATCAAAGCGTGTTTTCCTCTATAAATCATTGCTGATTCCTTTTATTTTCAAGGGTCAATTTTATATTTCAAAAAATTTACCGAAAATTCGATTTTGACGCAGTTTATCCACTAGTAGCTACTTTGAAGGTTCATAACTTTGTCACTTTGTACTCCACAACAATGCTGTTCAAATTGTGTTATTTGATTGACATTTGTTAATGTTTTTGCCAAATTTGACCAACGTTTGCCAAAAATTTAAATAACGGTGAATTTCTTTAAGTGCTCATTTTGTTACCAACAACTTTATTGAAATAATTTTTTTTAACATCTGTAAATTTACAACATTATTATCAGGACCTGTTTTAAATCAGATTTATAATTGTGTTTAATGAGTCATAGTTATTGAAATTAAATTTTAGTTAAATCTAGTAACACTCGCCATTGTAACGTACTGGCTTACATTATCGAAGTATAGTCGGGTGGTTAACGCTAAAGAGCTTGGACATCCGTTCCATTTTAAATTTTATTTACAACTCCAGAGGTCTATAGTGCGTGCCACGTGACTGTACTTCTGATGCGCTAAATGTTCAGATTAATATTCGAATTTCGTTTCATTAGCTTTACATTTACTAATTAAAAATATTTATAAATCTGGCTGTAATGATGTAAAATTACAATCGTCTGTTTAAAAAAATATTTCAATAGCTTTGCTAATAACCAAAAAATAGACTAACCAAAAAAATATTTGACTACTTTCGCAATAAAAGAGCCAAACCACTTTGGTTTAGAGAAACAGAGAAAGATATAACAGAACTACAAATCACTGACACTATGCTCATGGACAGAACAGCCAAAACAATAACCAAGGACAAGAAGCAACGGTTCCAAGGCAAAGTCAAATCCAAGCGAACGATCCAAATCTCTGACGAAGAAAGAAAAGCAAGATCACAACGAATGAAGCAATACTGGGCTACGAGGAAGGCACAGAACATTAAAAATGATTGATTTAGTGTACCCCAAAGTTGGGTGAAACAAATAAAGAGAGCTAATAACAAAATGAACACGGTTTTAAAAACAAATTCACTATAATTGCAATTTTGGTCAAACGTTGGTCAAATTTGGCAGAAGCATTAACAAATCCTATAACATAACATACTTGAACAGAATTGTTGTATAGTTTCTAACCTGAACTATGGTATTTTTTTGTGGGCCGGATTTTTTTACAAAATAAAATGTACTTAATCCAAAAAATCGCACGAAAATAAACTCATACAAATCAAAGTGTATGCAAACTTTGTTCGTACAAAATGTGCGAGGAAGTCTTGGAGCTCATACAATTTGTGTGAGCATTTATATTGTATTAGATAATGTACCGCGATTTGTCAATTTGATTTGTTTATAATATAAATCCTTATACATTTATCCTAATGTAAAAGCACCATTTTAACTCCAAACCTCATTCATTTGAAAGTCATTGACACATTTTTTGCTTTATCAAGGGGACATTGCCAGCCTGTGGAATGCACGCGTGGACACTAAAAATGCGTAACATAATGTACTCGTATCGTTTAACGCATACCTCTACGCAACATATTTCCAGACTTACGCACTTTTACGCATTCCGCGCTTCTGTTAATTTGTCCAGGGCCAGCTTTTTGATGTCCCGCTTTATTTGTGACAACGGAATTCCTTTTTGGATTAATGATTCTTTGTGTCCGCCCATTCAGGTCTTAGGTAATTCCTGTTCCTGGGAAACGTACTCGACGCTGTAGCCATAGTGACGTAGGGACTTTTGTACAGAGGGTGACGTATTTATTGTAACCATCTCGCGATTTCGGTGTTGTTTCCTGATAAAATGAGATTGGCCACTGAATTGTATACAGGCTGAAATATTAGAACAATACCGTTAGCAATTATAATCCGATTTGATTATTTATAAGACTAATAATAATAATAATAATTATTATTATTATTATTATTATTATTATTATTATTATTATTATTATTATTATTATTATTATTATTATTATTATTATTATTATTATTATTATTATTATTATTATTATTATTATTATTATTATTATTATTATTATTATTATTATTATTATTATTATTATTATTATTATTATTATTATTATTATTATTATTATTATTATTATTATTATTATTATTATTATTATTATTATTATTATTACGTTGCGTTGTCGTTGTCGTTGTCGCTTTGCTCGCTGTCGCTTGTCGCTGTCGTTGTCGCTTGTCGCGCTGTCGCTCGATACCGCTGTCGTTTCGCCGCTGTCGCTGTCGTCGCCGCTGTCGTCGCTTGTCGGCTGTCGTTGTCGCTTGCCGTTGCCGCTTGCCGTTGCCGTTGTCGCTTAGCTCGCTTGTCGCTTGCCGCTTGTCGCTTGCCGTTGCTCGCTTGTCGTTGTCGCTGTCGCTGTCGTTGTCGTTGTCGCTGTCGTTAACCAGTTGTCGCTACCGCTTCGTTGTCGCTGTCGCTATCGCTTGCCGCTCGTTGTCGCTTGCCGTTGTCGCTTGTCGCTGTCGCTTGTCGTTGTCGTTGTCGCTGTCGTTGTCCGCTCGTTGTCGCTGTCGCTTTGTCGTTGTCGCTTGTCGTTTCGCTTGTCGCTGGCTCGCTGCCTTGCCGTGCCGGTCGTTGCCGCTGCCGTTGCCGCTGTCGTTGCTGTCGCTGCCGCGTTGCCGCTTCGCCGCCGCCGCTTGCCGCCGTGCCGCTGCCGCTGCCGCTGCCGTGGCCGCCGCTTGCCGCTTGCCGTTGCCGCTGCTGCCGCTGCCGTTGCCGCCTTGCCGTTGCCGCCGCCGCTGCCGTTGCCGTTGCCGCTGCCGCTGCCGCTGCCGCCGCCGCTGCCGCTGCCGTTGCCGCCGCCGTTGCCGTTGCCGTTGCCGTTGCCGTTGCCGCTGCTGCGCCTGCCGCTGCCGTTGCCGCTGCCGTTGCCGCTGCCGTTGCCGTTGCCGCTTGCCGCTTGCCGCTGCCGTTGCCGTGCCGTTGCCGCTGCCGCTTGCCGCATTGCCGCTGCCGTTGCCGCTGCCGTTGCCGTTGCCGCTGCCGTTGCTGCTGCCGTTGCCGCTGCCGTTGCCGTTGCCGCTGCCGCTGCCGCTTGCCGCCATTGCCGTTGCCGCTGCCGTTGCCGTTGCCGCTGCCGCTTGCCGCTGCCGCTGCCGTTGCCGTTGCCGCTACCGTTGCCGTTGCCGTTGCCATTGCCCGTTGCCGCTTGTTGCCGCCGCCGTTGCCATTGCCGCTGCCGCTGCCGCTGCCGCTTGCCGCTGCCGCTGCCGTTGCCGCCGCCTTCCGCTGCGCGCCGCTGCCGTTGCCGTTGCCGTTGCCGTCGCTGCCGTTGCCGCTGCCCGTTGCCGTTGCCGCTGCCGTCGCTGCCGTTGCCGTCGCCGTTGCTCGTTGTCGTTGTCGCTTGCCGTTACCGTCGTTGTCGCTTGTCGTTGTCGCTGCCGTTGTCGTTGTCGTTGTCGCTGGCCGTCGTTGTCGTTGTCGTTGTCGTTGTCGTTGTCGTTGTCGTTGTCGTTGTCGTTGTGTCATTGTCGTTGTCGTTGTCGTTGTCGTTGTCGTTGTCGCTTGTCGTTGTCGTTGTCGCTTGTCGTTTGTCGTTGTCGTTGTCGTTGTCGTTGTCGTTGTCGTTGTCGTTGTCGTTGTCGTTGTCGTTGTCGTTGTCGTTGTCGTTGTCGTTGTCGTTGTCGTTGTCGTTGTCGTTGTCGTTGTCGTTGTCGTTGTCGTTGTCGTTGTCGTTGTCGTTGTCGTTGTCGTTGTCGTTGTCGTTGTCGTTGTCGTTGTCGTTCGTCGTTGTCGTTGTCGTTAGCAATTTGTCGTTGTCGTTGTCGTTGTCGTTGTCGTTGTCGTTGTCGTTGTCGTTGTCGTTGTCGTTGTCGTTGTCGTTGTCGTTGGCGTCGTTTGACATCGTTGTCGTTGTCGTTGTCGTTGTCGTTCGTTCGTTATCGTTGTCGTTGTCGATTGTCGTTGTCGTTGTCGTTGTCGTTGTCGTTGTCGTTGTCGTTGTCGTTATCGTTGTCGTTGTCGTTGTCGTTGTCGTTGTCGTTGTCGTTGTCGTTGTCGTTGTCGTTGTCGTTGTCGTTGTCGTTGTCGTTGTCGTTGTCGTTGTCGTTGTCGTTGTCGTTTATCGTTGTCGTTGTCGTTGTCGTTGTCGTTGTCGTTGTCGTTGTCGTTGTCGTTGTCGTTATCGTTGTCGTTGTCGTTGTCGTTATCAAACCTTCGTTGTCGTTGTCGTTGTCGTTGTCGTTGTCGTTATCGTTGTCGTTGTCGTTGTCGTTGTCGTTGTCGTTGTCGTTATCGTTGTCGTTGTCGTTGTCGTTGTCGTTGTCGTTGTCGTTGTCGTTGTCGTTGTCGTTGTCGTTGTCGTTGTCGTTGTCGTTGTCGTTATCGTTGTCGTTGTCGTTGTCGTTGTCGTTGTCGTTGTCGTTGTCGTTGTCGTTGTCGTTGTCGTTGTCGTTGTCGTTGTCGTTGTCGATTGTCGTTGTCGTTGTCATTGTCGTTATCATTGTCATTGTCATTGTCGTTGTCGTTGTCGTTGTCGTTTGTCGTTGTCGTTGTCATTGTCATCATTGTCATTGATCATCATCATCATCATCATCATCATCATCATCGTCATCATCATCATCATCATCATCATCATCATCATCATCATCATCATCATCATTGCTCATCATCATCATTCATCATCATCATCATCATCATCATCATCATCATCATCATCATCATCATCATCATCATCATCATCATCATCATCATCATCATCATCATCATCATCATCATCATCATCATC
>CM040183.1:76947863-76995363 GCA_022606455.1 Callitettix versicolor
GATTTTGAAAATTCAATACGCTAATGTATGTAGTTTTTAAGAATGATTACGATAATAAAGTCAGATTTTCTACAAAAAGTAAGACAATAAAATTTAAATTCCCATCATTTTGAATCTTTTAAACGAATTTTGCTGGTTAACGTGCTTGTTCAAGGTATTGGCAAAATCGAATTTTTGCGAAGTTTTAATCAAATCGGCTGAAAATGCGAACATGAACGCGCTAACATATTTATAACAAAGTGATCCACAAATCCTGTTTATGCGTCTTTCATTACCGCTCCAATTGATCTCCAGCCTTTCAAGTGGGCCCTGGGTTGTGAGAGATAATGTTTCAGCTGCATATAAATTATTATTATTATTATTATTGTTTTTGTTGTTGTTGTTCTTCTTCTTCTTCTTCTTTTTCTTATTATTATTATTATTATTTTTATTATTATTATTATTATTATTATTATTATTATTATTATTATTATTATTATTATTATTATTATTATTATTATTATTATTATTATTCGTGTTCTGTTATGTCCTTCTCTGTTTCTCTAAACCAAAGTGGTTTGGCTCTTTTATTGCGAAAGTGGTCAAATATTTTTTTGGTTAGTCTATTTTTGTTCATTCGGAGGATGTGCCCATAAAAATCAATTCTCCTTTTTGATTAGAAATTTTTCGATTAGAAATTCATTGAAAACTAGCACGTAAGCTTAAATGCCTGGGCCTATGTTAAACTACTAAATTTAAAACCAGTAACAAAAGCTTAAAGCTCATTTCCAGAGCGGTGAAAATATAAAAATTACAACTGTTCGGTTTTCAGAAAGACTTTCAGTCACAAACATTGAAGTGATACGTTATAGCTAATAAATAGCAAATAAAACGGGAGCTGTGTTAGTCAGAGATAAAAATATTACTGACTGGCTACACGAATAGAAGATAGCCTGACTGTTAGGGTAGGCAAACCTGTTGTCCCTTCTTTAAATTTCTAGTCTCGGCTCTTGTTAACCGTTATAATACAAATTTAACCGTTAAAACTTCAACCGTTTATTTGTTCTCGTTTTAAGTATTAATTTTTCAACATAGGCCTATTCACCGAATATTTTTATAGTTTTTAAGTGTTTACATTTGAAAACAAATATTTGCTTACACTCTCAAAATGTCTTACAATATTCCATACACACAAATTACACAGCAAATGTCGGTTAGATAAATAATAATAACGTGAAGATTTTCAACCAGAAAATTGCAATTTAAAAAAAAACTGATCGCGGTTAATGTATTTTAAAATGACAATTTTTTAACATGTATCATATGTTTTATGACTGGTTGTGATGGATTTTGCACGTCACGTGATGCTAGTGCACAGATTTATATTGGTAATTACAGTAAAAGATCAGTTGTTTTATATTAATTCGTAACGATCAGCTGATTTTATTGAACAGCTGATAGGCTATGATAATTTTTAGGTTATGTTAATTTTTAGCTATGTTAATTTGTTGTGTTTTATAACAAATTATCGTAATTAAAGGGAAAAAAGAACAGATTTTTAAACTTGTAATCAAAGTTTTAAAGTCTTGACAGCTTTAAAATTTTATTTATAAAACATCGTAATTTTGCTCTTTGTATAACAAAGTTTTATCTAAACAATATTAATTTCGTTCTATATTTAAGAAGAGCTATTTTTGACTCAAGGGATATCGACTGATAACCTTATTAAATAACTTTACACTACGTATTTGAAAGATTAAAGTAGATGTTCCCGCTAAACAAAATGCCTGACGCATATTGCAAGGCAATAAACTCGCCGTGGCTTACCTATTAATAACCCAAGCGGCCTCGTGGCTCTGTAATTGACACACGATATTCCAATTTATTTATCAAACTCCGATAAACAATTATATTCCTCTCAAATGAAATGAAAATACAGACGGGGAAGTATGATGGGGGCAGAAGTAGAGTCCAAAGCAGGTAGAAATAATTGGTGTTGTAAAAAAACGAAACCTACCGGTAGATTAAAAAACAGTAAGTTTCAAGATGCCTGGAATTTTTTATTCAAAATAAAATATATTTAGCGTAAGGTTAAAGCGAAAATTCTTGATTTTTTTTTTAATTTAAAATAAAAACGACACTAATTAATTTTGTTTAAAAATTAATTAATATAAGAAAGTGAATATTTTTTTTAAATCCACTGCCCTATATTAAAAAAGCACTGTCACTAAATTCGGCGTCCTATAAAAAGTTCTGTTTAAAAAATATCTACGACTATCTATAAAAATATTGTTTAAAAATTTCTATTATTGAAACAAAAATAAAAATCATGTATCATGTTTTCTCTTTCTTTTTATTTTATTTACGATAATTTGTTCGAAAACAAGGTATATGATTTTTATTTTTTGTTCAATAACAGATTTTTTTACTTTTTTTCTTTAAAATTATAATTATAAGTATTGTATTTTATTAAATAATAAACAAAATTTTACAAATTAATATAACATTTATTTGTTTTTTTTAAATAGTGAACTTAAGTATATTAATGAAAGTATAATAAAAATAAATTCTATTATACATATATACGTTTGTGCACTCACATCACGTGACATCACAACGAGCCATAAAACATGATACAAGTGAAACCTATTCCGTCATCGTATAAAAAAATGTTTTTAAAACTAATTTAGATATTCTATAAGACATTGTGTTTAAAAACCATTTAGGACGATCTTTTAAAGAGATACTGTTAAAAATTAACTTTGGCGTCCTATAAACAAATTTAACTATTTCAACAATCTTTTAAAAGGTGCTTAAAAACTACCGACTCAAATTTATTTAAACATTGTGTTTTCAAAATATCTATAACGTCTTATCCGTAAGTACAAAAAAATGTTTTGAATATATCTAGCACATTTTTAAACAAAATTTTGTTTACAAACTGTACTTTACGGCTTATCCAAAACCTAAGTTTAGAAGCTATTTATGACGATTTATTCAAAAATTGTGTTTAGAAATTACATACGACGTTCTTTCCGAATGACGATATAACTAACTCAACTGTAACGATTTTGATAAAATTTAATCAAATGTTTTAGTTAAATACGCAAACTAAATGTACGATGCATTGTCAATTCTATGAAAATCAATTTCGGGACCTATAAGAAAACAGAACAAAATCAGATGATTCTCAAAATCATTTCGTCAGATGTCACTCAAACAGTGGTTATATGTAAAGACGCCTAATTAAAGTAAGTGCAGGAAATTTTAAATAAGTGACATTTTTGATCCAAATTTGGAGTTCAGGTTTTTTACTTTTTCCTATTTATTCAAGAATTATAAATGCCTTTTATTTAAATTTTCTACACTGGTTTGAATTTTAATTTTAATTTCCGAAATCTGAGCGAATTCATTAACCTATTTTAAGATTGTGATTTTCAGGGATATGTTTTCTCGATATTTGAACTGACTTTTTCAGTAATAAAGCAACTTTTAATCTTAGGCCTAAGTGTTTGAGACGCCTAATTGAAGTAAGTGCAGGAAATTTTAAATTATTGAAACTTTTGGTCCAAATTTGGCGTTTACGTTTTTTAGTTTTTCTAGTTTATTCCATAATCTTAAATTCCTTTTATTTAAACTCGCTACACTGGCTTGAATTCGTTCATTTCCAAATTCTGAACGGATTCATGGATCGAATTTAAGGTGCTGATTTTCAGGGATATGTTTTCTCGATATTTGAACTGATTTTTTCAGTGATATAGCAATTTTGAATCTTAGGCCTAAGTGTTTGAGACGCCTAATTGAAGTAAGTGCAGGAAATTTTAAATAATTGAAATTTTTGGTCCAAATTTGGCGTTTATGTTTTTCGTTTTTCCTATTTATTCCAGAATCGTAAATTCCTTTTATTTAAACTCGCTACACTGGCTTGAATTCGTTCATTTCCAAAATCTGAGCAAATTCATGGATCGAATTTAAGGTGTTTATTTTCAGGGATATGTTTTCTCGATATTTGAACTGACTTTTTCAGTAATAAAGCAACTTTGAATCTTAGGCCTAAGTGTTTGAGAAGCCTAATTGAAGTAAGTGCAGGAAATTTTAAATAATTGAAATTTTTGGTCCAAATTTGGCGTTTATGTTTTTTAGTTTTTCTAGTTTATTCCAGAATCGTAAATTCATTCTATTTAAACTCGCTACACTGGCTTGAATTCGTTCATTTCCAAAATCTGAACAAATTCATGGATCGAATTTAAGGTGCTGATTTTCAGGATATGTTTTCTCGATATTTGAACTGAATTTTTCAGTGATACAGCAATTTTTAAGCTTAGGCCAAAGTGTTTCAATTACATATGAAAGAGTTTGTGTAACGTTGATATCGCATTCACTTAAAACCGTCTAAAACCGCTTTGCGCATTTTGTAAATCTAACAAATTGTATTTTAAAACATATTCCGCCCGACTGCTGGGTAATCTAATGTAATCCCTTCCGGTGTAACGCACGGTCCAGCACTTTTATCGCTTTATTAGATAACCGACAATAAATAAGTGTAATTAAAATTCTAAATGCAATTTCACTTTATTGCGTAACAAAACAGCGATCTCGGGATGCAATTGCGTCGTAGAAAAGGGTTCAAAATCGATAGCGCGTCTGGTTGACCCGGTTTAAGCCCCGTCTGTCCAATAAGAAGTCCCGGCAAATCAAGGTGCCGGGCAGGCGCTTGCGCTCGGGGGTACACGGGGCCGAACGCTGAAAAAAGGTGGGGTTCAGGGCGGGGTACGTCTTCAATTTAATAAATAGCAACTGCAGCAGTGTCTTGAAATGAACGTACGTAATGTGCAGCGATCTTATCTCTGAGCAAGGCTGCATTGCGTTTTTTCCAAATTGAGATTTAATTTGACTGTTTTAGTGAACGTTTTCTTTTATAAGCGTCAAATTAAATGCTTTTACAAAAGTTTATTGTAATCGTTATTCATAGCGATATAAGTATTTTAAATGCTTATCTTTAATTAGCAGAAAAAACATTGATTTCAATATTCCAGTCTGAACTAATAGAGGTATTAAATTTGTTTGAAAATTAGAAGAAAACGAAATAACTGAAAGGTTTTGTTTTGAAGTTTTCAATATCGAAAGAAGATATTCAAAATTTCTACTTTGATTGAGTCTTTTTAGAATTTAGTAGTAATCAAATTTGATTATCTTATGAAGTGAGAACACAAAATATAAAGGAAGACAAATGAATAAGGTTGAATGTAAAATTAATAAGATTATATTTTTATTATTACATAAATCAGAATTTATGAAATATTTTATCCAAACAAAATCTTAACTTAAATTAAGAACATAAATAAAATTTGTGATTACAAACTACTGTATGTACATTTAAAATTTAATAAATTTACAGATATTTAAAATGTGTTTGATACGAAAATAGTAAATTTATAAACTAAATGTCAGGTGGAGTTATAAACATTTTAACATTTTACTTTCTCGTTATAACTGTAGGCTATTATAGAAAATAATATTTTCTCATTATAATTATAAATATTATAGAATGTATATATTTTCTCATTCTAAGTGTAGAATATTATAAAAAGTAATATTTTCTCATTACAAGTGTAGGCTATTATAGAAAGTGTATATTTTCTCATTATAATTATAAACTATTATATAAATTATATATATTATAAGCATAGATTATTATAGAAAAATATATATTTTCGCATTGTAAGTGTAGATTATTGCAGGCAAAGTATATATTTTCTCATTATAATTGTATACTATTATAGACAAATATACATTTTCTCATTATAAGTTTAAGCTATTATAGAAAAAACATATATTTTCTTATTGTAATTATAGGATATTATGGAAAGTATATATTTTCCCATTATAAGGATTGACTATTATAAAAAATATATATATTATTATTATTAGTATAGGCTATTATAGAAAAAACATATATTTTCTCATTATAGGTATAGGCTATTAGAGAAAATATAATTTTCTCATTATAAGGATTGACTGTTATAAAAAGTATATAATTTCTTATTGCAAGTATAGGCTATTACAGAAAAAACATATATTTTCTCATTATAAATATAGGCTATTATAGAAAATTTATATTTTCTTGTTATAAGTATAGGCTATTATAAAAAAACATATATTTTCTCATTACAAGTATAGGCTATTATATAAAAAACATATATTTTCTCACTATATGTAGCCTATAGGTTATATATATTTTCTTATTGTAAGTATAGGCTATTATAAAAATTATATATTTTTTCATTAAAAGTATAGGCTATTATAAAAAACATATATTTTCTCATTACAAGTATAGGCTATTATAGAAAAAAATATATTTTCTCACTATATGTAGCCTATAGGTTATTAAAGAAAATATATATTTTCTTATTGTAAGTATAGGCTATTATAAAAATTATATATTTTTTCATTAAAAGTATAGGCTATTGTAGAAAAATCACATATTTTCTCGTTATAAGTAAAGGCTATTCTACAAAGTATATATTTTCTCATTATAAGTTCAGACTATTATTGAAATTATATATTTTCCATTGTGATCGTCGAAAATTGTTTTTGAGATAAAAAGAAAGTTTGTTTTGTCTGACTTGGATCTGTATATGCATCTGTGAACACTACTGCAAACTGACTGATTTTGATGAAATTTTTCATGTAAAATAATACACTTTATAGTTTACCTATATATAGTGGATAGGTTTTTAATTCACAAACAAATATCAATATATTTTCTAATGAACAAGCTCTTGAAGGTATGTTCTCAAAATCAGCTCTTCATTATTTTGATCACATTTTTCTAAAGTACCCTACAAACGTATGACCTTAAGTCACCATCTACCCAATTTATCCTGGTTGCTTTCGACAAGAAAATCAAAAAACCTGTTAAACATATTTTGCTTAAATTTTTGTCAAGTATGAAGATCCATAGTTCGTCAGTAAATCAAATTTAAAATTAGAGAAATTTGCATTTTTCTATTAAAACGAAAATAGTACACAGCCCGTTGTCCACTTTTCCGATCTGAAACCGTTAACTTTTTTAAAATAAATTGGCTATACTGATTAGTGTTATGAATTATCAAAATTTAAACTAAATCTGGTGAACCGTTTTATCCTACTTTTTAACAGTTTCCATACCTGATACATCGTGTAAATAATGCGAGAAAGTTTGTGCAATTTTCATAATTTTAATCAGCTGTAGCATCTTCTATACGAACATAACCAGGCATATTTAGTAAAACTATGCTACTTTTAATCTTAACGCAAATGATTTTCTCTAGAGGGCGTTGAAAAGTTGCAAGGTTTGTTTTTTCCAACTTACCGTTCCAAAGCTAGCGAGGGGTTATCAGTAGAACAGACGCACACCGAAAGCAACACAATCAGCTATTTCTGCTCATTTCTAAACAGTACAAAATCGGTTTAAACCCGTACAACTTATTGACTTTTCTTTTTTCTTTATACTTGTAAAAACTCCACATCCTCTTCTCGTCATACATTCTTTCTATTTTCAGCCTTTCCGTGTTGCACAGTTTTCGTGCCTTCTCTCTCATCGTATCGTTGAATATAGCGTTCAACGATTCACCCTGTTCAGTTTCCGTTACACCGTAATACTTGCCGAACGTTTCGTCGTATAGCACGTCGTGTATGTCGACGTACATTAGCGAACTCTTCAACGACTCGACGTCATAAGTCTCTCCCGTGAGTACAGCCCGATCTAAATACTCATTGTCCAACAATAAATCTTTATTAATGCCGCGTATAAATTTTAAAATCTCCTCTTCTTCCGGAATATTACTGCCTTTAATGTATTTTATATACGTATCGTATTCGTCGATCAGGATGAACACTTTTATACGGAAATGGCGGTACAGCATTTCCGGTAAATACTCGAAACCGAATCTTATATCGTATTTATCCAGTTTGTTGGAATATGTAATTTTTATAAACTTTGAGAATACATCGATTTCCCCGTCGCTATGCCAGATGTACGGCACGTCGGTTAGGAATTTAAACCTCGTATAGGCTTTCCTTAGTATTTTTCTAAGGACTGCCAACATGCTGGCGTAGGATTTTACGTACCGCAGTTCACTGTAATCGAAATAAACGACAGGGTATTTACCGAAATTTCCGTAAAAGAACGTTGTGTTTTTTATGACTTTAAGCGAGTTCCTCATGAAAAAATTAAAGTTTTGCGCGTACCTGATGTTCAGGTTGGGTTCGCCTCTTTCGTCCTCTTCGATTTCCAAAAACTGTCGGATCATGTCTAAATTTACGGATTTTCCGAATCCTGGAGGCGCGATGATAAAGGTATTGCGGCGTGCGAGGATCTCGTGCAGCAAGAGAGTCCTGTCGAATAATATGGTGGTGTTTTCGCTTAGGAAGACCTCTTTGAAAATACTGGGCTCGGATATCAGTGCTGATATGTGTACTTTTGAACCCTGGAAAAAAGTGTTACAAAAAAACTTTAAAAATCAAGCTTGCATTTAAAAAAATAAATATACGGATTGAAAAATTCTGCTAGAAGCATAAGAATGGTCTACTATTTGTACGAAAAAGAGATTTAACACATTCATGGTTTAGTGATGCCAGTTTCTGTTTCGACAGTACTATTCAATTTGCAAATGACACGGCAATACTTACCGTGTCATTCCAATGGTGCCACTAATTCATATTGTTTTTAAAAATGTTACTGATGAAATACTAATATTGTTAGTATTCTTATTCTTATTCTTGTTAATATTCTTAAAATTCTTATATTTTTTATGTAACAATATTATTATATTATTGTTTTAATATTGAAACCAGTATGGACATATGGCTTGCAATTGTGGGGTTGTACAAAAACGTCGAATATAAAAATAATCCAAAATTTCCAAAAAAAAGCCTTGCGAGGAATAGTCAATGACCCATGGTATATTTGTAACAATGATTTACATCGGGACTTAAACATCAGGCTTGTCACAGAGGAAGTTAAAAAATGTGCAACTCGTCATAATCTACGGCTTCTTACGCATGAAAATTGTGAGATGGAGGCAGTACGTGAAGTGGCCGGCAAGAGGACTAAACCTCGTGAACTGGAGCAGACTGATGTGAAGGAAGTTATTAATGTAATAGCTATCCTACAAATGTGATTTTGTTGTAGATGTAAACCATTAGTCGATCTTGTAAAAACTGGTTATGAGTATTAAATAAATAAAACAAAATATTATTGTTTATTCGAACTTTTACCATAATTATGGTGTAAGAAACAATACATGACGTTTCAACAGTGTGGATCTATTTCTATTCTCAAATGCCCACTTAAAATAAAAGTTTAGCAACTAGACAATAAGCCTAGATGCCTCGGCCTATGTTAAAATACTAATAACTAAAAACAAACACTCAAGGCTGATAATGAGCGGACAAAAATAAAATACTACTTACAAATGATCAGAGAAGTCATAAATCACAAATAATTTTAAAAAACTACTCAATAGCTTTAAATACTATATCAAACAGGCTTTTGTATTGGTCAAAATTAAATCACCTACAGCAGCGATTCCGAATTTTTTGTACAAATTTGTTCGCTGTGTGTGTGTGTGTGTGTGTGTGTGTGTGTGTGTGTGTGCGCGCGCGCGCACGCCGGTATATTATATATATTACTTTGGGGAAAACTCTTTATATTTTCTTTGTGTCTAATAATTACATTTCATCAAAAGAAAAGAGAAAATGGTGTGTGAGTTAAAAATTTCTTATATATCCTTTAATCTTTCCTTCTGATGAAATGCAATTATCATAGACGAAACGTGAAGAGTTTTTTATTTTTATTTTATTTTTGAAACTCATTTAAAATGTCAGCGGCTTAGAAAAAGGTCTGCTAAGAACACCAGTGGAACGGAAAGAAAAATGTGCGAGTGAGAGGTCGAGTTTCCACTCTCTCATCGCACTCTCCTTTTCCTTCACTATCGCTGAGTGTAGTAACAGTTTGTAGAATCAGACTGGCAGACTCTGTGTCACTGGACTGTTGGAGGGAGCTGGTGGGTGATTCTCCTACATGTGCGAGAAATTCTCGCTCAGGCTGTTTATTAAGTGGCTGGACTGTAGTTCCAGTAGTAGAGCGAGTCCAGCGAGTAATTTAGCGCGGAGGTGTAGTCAGCTCGAATGCTCCTGTTTCCCGTTATGAATTTTCGAGAGAACCCAACCTCAACCTTCTAGAAATAGAATACTAGAACGCTGTGGAACGTTAGAACGGAGAGTGGGAGAAAGAACTACTCTTCAGTGTGTAATACGTGCATGGTGGCTCGCATAAAACTTGATTTTATTAAATCTCTTACATCTTGTGTATATACAAACGTATACACTTGCGTGTATGCATACGTATATGTTTATTGTTTATATTTATTTTTCATTGTTGTATATTTATTGTTTATGTTTATTTTTCATTATTGTTTATGTTTATTTTTCATTGTTGTATATTTATTGTTTATGTTTCATTGTTGTATATTTATTGTTTATGTTTCATTGTTGTATATTTATTGTTTATGTTTATTTTTCATTGTTGTATATTTATTGTTTATGTTTATTTTTCATTGTTGTATATTTATTGTTTATGTTTATTTTTCATTGTTGTATATTTATTGTTTACGTTTATTTTTCATTGTTGTATATTTATTGTTTATGTTTATTTTTCATTGTTGTATATTTATTGTTTATGTTTATTTTTCATTGTTGTATATTTATTGTTTACGATTCCACAACATTACTCGGTGTAAACTTGTGTAGAAATCTTTAAATAGTGTTTACCGGGTTGCGTTTTCTCGCCGCTGAAATGAAGGATCAAGTTGAACTACCGCTCACTGCAGGAATTGATGCCCTAGTGCATAGTTAGTTGCATCTATCTAGGGGTTACTAAAGAGGCAGCATTATTAGGAAAATTTATTCTAATAGAATATGTATTATTCCTGTTTCCTTCTTACTATGCAAAGTTAACAGACAGTATTTTGATGAAACCTCTTTAATGAAAACCGTTTTAAAAAGACCTGATTAAAGAAGTAGTACTTATGTATTTCTGTATGTATTCTTAAATAGAGACTTAACACGTTGATAAATTTTTATATTTTGCATTCAGGCTCACACAATCTGAGACATTTTTTAGGGGAAATTATTTTTGTTTTCATACACTCTTTTTTGTAAAAAAGGGAAAATATTCGCTTTAAACTGCTTGTTTATGTGATGCGATATGGTTATTTTTTGAAAATTTGCTCCCATCACGTCAGCGAGACAGCTGCGTGCTGCGATTTTTTTTTCTTATTTGTGTCTGTAAAATAATTGACGTGCGCATATGTCACGAAAAAATGTTACTACTTCAAAAATCTATTACAGTTACTTTAGTTTAATATAAATTAATAGTTCGTATGAATTTAATGCAATTATTTTAAAAAATAAAAACGTTTTTAATATATTTAATTATTTATAATAATTTTATGTTTAGACTTTTAATTTTATTTTATTGTTACAGTAAAGAAGGAAAGTGGCATAAACAAAATTTCCGAAAATTATATTTTAGAAATTCGACAGACGTTAAATGTTTAGCCATTTGTAAATATTTCCACACTTTGGTTGTAGGAGAGAATTTTTTTGTTTTTATTTTAGGGCCCTGTTTCACAAAATTTACAAGTTACGTGAATTTTTACCAATTAACTGTTACCATTTTACATTTTGACACTAGTGACTTTTAATATTTTCACAAGTTACAGTTTTGCACTGATAGACTAAACCAAATTAGTCGGTAAATTTCTTTTGCTATGGATTTATTTTTATTTAAAAAGTTCTAAAAAAATATTTTTTACTCCAACATGTCTTTTAAAAACTTAGTCCTAATTTTCCTTCTTCAAGTGGCGTTTTTGTGTAATTACATTGACAATTAATTATTATACAGTATCATAACCTCAAAAATACAAACGAGAAGACAAATAGTTGTTGGAAACAAATACCACGGACTTGTAACTTTTTTGTACGTTATAAAAATGTTTGTGAAACACATGCACTTGTGAAATTGTTACTACAAGCACTTGTATTTGTGAAATTTTGTGAACTTGTAACTTTCTTGAAACAGTGGCCAGGAAATAAAATAATGGATCACTGCATGCTGTTCAATTAATTCGCCAATTAAACTTTTAGGTTATAAAAAAACAAATGTTCTTTAACAGTAGCTCAACAATTGTCACAAGGCTACCAAATTACCGGCAGTTTTGCCTCCACAAATTGTTTCTTTAATTACCCTCATATCATAATAACTGACCTTCGTGTAATGATAGTTACCGACTAATCTGGTTTAGTCTATCAGTGTCTTGTGCAAATATTAAAAGTCACTAGTGTCAAAATGTAAAATGGTAACAGTGAATTGGTAAAAATTCACGTAACTTGTAAATTTTGTGAAACAGGGCCCTAAAATAAAAACAAATAAATTACTCTCCTACAATCAAAGTGTGGAAATATTTACAAATGGCTAAACAAGTTTAATGTCTGTCGAATTTCTAAAATATAATTTTCGGAAATTTTGTTTATACCACTTTCCTTCTGTAGTGTAACAATAAAATAAAATTAAAATTATTATAAATAATAAAATATATTAAAAACGTTTTTATTTTTTTAAATAATTTCATTAAATTCGTACGAACTATAATTTATATTAAACTAGAGTAACAGTAATAGATTTTTGAAGTAGTAACATTTTTTCGCCATCTGAGGCCATATGAGGCCATATGAGAAAAGAGAGTGGAGTCAACTGTTTTCATTACAGCTGATGAGCTACTCAGTAACCTATTGGATGCATTTTTAAACATTTGTTCTAAAAGAGTTAATGAATATAACTTGCCTTAGTTTTATTTGCAGTACTTCGGACACCACGTATACAAAATACTAACACTAAAACTGGAAAAGCAGTTATTCTCATTTCTTGAAGTTTATGTTTGTGTTACAATTAAAAAATGACAACAAACAGTTATGTCACTAGAACACAACAGTGTTATCAATAGTTTAGAACTTGATAAGCATTATCAACGCTGATAAGAAAGACGCTGATCAATAATAAATAAATTGAAGCAATGAAGTTTACTTACAGTAGACTAAATGGCTAATGGTTAAATTGTATTTTCAAAACGTTTAAGCAAATGTTAATAAAAAAAATAACCACTAAAAGATGAATTCATTGATTCCGTGTGGTTTCAGGCTAAGCGATGAATTTTGACACTTCCTTTATTTTTTAAAAATGAGCATAATAAGTAAGTAAAATGGTCGTTTTAATAAGTAACAAATTTTCAAAAATACTTGCTTTCTAATGATTTTTTTTCGTTGGCAAATTTTTCATGTGAATTAAAGTTAACATTTTTTTGGTTAAAAGTATTTACAAACATATTTTTATTGTCTGAGATAAGATACATTTTTGATAAATGGTAAAGTAACGACAGTAACTGTGGCTGGAACAAACAAACTTGTGGTGCGCAGTCTAGAGACGCAGCAAACTGACCGGCGCCTTAGCCACATCGACTACCGAATTCTTCTCGAGATTTCCTACTTAAGTATAAATTTTTAAAAAAAGACAGGAGTTAGTTATGATTTTCGAAAAATTACAAGTAAATTCCCATATTAACATTTATGTGATTAAAGTTTTACTTTTCCGAAAATCATTTCCATCACGTCGGCGAAACAGCTGCGTTTTGTAACGTCCTTCCTTTTTAACCTCTGTTTAAGCCATGTAAACTGAATGTACAAAGTTTGTATTACTGTAGTTTTGTAACGTCCCTTTTTTTAATCTCTGTTTAAACCACATAAACTGAATGTACAAAGTTTGTATATTGTAGTTCTGTAACGTCCCTTCTTTTTAACCTCTGTTTAAACCACGTAAACTGAATGTACAAAGTTTGTATTACTGTAGTTTTGTAACGTCCCTTTTTTTAATCTCTGTTTAAACCACGTAAACTGAATGTACAAAGTTTGTATTACTGTAGTTTTGTAACGTCCCTTTTTTTAATCTCTGTTTAAACCACGTAAACTGAATGTACAAAGTTTGTATTACTGTAGTTTTGTAACGTCCCTTTTTTTAATCTCTGTTTAAACCACGTAAACTGAATGTACAAAGTTTGTATTACTGTAGTTTTGTAACGTCCCTTTTTTTAATCTCTGTTTAAACCACGTAAACTGAATGTACAAAGTTTGTATATTGTAGTTCTGTAACGTCCCTTCTTTTTAACCTCTGTTTAAACCACGTAAACTGAATGTACAAAGTTTGTATTACTGTAGTTTTGTAACGTCCCTTTTTTTAACCTCTGTTTAAACTATGTAAACTGAATGTACAAAGTTTGTATATTGTAGTTCTGTAACGTCCCTTCTTTTTAACCTCTGTTTAAACCACGTAAACTGAATGTACAAAGTTTGTATTACTGTAGTTTTGTAACGTCCCTTTTTTTAACCTCTGTTTAAACCATGTAAACTGAATGTACAAAATTTGTATATTGTAGTTCTGTAACGTCCCTTCTTTTTAACCTCTGTTTAAACCACGTAAACTGAATGTACAAAGTTTGTATTACTGTTGTTTAGTAAAGTCTTTTCTTTTTAACCTCTGTTTAAACCACGTAAACTGATGTACAAAGTTTGTATTATTGTAGTTCTGTAACGTCCCTTCTTTTTAACCTTTGTTTAAACCACGTAAACTGAATGTACAAAGTTTGTATTACTGTTGTTTTGTAACGTCCCTTCTTTTTAACCTCTGTTTAAACCAAGCAAACTGAATGCACAAAGTTTGTATTACTGTAATTTTGTAACGTCCCTTCTTTTTAACCTCTGTTTAAACCAAGCAAACTGAATGCACAAAGTTTGTATTACTGTAATTTTGTAACGTCCCTTCTTTTTAACCTGTGTTTAAACCACGTAAACTTAATGTACAAAGTTTGTATTACTGTTGTTTTGTAACGTCCCTTCTTTTTAACCTCTGTTTAAACCAAGCAAACTGAATGCACAAAGTTTGTATTACTGTTGTTTTGTAACGTCCCTTTTTTTAACCTCTGATTAAACCATGTAAACTGAATGTACAAAGTTTGTATATTGTAGTTCTGTAACGTCCCTTCTTTTTAACCTTGTTTAAACCACGTAAACTGAATGTACAAAGTTTGTATTACTGTTGTTTAGTAAAGTCTTTTCTTTTTAACCTCTGTTTAAACCACGTAAACTGATGTACAAAGTTTGTATTATTGTAGTTCTGTAACGTCCCTTCTTTTTAACCTTTGTTTAAACCACGTAAACTGAATGTACAAAGTTTGTATTACTGTTGTTTTGTAACGTCCCTTCTTTTTAACCTCTGTTTAAACCAAGCAAACTGAATGCACAAAGTTTGTATTACTGTAATTTTGTAACGTCCCTTCTTTTTAACCTCTGTTTAAACCAAACAAACTGAATGCACAAAGTTTTTATTACTGTAATTTTGTAACGTCCCTTCTTTTTAACCTGTGTTTAAACCACGTAAACTTAATGTACAAAGTTTGTATTACTGTTGTTTTGTAACGTCCCTTCTTTTTAACCTCTGTTTAAACCAAGCAAACTGAATGCACAAAGTTTGTATTACTGTTGTTTTGTAACGTCCATTCTTTTTAACCTCTGTTTAAACAACGTAAACTGAATGCACAAAGTTTGTATTACTGTTGTTTTGTAACGTCCCTTCTTTTTAACCTCTGTTTAAACCAAGCAAACTGAATGCACAAAGTTTGTATTACTGCTGTTTTGTAACGTCCCTTCTTTTTAACCTCTGTTTAAACCAAGCAAACTGAATGCACAAAGTTTGTATTACTGTAATTTTGTAACGTCCCTTCTTTTTAACCTGTGTTTAAACCACGTAAACTTAATGTACAAAGTTTGTATTACTGTTGTTTTATAACGTCCCTTCTTTTTAACCTCTGTTTAAACCAAGCAAACTGAATGCACAAAGTTTGTATTACTGTTGTTTTGTAACGTCCCTTCTTTTTAACCTCTGTTTAAACAACGTAAACTGAATGCACAAAGTTTGTATTACTGTTGTTTTGTAACGTCCCTTCTTTTTAACCTCTGTTTAAACCAAGCAAACTGAATGCACAAAGTTTGTATTACTGTTGTTTTGTAACGTCCCTTCTTTTTAACCTCTGTTTAAACCAAGCAAACTGAATGCACAAAGTTTGTATTACTGTAATTTTGTAACGTCCCTTCTTTTTAACCTGTGTTTAAACCACGTAAACTTAATGTACAAAGTTTGTATTACTGCTGTTTTGTAACGTCCCTTCTTTTTAACCTCTGTTTAAACCAAGCAAACTGAATGCACAAAGTTTGTATTACTGTAATTTTGTAACGTCCCTTCTTTTTAACCTGTGTTTAAACCACGTAAACTTAATGTACAAAGTTTGTATTACTGTTGTTTTGTAACGTCCCTTCTTTTTAACCTCTGTTTAAACCAAGCAAACTGAATGCACAAAGTTTGTATTACTGTAATTTTGTAACGTCCCTTCTTTTTAACCTGTGTTTAAACCACGTAAACTTAATGTACAAAGTTTGTATTACTGTTGTTTTGTAACGTCCTTCTTTTTAACCTCTGTTTAAACCAAGCAAACTGAATGCACAAAGTTTGTATTACTGTAATTTTGTAACGTCCCTTCTTTTTAACCTGTGTTTAAACCACGTAAACTTAATGTACAAAGTTTGTATTACTGTTGTTATGTACTGAGTATTATAAGTTGTTATGTACTGTCAATGTACGTAACACATTATTACTGCATATGTTATTTACGACCCTGAGGGTTGATCGCAAGGGGAGCTCCTTCAATCACAAAAGTGGCAGGGAAACCGACGTTTTTGCCACCAGACCAGCAGATGTACCAAAGTAGTGTCTGCCCTTTAATAAATTATAATTTTATAATAACTCCTATTGTAATGTAGGAAGGAGACATTTAATTAAAAGTATATAATTATTTATTACTAAATGAATCAATTTTCGGACTTTCAGGCATCTTAGAGAAAAAAATTTATGTAATAAATTTTTCGTTAATTACCTATTCTTTCAGACGTATTCAAGTAACATCTTTAAAGTGCATCTTAATCGTTACTTAAACAGAATAACTAATTACTACCGGATCTAAAAGTAAGGTTTTTGTGGGATTTTTTAACTTATTTTATTTTTAAACCGTTATGTCGGGTAGATTATTTATGAATTCGACCAAAACGGTTTCGATGCAGATACCTCAAACTACCTCTTTAAACTACGTACAATAAATATACGTGTTACAAAAGTATCAACGGTAAAATCCAAATACTGAGTTTCTCAAAATCGGACCAACAATATTACTTATAGAAAAGATGAATAACTAAAGTAAGTGTACAAAATTTAAGAAAGAATTACAATTTATGAGTGGATCAAACGAATATTAACTCAGATTGCGTTCGCGGTTCTAGCTTGGACAAGTTCGTTACCCAACAAAATCCGTTAAACCGTTTCAAAATGGCGGCCATTCACAAACGTAAAAAATAACTTCTTTTTCTCATACTTTTTGGAAAAACCTAATTCACAATTACAATCACCTTCAAAACATGCATAAAGTACCATTTTAATTTTTAAAAAATTGTTGAATTAGGATTTATGTTTGTATTTGGTAATTTAAAATTTTGATTCTGGATCGGCGACTCCTGGTCTCCTAATAAACAGTTTCCGTCTACAATTATTGTAATTTGATTTCAAGTGTTTAGTCCTAAACAACTCATAACGCTGAGCTTATACAATGCAATTTCCAACTTGTTTTTATTGCAAATATTATCTACAATAAACATTTTAGTTGTTTGTTTCCATCGTAAGTAAAACACATGAATATTTCAATAATGACAATTAAAATACAATTAATAACAATTTATTTGTTATCATTTACGAGACGTATCTCTCGTTTATTCATGACAATAAACGACTTTCAGAAACAATAAATGACTTTGGAGAGAACGGAAAACCTTGTGCAGTCAAAGAGGATGCTTAAAGGTAGAACCGATTCGCTTAGAATGAACCAAACATATCTGCAGAAAGTGACTCTGTTCTTGACTTCTGACTGAGAGACTCCTGATGAGAGACTTCGAACTGAGAGACTTCTGACTGAGAGACTTCGAACTGAGAGGCTTCTGACTGAGAGACTTCTAACTGAGAGACTTCTGACTGAGAGGCTTCTGACTGAAAGGCTTCTGGCTGAGAGACTTCGAACTAAGAGACTCCTGACTGAGAGACGTCTGATTGAGAGACGTCTAAACGAGAGAGACGTCTCTCATAGACGAGAGACGTCTAAACTCGTATATTCATTGTAAACAATGGCAGTAAACATAAGCTAATACGAAATATTACTATCCATGGTGCAAAATCAAACGTTTAGGTGAACATTTCCTCCCTGCCCTCATAACACCGTAGAGAGACATTTTTTGTTACTCATTAAACCGTATACAGATGTACGTCAATTTTTCGAGAGCTGATAGTATATCTAAAAGTATGAAAAAGAAATTACGTAATCATATGTTCGAAAACACTTAATTTTCAAACTAGAAGGATTTTTTTTTTTTAAGAAAATGTTTTATATATTTAGAACGGTTCGTTCAATAAAATTCAAACTTAGCGTGCTTCTGTAACTGATAAAGGCCTAACTTGAAAAACATAACCAACTTTTACGTTGATCGCTTTTAAAATGGCGGACTTTTAAATTATGAAACCAAATAAATCAATAACGGAAAATTTTTTGACAAATGTCAAGATATTGTTTTTGTAGCCCTTTTAAATTTCTATCGAACGGTGTAACTTTGAAAACTAGGAAGCAAGTAAAACAGCAAAGTTGAACAAACGATTCCGTCAGGGAAATAAACCCATGGTGATAATGCATTTACATTCACACGATGTTGTATAGGTTATGTCGTGGCGTGACAGACTAATTTGTTCAGTTCGCTGTTTTACTTGCCCCATTGTTTTCAAAGTTACACCATTCGATAGAAAGTTAAAATAGTTATAAAAAAGGTATCTTGATATTTGTCAATAAAATGTACTGTTATTAAATTATTTTCGTTTAATATTTTCAAACGTGGTTCAATATGTGAAGGTTATTTTTGCAATTAGGCCTTTATTACGTAAAGAATGAAGCTAAGTTTGAATTTTTTTTTAAAGAACTGTTCCAGACATAACAATATTTTGTTAAAATAATTCTGTTATTGAAACAAAAATAAAAATCATGTGTTTACTCTTTCTTTTTATTTTAATTACTATAATTTGTTCTAAAACACGACAAATTAACGTAACTAGTTTTTGACAACATAACCTAAAACTTATTATAACCTAACAGCTGTTCAATTAAATCAGCTGACAGTTACGAATTAATATAAAACAACTGATCTTTTATTATAACTGCTAAAATTAAATTAATGATTCATTTCATATATTTACATCAATTGAACTTCTTCATAGTTTCTGTAGTGTAGTGGTTATTGTAATGGTTACGTTATGGCCTCATACGAGCGAAGTTTCCGGTTCGATCCAGGTCGGAAACCAGGAAATTTTTAATTATAATTAAATTTAATATGAGAATTGCTACGCGCAAAATATAGGCCTACTGCTATATATCAATATAAATGTTCCTCGCATCACGCGACGAGCAAAATCCAACATCACAACCAGCTCCAAAACATAATACATGTCAAAAACAAAAGTGGCAGCTAGTTGGAAAATGAAACTATTTCTGACTACGTTTATGTAAACTTTTTATATTTTCAGTTGTATAGTCAGCTCAGGAGAGATTGCAGTTTAATTTTGAATCACCCTGTAGAGTAGATAAACATATGTCTAGGCTTGCGTTTAACAAAAGTTAACTTTGTTAGTTTTTGGAATTCGCTACCATTAGAACGGTATCGTGCTGCTAACATATTGTTTGAACTTGGGACATTAAATCGAACACGTTTATTTGCGACTTACCGTTTAGCAGCTAGCGCGTTATTGACGGACAGACGCTCCCGAACCAAAGTAAAACAAAACACGCCAGAACAGTCGCCGCAATTACTGTCGACTATAGCCTATGGCAGATGTTTCACGGTTTAATATTCTGTCAAACATCTCCCTTAATGACTCATACAAAGCGCATGCGCTGAACGATTGTAAGAAAGGTTATAAAAGCGATTTATAGCCCAGCGCCTTCCGCAGAGCGGTAACTTTGCTCGTGATAATTCTGTTTGACGTTTTAAAATGTTTTAATGGCTGTTAAAAGTGTTTGATTCGAATCGTAAAACCTGTACGGCAAAGTTTGTTTTCAAAACTCTACGTAACATATTTAGGTTGACTATGAAATGTGTTAAAATACTGCACAAACTTTCTCACTTCTATTATATTCCCACAAAGTCCTTTTAGAAAACTAATAAGCCGCCACGGTGGCCTAGTTGATAGCGTACTGGGCTTTCACCCCGAGGACCCGGGTTCGATTCCCGGCCAGGGCTTGGCATTTTCATACGCTATAAATCATCCCATCGTCTGCATTAGCCCAAGTGTGCACAATAGTCGGACGTTTAACAAAAAAAAAAATGAAAACTAATGCGATTTAGGTGAGTAGTAAATGGAGTCCGGGGAATAAGTCAAGGCTGCCTGATTCAAGAGGCACTTTTCCGGTTAAGAACGGAGGCAAGAAGAAATGAGAAATTGAGTTTTAGAGGTCGTTCCAAGCTGGTATAGTGGTCGGTGTGACAGAATAGGGTACGAAAGCCTTTTCATTTAACCAGCATTTGTAGTAGCTTAGCTATAATGGTGGGTTTAGAGTGTTTTCCTGTTAGTAGAGTGTTTTCCTGTTAGTAGAGTGTTTTCTCTGAGCAGTGAACAGTAGCAGTGATTTAATCACAGTTTAGAGAACAGTTTACTAAAACAACGTGTTGCCGTGCGGTAACTGCTCACTGCTCAGTGCTGTTTATTGGGCTGGTAAATTTTTAATAAAAAATAATTATTATTACAAAAATGTTTAATTGAAAATATAGGTGTATTATTAAATTCCGTACTTATGGACTTTAAGAAATATTTCAACTGAAATCTTAAAGACCATTTTGGTGAAACCCAACAATTAATTTTTCAAAAGCGGTCGCGAATATGGGCCTAAGTTTATCAATTAAATGATTGTTATTCAACAATGCGCGCGCATGTGAGAATGTTCCAAAAAGATTTTACATAATTTTAAGATCTCGATTATCGCAATTTCCGTTTCTTTTAGTGTGAAAGTAAAGTATGATTTATTTAAATATGGTTTTAGAATGAGCTACGAAATTCAATTTTCGAATTATCTTAGTGAAATTGGTTATCCAGACAATTTCGTTCAACTGTTTCCAACAGTCGTGATGGTAGCGAATTATCAATTATATCGTTTTTTTATCTTACACTTTATTGAAAGTATGATTTCACCATATCAATCAACATTGAAATCTGAATTCGCTTCCATCCCGTCAGCAAGCCAGCTGCGTCCCTCATTTATTTTATTACTAACACTATTATTAAAAATAATAATCGAGGCACGCAGCTGTCTCGCTGACGTGATAGAAACAAATTTATAAAAGTACGTTTTTATCTTTTCTTTTTTTAATATTCTGATTGTACCATCATAAACAGTATTAAAAACTGAAAACGAACTCAGAGCGCGCGCACACACACGCGCGCGCGCGCGCACACACACACACACACACACACACACACACACACACACACACACACACACATATACACATATACACATACATATATACACACACACACACACACACACACACACATATACACGATTCTTCATATATGAATCTATAGGTCAGGATCGATGTTCATTTCAAGATCCCGGGGTCTAGATCTTACCATGATTGCTGACCAATAGCTCATATTCCCGATTGAAATTTGCGAATAAAAACACAATATAAGTTGTTCCTCCACTTACGATAGACCAATACTTACCAATTATGAGCTGTAGTTTTCAAAGAAATTTAATCTTGAACGTTTTTTTCAACTTTGAAGACATCTTGCGAACACAGAGTATTCCAAATTTAAGAAAACGTAATTGGACAATTTTTTCTGCTTTCTAAAAATGTGATTATGGTTACAAGAATTATGGTTGTTGAAATTGTTGGAATTATTTTGAAATTCTATGGATCTTGTTGGCCTAATGGAATATATTTTTTATAAAACTAACTAACCATACAGATTACTCCAATATTAGTTAAGATAAAGTTATGTTTGATGCCTCACTTTAAAGGTCTTTTATATGAATGAGATTTATTTTTAATTTCTTTCATATATTTTATACTTTGTATTTTTAATAGTAAAATATATAGGCCTATATAAAATATAAAAAGCTGATTATATTGTCCCATACAAAATTTACAAAATAAGATTAGATGAAAAATTCTTGCTGACAATTTTCAATGAAAATTGCATCTTTTTTGGGGTTGTAAAGTATTAAAATAAAGCTTGAAGCATGAACTTTCCAAATATATATTTATTTTCTGAAGACAATGCATAACCAAGTTTTAAAAGGCGAAATAAAAAACTCACCCGTCTGCTAAACACGAATTTCAGTTATATGTAGCGTGCAGCGTCCACTGTAGTTCGTCATACTAGCCATAGTGGCGCTGTCGTGTCACATGATCAAACAACTTTATCTTAACAAATAGCCAAGTTACATTAATTATTATTAACCTTAAATGGAATAGATTCAATACAACCGACAGAGATCACAGGAAATTGTGAATATATTTGTAACATTCTTTCACAACTTTTTAACGAAATACAGAAATTCAAAAGCAAATAACTTCAAGACGCAGATTGTGATAGATTAATATTACTTTACACAATTTGTTATAGCGATAAAGCAGGCCACCACGGTAAGGAATGGTTATGTGACATCCAATCACAGCAGTACCAGCAATACCCGCCAGACCGCGTCGTGCTAACTGTAAGCAATGCATACAAAGTAGCCCAGGCTAATCTGGTATTCAAATACAATGAAAAAATAACCGGAGAATGAGGTTATGTCCGCGAAGGAGTCGTTTTATCGTTTCATACAGTCTAAGCATATTTGGGAGATTCTTTAAAATAAATAATCGGCTGTCTCGCTGACGTGATAGAAGCGAATATCCGAAAATATTTGTCTTTATCCTACGCGTTTTGAAATTCTAATTTCGTTGTCATAATAAGCATTAACATCTGTTTATATTCGCTTTTTAAACTTTCAAATTACATTGAAAATACAAAAAAAACGAACCCTGACATCCGTGAAAATATTTCTTAATTCCAACGGATTTTAAAATTCGAAATGCTGATTTACGTAGTTTTTAACGCTGATTGGTAAAATTTGATTTTCAAAAATAATTAGAACGAAAAAGTTATTTTATTTTTAAATGTATGAAGTGACGGCAATTTTGAAACTTTTTAACGAACTTGTCCAAGCTATTTTGATAATAATTGATTTTTGTGCCAAGCTTGAACCTGACCAAACTGATGAGCTAACTGATGTTTAGCATGCACACACACACACACACACACACACACACACACACACACACACACACACACAACGACACTTTTTGAGAGGACGTTAAAATGTATATAGCTATTCATTTTAAGGTCCCTGGTCTGGGTCTTTTATCCATGATGGCAGATCCAATAGATCCTTCTTCCACATTAGTGCACATCAGTCACGCTTACGTGATAGAAGCGAATTTCCAATAAGTAGACAAAATCTAGTATCAAAATATTTTGTATCTTACTTCCGTCTGATTAATTTTTGAATTTTTAATTAAATTTCAAAATTTAAATTGTCATTCTGTGCAGATTTTAACTTTAAATTAGACGATGGAATCAGATTTTCAAAGAAAATGTATTATAAATGTTATGCTTTTTAAATAATTGTAATTGCCTTCATTTAGAAACTATTTAAAAGATTTGATTGCGTAACGAACTTTTCTATGTTATAAACACATTGATTTTTGGTTGCCAAATTTTAAAACAAATCTGACCAAAGTACAAAAAACTGTACAACAGTCAGTATTTCAAAGTTCTAGGCCTGAGTTTTACCATGATGGCCGCTCAAATATATTTTATTTACTTATTCCTTGCATTGCTATGTCATCTTCTTCTTTAAATAGCAGTAGAACCTATTTTCCAGCTTTAAAAATTTCCTTATACTAAGGATACCCTAATACTTTTGGTAATCTGCCTAGATGCTTTCTGTAGTATAGTTTTACGTCTCTTCTTATAAGTTGATTCCAGTTTATGTTCTTTGTGTTCATCTTACATGTTCTGTATTATTTCTTTTGTATTATTTCTTTCTTACCATTTCACCATTTCAAAACTACAAAACGGTTCTAAAGTCCGGTTCGGATGCTATAGTAATTGTAAAATATTCACAATTAGATGGTAAATCTAGAAAGGAAACAAACTTTTAGAACTGTCGGAGTTAAACTTTTTTCAATTTACTACTGCACTGTTTTTTTTTTTAATTTATAAATGGTTAACTGACGTTTATCATGAACTATTATTTAAAATTTTAATATTACTTTTTAACAATAATACATATGACGTATTGTAGATTTTAACAATAGAGTCTACATAAAACATTAGACATAATATAAATCTTAATAATAGAAGTGACAATAAAATAATATTTCATAATACATATGAAGTAATGTAAATTTTAATAATAGAGTCTATATAATACATAAGAAGTAATGTAAATTTTAACAATAGAGTATACATAATATATATGATGTAATGAAAATTTAAAAATAGAATCTACATAATACATATGAAGTAACGTAAAAAGTATTACATTTTAATACTTATTTAAGAAGTAATGTAAGAATTAATGTAAATTTTAATAATAGAGTTTATATAATACATTTGAAATAATGTAAATTTTAACAATACAGTCTACGTAATACAAATGATGTAATGTAAAATTTAAAAATAGAGTCTATATAATACATATGAAATAATGTAAAATGTATTACATTTAGCAATGTAACAATAGAGTCTACGTAATGCATACGACTCTTATTTAATTAATTTATAGATTTAATTTATTCTATAAATAAATCTTCGTTATTATTGTAAATATTAATAACAGAGTGTACATAAAATATATGAAGTAATTCAAATTTTAAAAAGATATTCTATAGAATACATATGACTTAATGTAAATTTTAAAAATACAGTCTACATAATACATATAGCGTAATGTAAATTTTAACAATAGAGTCTACATAATACATATGATGTGGTATAAGTTTTAACAATAGAGTCTACGTAATACTTATGAAGTAATGTAAATTTTGAAAACAGCATAAACACACTGACAGACTCTTAATGCGAAAATCACTACTACTCAAACACCAATATGGTTAAAGAACAATTTATTATTCATAAAAAAGCACAAATGAGTAACACTAATCAAAACTATTGTAAATAAACGACTCAATATGATTTCAGTACGTCTAGCGGAATTAATTCTCCATACAACACGACTTAACCAAGCAAGGAAGCGGCTCTTTCGGTTTATTTTGTTTTAATCGCACCCCCTCCGCATCTTCAAAGCCGGCAAATATTTTCGCCAATTACCGCACGCATACCGGAGTTTTACGGCTTGTTTTCGGGGTAGTAAACAGTTCGGCAGTAAATGAATTATTTCGTCGCATCCCTTGCTCGCTTAAACTGTAAACTTGCGTTTGGAAATTTTATCAGCGCTGAGAAGGTATTTCTTAATTTCATTTCGTCAAAGTTTTCACCGTTTTAATTACGCCTACACCTCAGCTCGTAAAACGCTGTAGATTTTTTATTACCTCAATTTGTATAGAGTAACTGTAACGCTTCACTTGCCGAGTAATAAAGTGTGCAGCGATCATACCGCAGGAGCTTTGGAAATCGCGTTTGTTTCTTGTTACAGCTGGATGTACTCTGGTATTCTGGTGAAGCTACACAAATAAAATCAATAAACAAAATAATTAAGATAATATTTTTGATGAATTTCCAACCAAACATCCATTAAAGTAGAATATTTGCAGTTTTAGTTGAAAAGAATCTGAAAGAGGGCAACACTTTTTATAAAATATTTAACCAGTCAAAAGGTGTTCTAGATTAGTGGCTCTTAACCTGGGATTAGCCGTCTCAGTGGCCTAGTTGATAGCGTACTGGGCTTTCACCCCGAAGACCCGGGTTCGATTCCGGCCAGAGCTTGGCATTTTCATACGCTATAAATCATCCCATCGTCTGCATTAGCCCAAGTGTGCACAATAGTCATGGAAGACTTATTAATGAGGCACATTACATACGAATTTCCATTGAAAAAATGAGCTATTGGAATAGTCATCATTCATGCTCACATTAACGAATCAGAGGATTTATACAACGGCCAGAACATGTCGGAATACATTGAAGTGGTAGCTCCTGATAGTGACATCAACGTTTCCGATGATGTATTTGGTAGCTCCTGATAGTGACACCAACGTTTCCGATGATGTATTTGGTAGCTCCTGATAGTGACACCAACGTTTCCGATGATGTATTTGTTAGCTCCTGATAGTGACACCAACGTTTCCGATGATGTATTTGGTAGCTCCTAATAGTGACACCAACGTTTCCGATTATGTATTTGGTAGCTCCTGATAGTGACACCAACGTTTCCGATGATGTATTTGGTAGCTCCTGATAGTGACATCAACGTTTCCGATGATGTATTTGGTAGCTCCTAATAATGACACCAACGTTTCCGATGATGTATTTGGTAGCTCCTAATAGTGACACCAACGTTTCCGATTATGTATTTGGTAGCTCCTGATAGTGACACCAACGTTTCTGATGATGTATTTGGTAGCTCCTGATAGTGACACCAACGTTTCCGATTATGTATTTGGTAGCTCCTGATAGTGACACCAACGTTTCCGATGATGTATTTGGTAGCTCCTGATAGTGACACCAACGTTTCCGATGATGTATTTGGTAGCTCCTGATAGTGACACCAACGTTTCCGATGATGTATTTGGTAGCTCTTGATAGTGACACCAACGTTTCCGATGATGTATTTGGTAGCTCCTGATAGTGACATCAACGTTTCCGATGATGTATTTGGTAAATCCTGATAGTGACACTAATGTTTCTGATGATGTATTCGGTAGCTCCTTATAGTGACACCAACGTTTCTGATGATGTATTTGGTAGCTCCTGATAGTGACATCAACGTTTCCGATGATGTATTTGGTAAATCCTGAAAGTGATACCAAAGTATTCGATGATATATTTGGTAGGTCCTGATAGAGACACTAACGTATCCGATAATGTATTTGATAGCTCCTGGTAGTGATTCCAACGCATCCGATGTTATATTTGGTAACTTCTGATAGTGTTACCAACGTATCCAATGAGATATTTGGTAGCTCGTGACAGTGACACCAACGTATTCGATGAAGTATTTTGATAGGTCCTGATAGAGACACTAATATATCCGATAATGTCTTTGGTAGCTCCTGATAGTGTTACCAACGTATCCAATGAGGTATTTGGTAGCTCTTGATAGGGAAATTAACGTATCCGATGATATATTTGGTAGCTCCTGATAGTGAACCAAAGTATCCGATGATGTATTTGATAACTTCTGATAGTAACACCAACGTATCCGATGATGTATTTGAAGGTGTTTTGCTTTTTTAACCTTTGTAATGAAGTCAACTACATTTATAACAATATATTTCAGTACGAAATAATACCTCAACTGCAAACACAGTGTATTTACAAAGTATATACACTGCCAGAAACCCTATACGAAGTATATAAAATGGTCGTTTTATATTTTTTGATGGATCTATTCGCGTATATAAAATGAGATGTATATAAAATGGACGAAGTATATAAAATGAGATTTTGATGGATCTATTCGCTTTGAGGGACCACGAACGAAAGTTGCTATAACACATAAATATAAAATCCAGTTCGGAAGATATCGAGGGGGATTTTAAAATCTGCCAAATGTTTCAGAATCGAATCGAATATTAACCTTCTAAATTTAAACCAGTGCCGAGAATTTTATATGAATGAAGTTCTTCACGGGAGTAAATCGAAAAAACCAAAAATAAAATCTAACCATCTTAGGGTTTATTTTTGACAGTTTATTACTGAACCGTAAAATATTTTTATTTCAAATAAATCCTCATGTATGATTAAATTTTTAGCAAAATTTGATGACCTAATTTTGAGATATTAGGCCGATTTTCCGTTTTGTTTTTTTTTTTTTAATATCTTCTGAATGAAATTTTTGTGTAAATAGTAGCATGCAAAATGTTTTAGCAATGTTTCTATACCACTTTTGTTTTATAGAAATCGTTAAAAAAATTGTTGATTCTTTCGTTGAAATTGTTGATAGAACATATTACTTTATTGTATGTGTGCGCCTAACCTATAAAACCAAAACCGTCCCCCCCCCATTGTACATTATATCTAACCGTACAATCACTGCCGACATGTGCAATTCCCAAAACAGGTGATTGTAAACGATCAGATCAAATGGTTACCATGGCAACAATAGGCTGCAGTAATATGTTACCCTGCATGTAATGTACAAAGCCTTTCTGGTCCAATGAAGGCTTTGTGTACGTACTGGGGCAGGGAACAGACATACCATGACGTCATCGCAGTAGCTAACTTGGTTGATAAGACGATACACGTTGAAGTCGCCAGGAAGTATACTTAGATTGGAAGTAGATTCTTCTTTATTTGGTAATGTTTTTGCAAAATGTCGAAGAAATTGTGAGAAATTATGTACTAAAAAAAATTGTTAATGGTACATTGATGTCAGTTAGCGTCAACCGGGACTATGTACCACTTCTCACGATTTTTCAAAAGTTTTAGTTAATAAAAAATATGTAAATTAGTTTTGCAATAACCAAAATAATTTTGAACCAATTAAAATGATACAGAAAATATACTATTTGATTGTAAAAAGATATTTCACGTTTTTTTATTGTTTAGGTATTTTTAAAGTTTTGTACCAAAGTACAGAACCTGAAGTGGTCTCCTCTGGGCTTCTTTGGACCACTCATTTGTTATCATATAAATTGAATAGGTTTATAATATTTGAACATTATAACTCCTTATAAAGGTGTTATTAAACTGATACTACAAAAACACAAAAAATACTTGTATCGTCAAATGGTACTTGTATGTACCACTTTCCAAGTTTTTGCAAACTTTTTTGATAATAAAAAAATATGTAAATTAGTTTTGCAATAACCAAAATAATTGTGAAACAATTAAAATGATACAGAGAAATATACTGTTTGATTGTAAAAAGTTATTTCACGTTTTTTTATTGTTCTAGGTATTTTTAAAGTTTTGTACCAAAGTACAGAACCTGAAGTGGTCTCCGCTGGGCTTCTTTGGACCACTCATTTGGTATCATATAAATTGAATAGGTTTCTAATATTTGAACATTGTAACTCCTTATAAAGAATCTGTTATTGAATTCATACTACAAAAACACAAAAAAAACTTGTATGTACCACTTTTCAAGTTTTTGCAAAGATTTTTGTTAATAAAATATATGTAAATTAGTTTTACAATAACCACAATAATTGTGAACCAATTAAAATGATACAGAGAAATATACTGTTTGATTGAAATAAAATGTTCATTTTATAGTTTTTTTACGTATTTTAAAAGTTTTAGACCAAAGTAGCCCCCGCTTGGGGCTTCTTTGGAGCACTCATTTGTTCTCATGTTCTTTGAATAGTTTTCTAATATTGGAACATTGTAACTCCTTATAAAGGATCTGTTATTGAATAACACTACTACTAAAAACCCAAAAAACTACTTTTCGAAACTTATTCCTTGAAACAGTGCTGCATTTAATTTAATTAAGTTATAATCAGCCATTTCAGCAACAATAAAATATTCTCGTGTCATTAACTGGGAGGGTTGATTTTTGTGTGATGTCCACATTTGGTGATTTTTTTTTGTTATCAAGCCCGAATAGTATTTTTGCTCATACTTTTTTTTATTTTATTTTATTGCAAAAAGCACATTGAGGCTATTATCGCCTCCCTAAATGTAAGTGTAAGTGTAAAATGTTAAAGTCGTAAGTGTAGTGTTGTAAGTGTAAATGTGTTAGATTCGGGTACCGCGAGGGACGTCTATATCCTCTCAATAGGTGCATCTAGTCTGCACCCCCTGCTGTAATTGCATCGGCAGTACATATACTAAAATTGGAACGATACAGAGGAGTTTAGCATGGCCCCTGCGCAAGGATTTTTGCACATAGTGAACTACGACATGTCACCTTCCTATAAAATATTTTTTACGGATTCCGATTGCGGAAAACCTTTTTCGTTAAGCCTACAGTTATCAACGTCTTTTCCAATATTTCAAATTCACTTTCACAAAACTTGGACTCATCATTGGAACGACTGTTATCACGAAGGTAGAAACTCGTTAAAGTAACAGGTGTACAGAGGTACTTTTTTGATCTTTATTTTATTTTTAACTGATAAGAGAACTGCTGCAGAAGTAAAATTTTGGTGTTTAAAAATTTGTCTGTGAAAAAACAAATGTTTAGAAAAAACTCCAGTGTTGCCACTGATAAAAAAATAAAATTTACCTCAAACTATCAAATCACCCTAAAATAGCGTAAAAACTCTTTTTTATTTTGCACCGTTTGTTCAGACGAAATAATAACTTTTTTCCATGTTGGACTAAAGTAACCCGTTTCAAGGGGTTGAAGGTGTCCGTTTTACTTGGGTTCTTGGAGGTACGTTGCCAATCCCACAATTTTGAGGGTGTTGTTTATTGAAAGAAACCCTATTGCGTGTACAAATGTTGAGCTCAAGGTTGCCAAACTCTGGACCCATTCCATTCCCCCAGCACAGGTTGCATGTGTTGCGTTGACTCGTGGCAGATGGACGAAATGAATGCAGCAACGTTTATTATAATTAATTTGAGTTTGCTTAATAGCAAAAGCCCGACATCTTGTTGATGATGGCCAGTTTTTTTGGCAAAACGTGCAAGTAAATATGCGTAAGTGTAATGTGGGATTTACAAATAATTATGAAATCTTTGTCATAATAATATAGGATTGTACTTCAGCAACTAAGTAGACAAGTCAGTAAAATCAAGACTACAACTAGTTCTGCGCATGTGTGCAACATTAAGCTGATAGAGGAACTGTTTCCACCGAGCAGAACTCAAAGCAAAGCAGCTCTAAATTGGATGGAAAATGTGAATTGTCAAACATTTTTTTGTATTATGTTGGTATGCATGCCCTTGAAGTATGATAAAACTTTCAGCTGTTTTCATTGTTGACTTTGTCTGTGACAGCCACTAAGGTTAGAGGTGTTTTTATGACCTCGACAATTTTCGTTTCTTAAAAGAAATAGATCAAAGAATTTGTATCAAATTTTGCGTAAAAAATGGAATAAAGTGTAACAAAGTGTGTGAAATGTTAACAAAGGCCTACGGTGAGTCTGATATGAGTAAAGCAAGAGTTTAATAGTGGTATAAGCGTTTCTAAGAAGGCCGTGAAGACGTTGAAGATGACGAACGCCCTGAACGCCCCAGTACATCAATAACCGATGAAAACGTGGAAAAAAATGAAAGAAATGGTTATGAACAATGGCCGAATCACAATTAGAGGGTCGCTGATGATGTTGGCATATCGATTGGATCATGTCATGACATTGTTTCCAATGTTTTGTGTATGAAACGTGTGGCAGCAAAATTCGTTCCAAAATTGTTGAATTTTGAACAAAAACAGCGGCGAATGGAAGTTGAACAGGAGTCACTAAATGAAGTCAACGACGATGCAGAATTACTGAAACGTATTATAACAAGTGACGAAACATGGGTTTACGGATATGACGTCGAAACTAAGGCTCAATCCTCCCAGTGGAGGCATTCTGGCTCGCCAAGACCGAAAAAGACTCGACAAGTGCGGTCGAACGTGAAGGTTATGCTCACTGTGTTCTTCGATATTAATGGCATAGTGCATCATGAATTCCTGCCACCAGGTGAAACGGTCAATAACGAGTACTACCTACAAGTTCAACGCCGTTTGCGTGAAGCAATCCGAAAAAACGCCCGGATCTGTGGAAAAACAATTCATGGCTTTTGCACCACGATAATGCACCAGCTCACACTTCATTGCTTGTTCGTGAATTTTTGGCCAAAAACAGTACTGTAACGATGCCCCAGTCTCCATATTCACCAGACATGGCTCCGTGTGACTTTTCCTATTTCCAAAAATAAAGAGAACCTTAAAGGGCCGTCGTTTTACAGCCGTAGATGACATTAAAAGCGCATCGCTGAAAGAACTAAAGGCTATCTCAAAGATCGAGTTTGAGAAGTGTTTCGAGGATTGGAAGAAGCGTTGGCACAAGTGCATAATCTCCAATGGGGACTATGTTGAAGGCGACAACATCAATGTAGAAGAATAAATAAATATTTTGTTCAAAAAATTAAAATTCTCGTTACTTTCTGAACACACCTCGTACATCCATTTGACACAACTGTTTTTTAAAAAAATGTTCCATCCGTTCCCCAAAATCGTATCTGGCTCCTTCGAAATTGATCTCGTTCCATGCTTAAAGTCCAATTGAAGGCTCGTTCACTTGCATGTTCCTTTCATAAATTCTTTACACACAATAGGTTTATATTCTTTCACAATAGATTCTTTCAGTCACAAATAGAAAGTGGGCTGGCTTGAGCTGACGCAGATCGACCCGCCATTAACACAAATTATTCTGGCTGATTGTTTATAATGAAATTGCCTTGGCAACGAAAACAATTAAGGGCAGTCCTCTAAAAAAATAGGTAAATTACGGGCGTCGTTCCTCCAATTCAGTTCATTTTGTTTCTTTGTTTCTCTACTTAGATTACCTCTTCAACAATCCTGGTCTTACAACTTTTTACACTTGCTGTCTCATAGAAAGAAGCTTCCTACAGTTCGATTTCAGACTTGAACGAGAACCACCTCGAAGATGCCTCAAGAGATTCTGGAAAAACGTCAGAACAATGTTTCTTCTAGGAAACGTTCAGTGAAAATTATACCGGTTTTCAATGTAGACTATATTGAATGTATATATTGAATGTATATATTCAATGTATATATTGAATGTATATATTGAATGTCTATATTCAATGTAGACTATCTATATATACTTATATAAAACAAATTTTAACGCTCCTCAAATGTTGATCTAGATCTTGGTCAAGGCCCTACCACTGTATTGTAGTAAGTACATTTTTCAGTAAGTGTATATTTTCAGTAAGTTTTTAAAAAAAAGTTATGAATTTTAAAATGATCAAGGTTTACGTTTTTATTTTTATTCTAATATACAAGTGCCGCCTCGGTGGCCTAGTTGAAAGCGTACTAGGCTTTCACCCCGAGGATCCGGGTTCGATTCCCGGCCAGGGCTTGGCATTTTCACACGCTATAAATCATCCCATCGTCTGCATTAGCCCAAGTATGCACAATAGTCGAGCGTTAAACACAAAAAAAAAAATCTAACATACAAAGCTTGTTATTTTTGTGATGTTATTTTTTTTCTGAAATGCGCCTCTATCATATCATCAAACCAACTGTATTCTGAATTATTTTGTGGTTAAAATACAACTAATTTCTTCTTAACATTAAAAACACATTTTTTTTTTGTTTTATTATTCCTACAATAGGAATAACATGTTTATCAGATAGTTTAATATTAAAAACAGAGCTGTACTGTTTCCTGTAAAACAAATACAAATCAAAATTCGGTTTTCCCTCTGCCCTCCGAGTCTACCCACGTCCTAGTTCACCCCTTGCGTCTCTCAGTATTAGACTAAATAACTCAACCCTTATCTAACTTAGGCTTTTTAAGGATACATCACGTCTGCCCTTACCTGACTAGACTGCGTCTTCTAAAGGGATGAAATTCAAATGCCATGTCTTAGGGTGGAAATAAAACACAGCTCGTTGTCGATCAGGAATACAGAATGGGGGTGTTTTAGGTGAAAGTCGGTAGTCGTATCGGGGTGATTTTGCGGGTGGTTTGTGCGACTCGAGAAGTCAGCTGACGTATATTGCTTCGTCAAATTTGCGGGAAGCGTTTGTAGCTCATTCTGTAAGGTTGCATCCTCTTCGCAGGTTCTAATCTAGTTACAACCGTTGGCTTTTTCCGTGTGTTACGTATACTGTAATAGTCAGAAAAATACACACACACACACACACACACACACACACACACACACACACACACACACACACACACACACACACACACACACACACAACATTAAACAATAATTGCTACACGCTACTACCTCGCTAATGTGATGACGTCATAGTCTGATTTCACCATCATAATCAGACATTTAAAATCTAAAAAAGCTAGCATTTAAATTTCAATGCATTTAAATTTAAAATTTAGAATATAAATTTAAATTTTATTTTCTAGATGAAATTGAAAATAAAAAATAAACCCTGACCACTGTTTAAAAAAAATTATATTCGTACGTACAATAGATTTTGAAAATTTAAATTGTTAATTAAGATAGTGAAATCAGATTATAAAAATGTATAACATTCGAAATTTTGACCTTAGGCTTTAACATGAGACAGGTATTTTTGAAACTGTTGAACGGATTTTGCTGGGTAAAAAACTTGTCCATGCTATTACCAAAATATATTTTCTTGCCAAGATTGAATCAAACCAGATTAAAATTACGATCATGAGTGTGGTTTCATATATAATTATAATTTATAGAATTATTATTATCATAACTTGTGAGAGGTTAAACAAAAGTGTTATATATATATATATATATATATATATATATATATATATATATATATATATATATATATATACTGAGAATGAAGAGGGCTCTTGGTATAACGCGTGATATCTACAATAAGAGATGTATGTCGACGCACACAAAAATCAGACACTACAACACAGTCATAAAACCGGAGGTATTATATCCAAGCGAGACGCTATCACTCCACACAAAAGCTACCATGGAGGATATTTTGAAGGAAGAACGCAAAATCTTGAGGAAGATCCTTGGCCCGAGATTAACAAAAGATGGATACAGGTTGCACTCCCGGAAGACCACAGAGAAGATATCGAACCTGGCAGCAGATATCAGAAGAAGGAAGCTTCGGTTCTACGGACACATCAGTAGACTCCCAACAACGAGACTTGCCAACAGAATTCTTAAATATATACAAGGAGTCAAATCAACAACGTCGTGGATCGCACAAGTTAGAATAGACCTACATGATGCAGAAATAGACTCAACAGACGTTGAAGACAGGAACGCATATAGGAGAAATATGCTCGGTTGGAAGGTCACAGAAAATGAAATCCCAAAGAGAGCAGGGGTAAAATGGACGGAGGAGCGGAAGAGGATCCATGGGGACAGGATGAGGGAGGTGTGGAGGATTAGAAGGAAGAAGACATGAGTCAGAGTGCTTTGCGTGATCCAATAGGATCTATACGCAAATAATAATAATAATAATAATAATAATAATAATAATAATAATAATAATAATAATAATAATAATAATAATAATATATATATAAATATGTACAAATACTTTTGTTTAACCTCTCACAAGTTATTATAATACTAATTCGATATATTATCAATATTTATGGATTTTAATAATATTTTTTCTTTAGATCAGGATAAAATTTTGATCGTCGAGGCAGTTTTATCATGACGACCGCTCCAACAGCTCGTTCTAAATTATGTCAAATTATTTCTTGTTAAAGGTATTATCACATGTATTTGAAGTGTGATAATGCTTCTTCCTGGAGAAGCAGTCCTTATAAATGTTCTTTGACGTGCGTAGCATTTATAAACGTGTCATTTATGCTGTGAATTGCTTCTTTAGTTCTTCAAAAGTTGCAGGTTTTGAAAAGAAACTAAACATTAAGTCAAAAATAAATGGGATTTAGGACTTTTGGTGCTTAGGATACAGGAAATGTCTACCTAACGCATGTTTATCAAAGATTTTTAATAATTATACCACATTTCTGAGTTTAAAATTTGTAGACGGGTTCCATCATGCGTAAATTAGTTCACAACTTTTTGTACAAATAATGTTTGGAAAATGCTCCTTTTCAATATATCATTATGGACCAAATACAGTATTCTAAAGAACTGTTTTAATAAATCCTATTAACAGAATTGCTGGTGTGGGTTTTCTACTATTTTTGTAGGTTACATTAGGTTAGGTAAGGACAGTTTAGATCAGGTTAGGTAAGGATAGGTCGGGTTAGGTTGTACAAGGTGTAACAAACGTTTTTCACATTTTGTTATGTTTTATTTGACAGTTGAAAGGTCACTACTTTATAAACCGCTTTGAAGAAAATAAATAAGTTTTAAAAAATTGAAGAATCATTAATAGAATAGTTGTTACAAAACATTCTAATTGTTTTTTTTTTTCAAAAACCGACCCAGCTGTCAGAATGTAATATCCTGACGATGATTAGGTTAGGTTGTATAAGGTGTACAAAAGTTCTTTATGATTTCTCATGACTTATTTGACAGCTGTAGGATTCAGTACTTTATAAACCGCTTCGGAATAAATAAATTTAAAAAAATTGAATCATTCACGGAACAGTTGCTACAAAACATTCTGCTTGTATTTGCAAAAACCGACCCCAGCTGCCAGAATGTAATATCCTGGGGAAGTGGCGATGACGATGTTATAATGTCCTTGATACAAGTGCGTGCTGACGCATCCATATCGCTGAATTACGCACCCCACCCCGCCATCCCTCGTATAACATCTTGCTTTACTACTTGTTTGATTGAGTTTGCATTAATATTGCATTCAACGCCTTTAATGCCTTTTGTGCGTCGTCGAGGAAAAATGATGTTCAGTGGTGAATTTGTGAACTAAAATACAGGACCTCCTTTAAAGGAAACGGAGAAACTTTCAGGACGTGCTCATCAGGTGAAAATAATGAAAAAATATCCTAAAAAGAAACGGAGATAAAATTTTTCATAACATTTACAACGGTTTTTTTAAGCGAAACTTTTAATGTTTGTTTTGGCGAGAGGAGTGAATGGAAAAATAGTCTGCCGAACGGAAGAATGTAACGTTCGCACCTGTCTCCTTTCTCTGTTTCTGTCTCTTTCTTTTCCCGCTTCCTTTTTAATAACAGTACACGCGTATTATAAGAAAAAGTTGTGTTGCTTTGGTTTCGGTATTTTTCCTAAATTGAAAAACACGTCCAAGTTGTAACCCTTTATAATAAATTCGAAATCAATATAAACGCTTATAATAATTGTTGTTAATATTGATAGTTATGGATAGTTCAGGTAGTGATAGCGTCGATTCAAGTTATATACAGTACGATCCAGGTCCTAACGAAATCAAGAAGTAATTAAAAGATATTTATTATTACATTCAATTATTATAGATAAACTGTTTATTATATGTACAAATATTGAAACATTATATATAGACCTAAGGACAACACAGAAATCGCATGCCTAGCTTTTGCAGATGACCTAGCCATATTCACAGATAATGAAACAACAGCGATTAAACAGATAGAAGTCCTAAAGGAATGTGCAGAGAGGATCGGTCTACAGATCTCGTTTAAAAAAACCGAATTCTTCTGTTCAAAATTAAATATGCAAGAACTAAACACAAAGTATGGTAAGATAAACAGAGTCAAGAACTTCAAATATCTGGGAGAAATTCTTGAACCCACAGGTGGCGAGAAGGATGCGCAAAGGGTTTGGCTACTGAGAATGAAGAGGGCTCTTGGTATAACGCGTGATATCCACAATAAGAGATGTATGTCGACACACACAAAAATCGGACACTACAACACAGTCATAAAACCGGAGGTATTATATGCAAGCGAGACGCTAGCACTCCACACAAAAGCTACCATGGAGGATATTTTGAAGGAAGAACGCAAAATCTTGAGGAAGATCCTTGGCCCGAGATTAACAGAAGATGGATACAGGTTGCACTCCCGGAAGACTACAGAGAAGATATCGAACCTGGCAGCAGATATCAGAAGAAGGAGGCTTCGGTTCTATGGACACATCAGTAGACTCCCAACAACGAGACTTGCCAACAGAATCCTTAAGTATATACAAGGTGTCAAATCAACAACGTTGTGGATCGCACAAGTCAGAATAGACCTACATGACGCAGAAGTAGACTCAACAGACGTTGAAGACAGGAACGCATACAGGATAAAGATGCTCGGTTGGAAGGTCCCAGAGAATGAAATCCCAAAGAAAGCAGGGGTAAAATGGACGGAGGATCGGAAGAGGATCCACGGGGACAGGATGAGGGAGGTGTGGAGGATTAGAAGGAGCAAGACATGAGTCGGAGTGCTTTGCGTGATCCAACAGGGTCTATACGCAGATAATAATAATAATATATATATATATATATATATATATATATATATATATATATATATATATATATATATATATATATATATGCAGTATATTGTCGCCTTTAAATCACTCGCATAATAGGAGTGAAAGCGAAAGTTTGTCCACTATTAGCTTCGCTTCTGTCGGTAACTCATCGAGTTCCACCCTTTTTTAAGACAGGCTCGGTGGTTGATGTAGCTAAAGCACTGATCAGCGTTGCGTTTCTGAACTGCACACCTCAAGGTTCTTAGTCGCAGTTACTCTCGTCGCTCTACCCTTACCGTTAACGCTGATCTAGTCTACCTGGTATAAAGTATGGACGTTAGGGGGAAAAGTTTAAGAATTTAATTTTTTATACGTATTGTTTAAATACTTTATGCATTTATTAGTAATTTAACAAAGTTATTGTCAAACCTATAAAACCATATTAACTCTTTCCCCTCTCTTTCTTTTCTTCGTCCTTCAATCAAACATATCCACTTTTTATGACAGTATACCTTGAAACAACTGTAATCATACAATCTAAAAGTCATTTTTTTCCTATATAGAAAAGTAATTATTTTATGTTTGGTCGTTGTATTGCCGTACCTCCCCGTTTATACCTTGCGGTTAGCTTACAACATTTAATTCTACAACGAACACATTCTAATTTCGTCTGGGCATGTTAGTACATGAAATATTCACCAGAGCGCAGGGCCTGCGGTGAGCGCCAGCTTCGGTTTGTCGTGTAAATTAATGACACTGTATTAACGGGCAATTTATTTGTTCTGTAAACATGGTCTATTTAGTAGCAATTTACTCTCGAACTCGGATGTGCTGATAAACACAACGTGTTTGGAGAAATTAGCATAACGCTTCATCGTTCACAATAGAATTTCAAGTACGAACAACACTATAACATTCATTGCTGTTATTCAGCGATTGTCTTGGAAAATTAGCTGTTGTAATGGCCGTCATGGTAAGATCTAAATTTAGGATCTTGAAATGAGCTATTGGGTTGGCCACCATACTAAAAACGTTTATTAGCGAGTAGCGAATTCCCATTGTAAAATCCTATTAGAGTAGCTATCATAGTTAGATCCAAACCTGAGATCTTGAAGATTAGAGCGATCCAAAACCCTATAACACGTTTTGAGATATCATACACAGTTTGATCACAAACCACAGACACACACACACACACACACACACAGACACACACACACACATATAGATCCACAATATATATATATATATATATATATATATATATATATATTCTTTTTATATTCTACTTCTTTTCTGCTAGATTATTATCACTGTGTTCAGTATAATGATCTGCCTTCCCTAAGCTTTTGTCAATTCTACTTTGTAGACATTGTTTCGGAGAATCTCCATCTTCAAAACTATATCTATATGAGTATAGATATAGTTTTTGAAGATGGAGGTTCTCCGAAACGCGTCAACGAAAGTAGAATTGACTGATCATTATTAGGAAGGCAGATCATTATACTGAATACAGTGATATATATACATATATATATATATATATATATATATATATATATATATATATATATATATCTAGCTGTTACCCATTGCGGCTTTGCCTGCAATTATAATGTAGACAATAAAATTTATAGTCGATTTTCAAAATCAGAATAGGTCATTTCATTTTAATATATTTCTATTTACAATATTATACGATTTATGGTTTTCGGCCAAGACATATAAATTTTTGCTACTCGATACTCTAAAACAGGGTCATGTCATATTTTAATAAAATACAGTATTGAAAAAAAGTCACTATTATACAATTAAACTGGAATAGTATTGTGTTTATCTCAGATACCTAAAACGTGTTCACACCAAATTTAATCTCATTTGGTCCAGTAGTTAGTGTGATTGAATAACAAACAAATAAACAAAAACAAACTTTCAGAAATATAATATGATTAGCTGTTACCTGTCACTGCTTTGCCCGCAATCATAATATACATCAAAGATATACATCACCGTGTTAGGACCAACAACCGTGTCAGTTAGGTTATGGTGATTTATTTTTTTAATAAAGGTTTTTTTAACGCATCACCGTGTTAGGCTTAACAACCGTGTCAGTCAGGTTATGCAGTATTCTTTAAACAAATGGGTTTCTTATCACCCAAAACCTCTGTTAGACGTATTTTTATTGTTTTACCGATCTACAACACGGTACCGATTTTTGCCGGTAGCAATTTTGAGGTTATGTTGGTCACTTTTATTTTCGATGTTTATCGTACTTCTCGTGCTTTCATATTTTGGATTCTTGCTTTTGGGCACATAATAAAGCATTTTAGTAACAAAAATATCGCAAAATCCAATATATGCTACACTACATATTTACCTTTTTTTCATATAATGTAATTACACAAATATATATACTACCTTACAATTAAGGTATCCTAATAAAATTGTACATGTTAAATATTCTGCACTCTGCTTCGGAAACATTGAAAAGTCTTAAATGAAAAATACCAGATTGTGATTATTAGATGAAAATGTAACATTAAAAACAATAATTTTGCAATAAATAAAACACAGATTAAGATTTGTAAAATGGGATTAGATCTATATCCATCTCAGGTGCCTAAATCTCATGTCCAGTAAACAGTAATTAAACCTAACTACAGTTAACACATGTCACAAAACTAAATACTAACAATTATTTTGGGCTGGGTAAGTAGTATATATTTTTTAAAATGGGAATAGACCTATGTTTATCTCAGATACATAAACCATATTCGTACCAAATTTCATCTCAATTGGTCCAGTGGTTAAAGCGTGATAGAATTGAACAAACACACAAACTTTCAGAAATATAATATGAATTATATATATATATATATATATATATATATATATATATATATATATAGAGAGAGAGAGAGAGAGAGAGAGAGAGAGAGAGAGAGAGAGAGAGACAGACAGACAGACAGACAGACAGACAGACAGACAAAGACAGTCGCCAACACTCAAATGATTGTTCGATATATATATATAATATAGGCAATAAAATTTATAGTCGATTTTCAAAATCAGAATAGGTCATTTCATTTTAATATATGTTACATTAATTAAATGTAAATGTAAATATACTATTTACAATATTATACGATTTATGGTTTTCGGCCAAGAAATATACATTTTTGCTACTCGATACTCTAAAACATGGTCCTGTCATATTTTAATAAAATACAGTATTATTAAAAAATCACTATTATTCAATTAAACTGGTATTGTGTTTATCTCAGGTACCTAAACCGTGTTCATACCAAATTTAATCTCAATTGGTCCAGTAGTTAAAGTGTGATTGAATAACAAACAAATAAACAAAAACAAACTTTCAGAAAAATAATATGATTACCTGTTACCCGTCACGGCTTTTCCCGCAATCGTAATATACATTAAAGATCATGCATGACCGTGTTAGGACCAACAACCGTGTCAGTTAGGTTATGGTGTATTTCTTTTTTAAAATAAAGGTTTTTAACACACCACCGTGTTAGTTAAGTTATGGAGTACTCTTTAAAAAAAATTAAGGCTTTTTCCCTGCATCACCGTATTATGCCCAACAACCGTGCCAGTTAGGTTCTGGAGTACTCTTTTTTTTAAAAAATAAATAAAGGTTTTTTTAATACATCACCGCGTTAGGCCTAACAACCATGTTAGTTAACTTATGGAGTATTCTTTAAAAAAAATATAAACATTTTTCACGCATCACCATGTTAGGTTTAACAAACGTGTCAGTTAAGGTTTGGAGTACTTTAAAAAAATAACGGTTTTTTTCACGCATCACCATGTTAGACTTAACAACCGTGTCAGTTAAGGTTTGGAGTACTTTTAAAAAATAACGGTTTTTTTCACACATCGCCATGATAGGCCCAACAACCATGTCAGTTATGATATGTGGTATTCTTTAAAAAAATATAAAGGTTTTTTACGCACCACCGTGTCAGTTAGGATATGTAGCCTAGTATTCTTTAAAAATATAAAGGTTTTTTCACGCATCACTGTGTTAGGCCTAACAACCGTGTCAGTTAGATATGTAGTATTCTTTAAAAATATAAAGGTTTTTTCACACATCACTGTGTTAGGCCTAATAACAGTGTCAATTAGGTTATGTAGTATTATTTAAAAAAATATAAAGGTTTTTTCACGCATCACTGTGTTAGGCCTAACAACCGTGTTAGTTAAGCTATGGAGTACTCTTTAAAAAAAATATAACGGTTTTTTTCATGCGTCACCTTATTAGGCCCAACAACCGTGTCAATTAGGTTATAAGTACTATTTAAAAAAAAATTAATAAAGGTTTTTTTAATGGATCACCGTGTTAGGCCTAACAACCGTGTCAATTAGGTTATGTAGTATTCTTTAAAAAATTAAAGGTTTTCTTCACACATCACCGTGAGAGGCTCAACATCAGTATCAGTTAAGTAGTATTCTTTAAAACAATATATATGTTTTTTCACGCATCACTGTGTTAGGCCTAATAACCATGTCAATTAGGATATGTAGTATTCTTTAAAAAAATATAAAGGTTTTTCACGCATCACCGTGTTAGGCCTACATACCGTGTGTAAGGTTATGTAGTTTTCTTAAATAAAATAAAGGTTTTTTTCACACATCACCATTATTGGCCCAACAAACGTGACAGTTGGGATATGTAGTAGTCTTTAAAAAAATATAAAGGTTTTTTCACGTATCACCGTGATAGGCCCAACAACCGTGTCAGGATATATAGTAGGCTATTTTTTTAAAAATATAAAGGTTTTTTCACGCATCACCTTGTTAGGCCTAACAACCGTGACAGTTTGGTTATGCTGTATTCTTTTAAAAAATTGGTTTATTTATCACCCAAAACCCGTGTTAGACGTATTTTTATTGTTTTACCGATTTACAACACGTTACTGATTTTCGCCGGGTAGCAATTTTGAGGTTATGTTGGTCACTTTTATTTTCGATTTTATCGTACTTCTCGTGCTTTCATATTTTGGATTCTTGCTTTTGGGCACACAAATATATATACTACCTTACAATTGGCACTCTGTGTAGGGATTTTTTTTACACTTAATATTGAAAATTCAACACAAAGTAAGAAATTAAAGTCAGTTTTGAAAAAAATTTCAACTAAAATATTGAAAATGTTACATTAATAGCAATAATTTTGCAATAAATAAAACACAGATTAAGATTCTTAAAATAGGATTGAATCTATCTTTATCTCAGGTACCTAAATCACATGTCCAGTAAATAACTACAGTTAACAGATGTTACAAAACTAAAAACTGATAATTATTTTGGGCTGGGTAAGTAGTATAATGACGTTTTGTAAAACGGGAATAGGCCTATATGTATCTCTGATACTTAAACCATATACATACCAAATTTCATCTCAATTGGTCCAGTGGTTAAAGCGTGATTAAATAACAAACAAACAAACAAACAAACAAATAAACAAATAAACAAACAAACAAACAAACACACAAACTTTCAGAAATATAATATGAATTAGATTAGATATATGGCTCGATTTGAGACACTCCTGAACAGCGTTTCCGTTCCCTTTTTTCAGGGATAAATTACGATAGTAAAAAATATTTATTTAATCACAAATTACTCTGTTGTTAGTGAGTGGGCCTGGCCTACTGCTTGTTACACTTCACGTAAAAGAACTATTCGCAGGTCGTAACGATCGATTATGATGTGAGGTTAGGGTAGTTTGTTGTGCGTTAATACTGCGAACTGCGACTTCACTATAGCGGTTGGTAGTGTGGCTTGACCTTCTGACAGCCAGACCTTCTTGTTGGTAGTGTTGGCCGGTTGACAAGCAGTCTAACTCATGCTCAATTCTTCTACTAACCGGTTCTTCCACTTCCCCTGACTTTAAGAAGTCTTAAAAAGACTGAAACAAGATTGTTCAGTGAAAAAGATGTTGACCATGTTGACACCATCAAAGAAATATGAAAAAAACTGGTTACAAAATGTTCCAATAACATGTGGGGAAAAAGGAAATGAGGAAACTAGCCTTCAAGTTCACCCCGTTGGAACAGAAAATTAATTCGATAGGCTTTAATTGCATCGTGTGAATGTGAAAGAGGTGTCTCTCAGATGAACCTCATTATCACATCATTGAGATCATCAGTGAATATTGCAGCAGTTTCTGGCAAGTTGTTTTCAATGGACTTCCCCTTCGGATCTATAAGCCAGCTTATTATGTTAACTCTTGGCTTTTTGTCTGAACACAAGTCCACATTAGCTGTCAAGAGACAAGAAGAATGATGAAAACATGTTTTCACAATCTTTTAGGATAGACAGAAAACTTAATCATGAAACTGTGCTTCTTTTACTGTTTTTATTTATTTTATTACAACACATTTTTTTAAAATTGTTTTGCAAAATAAAATTTTAAATTAAATGAAATGTTCAAAGTTTTGTATAACCAAAGATTTTTTCAGGCTAATAAGTTGGAATACCTGCCTCACACTCTACGAAAGGTTACATTTTGAACACCTCTATTTTTAAAAATCAGCATTGTGTGTGTGTGTGTGTGTGTGTGTTTGTGTGTGTGTTTGTGTGTGTGTGTGTGTGTGTTTGTGTGTGTGTGTGTGTGTGTTTGTGTGTGTGTGTGTGTGTTGTGTGTTTGTGTTTGTGTGTGTGTGTGTGTGTGTTTGTGTGTGTGTGTGTGTGTGTGTGTGTATATATATATATATATATATATATATATATATATAGATATATATATATATAGAGAGAGAGAGAGAGAGAGAGAGAGAGAGAGAGAGAGAGAGAGAGAGAGAGAGATACATGCAGACAGGCAGAGAGCATACGTGAGTCTGCATTAAAAGTTTGACCGATTTTAATTCAAACTTGGGACCAAAATCGAATTTATTAATAGCATAACAAACGCCTTACAAAATCAAATTTAATAGCAGCTTAACAAACGCTTTAAAAAATGGAATTTAGTAATAGCATAACAAACGCCTTACAAAATCGAATTTAATAATAGCTTAACAAACGCTTTAAAAATGGAATTTAGTAATAGCATAACAAACGCCTTACAAAATCAAATTTAATAGCAGCTTAACAAACGCTTTAAAAAATGGAATTTAGTAATAGCATAACAAACGCCTTACAAAATCAAATTTAATAGCAGCTTAACAAACGCTTTAAAAAATGGAATTTAGTAATAGCATAACAAACGCCTTACAAAATCAAATTTAATAGCAGCTTAACAAACGCTTTAAAAAATGGAATTTAGTAATAGCATAACAAACGCCTTACAAAATCGAATTTAATAGCAGCTTAACAAACGCTTTAAAAAATGGAATTTAGTAATAGCATAACAAACGCCTTACAAAATCAAATTTAATAGCAGCTTAACAAACGCTTTAAAAATGGAATTTAGTAATAGCATAACAAACGCCTTACAAAATCAAATTTAATAGCAGCTTAACAAACGCTTTAAAAATGGAATTTAGTAATAGCATAACAAACGCCTTACAAAATCAAATTTAATAGCAGCTTAACAAACGCTTTAAAAATGGAATTTAGTAATAGCATAACAAACGCCTTACAAAATCGAATTTAATAGCAGCATAACAAACGCTTTAAAAATGGAATTTAGTAATAGCATAACAAACGCTTTACAAAATCAAATTTAATAGCAGCTTAACAAACGCTTTAAAAATGGAATTTAGTAATAGCATAACAAACGCCTTACAAAATCAAATTTAATAGCAGCTTAACAAACGCTTTAAAAAATGGAATTTAGTAATAGCATAACAAACGCCTTACAAAATCGAATTTAATAGCAGCTTAACAAACGCTTTAAAAAATGGAATTTAGTAATAGCATAACAAACGCCTTACAAAATCAAATTTAATAGCAGCTTAACAAACGCTTTACAAAATCGAATTTAGTAATAGCATAACAAACGCCTTACAAAATCGAATTTAGTAACAGCATAACAAACGCTTTACAAAATCGAATTTAGTAATAGCATAACAAACACCTTACAAAATCGAATTTAGTAATAGCATAACAAACGTTTTACAAAATCGAATTTAGTAACAGCGTAACAAACGTTTTACAAAATTAATTTAGTAACAGCATAACAAACGTTTTACAAAATTGAATTCAGTAATAGTATAACAAACGCTTTACAAAATTAAATTTAGTAATAGCATAAAAAACGTTTTACCGTGCAAAATTGGTTCAACAGTTTGTTACAATTTATTACGTTAAATTTTGGAAATCCATTTTCATCACGTGATCAACGTCTTTAAGCAATAGCTTAACGTTTTTGTCTTCATTTCTGCACCAAATTTTCTCACCGTTCCTTATATCGCCAACCCATAAATCCTGCTCAACTTGGCATATTGAAGGTTGACTTAGGAAAATACCCTGAATTATATTGCCATCCCAGCAGATAATTCTCAATCTCATCGTACATAAATAATGTTTCGCAAATTAGATTGTTTGAATATATAAAGGCTATTATCAGCCGGCTACGAACCCTACGGTAATTTGACTATATACTACTGTATCAAATAGCTATCAAGCATAGGCCGGGCAGTCATACTCTTACCCCAGTCCCAAGGGGGTGGGGGGTTCAAAGTTAGAGTTGTATAAATTACATTGTCCAATGCACGTGCGTTGACGAAGAGCAATGGGCCGAGTTATTACAACTGCGAAAAATTAACTGCGAACGTGGATTCATTATAAACTGTTGTACGTTTTTGAATTATGTTTTAGAATTGTCAAAGTCTTTCTCTTGGGGAATTATGCGCTGTTGAGTGTTTATTTATGGTGTTCAGTGTAATTTATTTTCTTTTTTTCACGTAAAAGGGGGATTGTTTTAGAATTGCGAGTAATAATTTATAAACCGCTTAGGTTATCGCTAGAAAACAGTTTCGACCAATTAGAGTTGTTGAAATGAAATACGAAAATGTTAATTTATGTTATGTTGAAATTATTACTAATTTTTGAAAATGTTGTTTGTTCACGTTAGCAGGA
>CM040183.1:76997863-77125363 GCA_022606455.1 Callitettix versicolor
ATCTATCTATCTATCTATCTATCTATCTATCTATCTATCTATCTATCTATCTATCTATCTATCTATCTATCTATCTATCTATCTATCTATTCATCTATCTATCTATCTATCTATCTATCTATCTATCTATCTATCTATCTATCTATTCTATCTATCTATCTATCTATCTATCTATCTATCTATCTATCTATCTATCTATCTATCTATCTATCTATCTATCTATCTATCTATCTATCTATCTATCTATCTATCTATCTATCTATCTATCTATCTATCTATTCATCTATCTATCTATCTATCTATCTATCTATCTATCTATCTATCTATCTATCTATCTATATCTATCTATCTATCTATCTATCTATCTATTCTATCTATCTATCTATCTATCTATCTATCTATCTATCTATCTATCTATCTATCTATCTATCTATCTATCTATCTATCTATCTATCTATCTATCTATCTATCTATCTATCTATCTATCTATCTATCTATCTATCTATCTATCTATTCTATCTATCTATCTATCTATCTATCTATCTATCTATCTTCTATCTATCTATCTATCTATCTATCTATCTATCTATCTATCTATCTATCTATCTATCTATCTATCTATCTATCTCTATCTATCTATCTATCTATCTATCTATCTATCTATCTATCTATCTATCTATCTATCTATCTATCTATCTATCTTTCTCTCTTTTATTTACTTAGAAATATATATATATATATATATATATGTTTATTTATTTTATTTTTAAATTATTGAATTTTATTTTCATGAGGTTATAAGGGAAAGAGGACCTGATGGTCCTAACTTCGACCTATAATAAAAACAATAAATTAATCTCCCCCTCTCTTCTCAATGTGTGTGTGTGTGTGTGTGTGTGTGTTGTAATAAATTGTATCCAGAAGGAAATATATATATGCTACAACACTAAGCTCACAATTCATACCAACATATCATACGACATTATATTATTTATTTTTTTCTTATACAATTTTAGTTCATCAATTTCTTATTTTAATAATTTCGTATTTAAATGCTGGTTAAATATATTGGGACCAATATTTATTACAGGTTAATTCACTGTGACAGCTTCTGTTTTTAATAACTCTAACTCACATATGTGAATGTAAAAAATATTCAAGTTAAATACACCATGTTATTTATTTACATATCGTTGTAAGTTCTGCAGTACACATGTATATATGAATAAATTAATAAAATTAATATTGATATTTTTGTTCATAAAACTGCTCCAATGTACATTGTTTAGATAAACTGCCAATTATAAATACAAACAAAATTTACAATTCACACACAAATAACAGTGTATTATGACAAAGAAGTTTTGTTTTTAAATACCTAACAAAGTACATAATACCGAAACGTCTGTTTATTCGTTAACAAATTTAAAATTTCCGCATATAACATTGCTGTTTGTTTTTAAATAAATTATGCATGCTTAATTTTATAAAACCTTTTAAATAATAAATAATAAATCTTCAGTTTTACTGGTATTATTGAAATTATATCTATTATTTTATATTCCATAAACAAGTGAAAACATTTTTAATTCAAAACATAACGTGATTATATCAGCTTCCACTTATAAAACGCATTATAAATATTTCAGTTATTTAAAAAATAAATTTCTCTTACTGAACCAAAAATAGAAACCATGTTGTAATGTTTTCTCTTCCTTTTAAATACGATAATTTGTTGGAGAACACGACAAATTAACATTGCTAGTTTTTGACCACATAACCTGTCAGCTTTTCAATGAAATCAGATGATCGTTACGAATTAATACAAAACAACTGATCTTTTACTATTGTATATTCAACAAAATGAAGTTAACGATTCATTTCATATATTTACGTCGGTCAAACGTCTTCGACCGAAATTTAAAATTCTTTTATAGAATAAAAAATAAAAATCATGTTTTTTCTCTTCTTTTTTATTTTAATTACTATAATTTGTTTAAAAAAATACGACAAATTAACATAGATAGTTTTTAACAACATAACCTAAAACTTGTCATAACCTACCAGCTGTTCAATGAAATCAGTTGATCGTTACGAATTAATATAAAACAACTGATCATTTGTTATAACTACCAAAATTAAATTAACGTTTCATTTCATATATTTGCATTAATTAAACTTCTTCGTAATTTCCGTAGTGTAGTGGTTATCACGTGCGCCTCACACGCGCAAGGTTCTCGGTTCGATCCCAGGCGGAAACACAGGAAATTTTAATTATAATTAATTTAATATGAGATTTGCAACGCGCAAAATATACTTATTTTTATAAATTTGTTTATATTTTTATAAATAAACAATATAAATTTGTTCACTCGCATAACGCAATATCCAACATCACAACCAGACCTAACATGTGACACATGTTAGAAAACGTTATACTGCATAAACAAGTTGAAAAGTTTTAAATTCAAAACGTGATTACATCGGTTTCCATTTAAAAAAACGCATGTAAATGTTTTAGTTATTTAAAAAAACCCCGTTTTTAATAAATGTTCCATCTTTTTTGTTAAATATTATATTTAAATATTTGCCGTCTTTAAATAAATAACGATACGAGCCCTAGTTATTATATTACTGGAAATTTGCTTCTATTACGTTAGGTCAAGTTATGAACTACAGTTGGCTTTCCCGTGCGTTAAGTCAATTGCGATTTTTCATTAGTCTGATTGGCAAATCTATAACGTTAGCCAATTGGCTGCGGGGTGCCATTATTTTTCAAAATTAAGTCACTCCATCCCCGCATGCACAAAAAAGTATCAGAAAAATCACAACCAAGCAAATGTTGAATAAACGATTCTTTTCGTTTTCCATCCACTTAAAATTTAAATTAGACCAAACACGATAAATAAGATTTCAATAAGTAACCACTTTTACAGATACTTAATTGAACTGCGTTCATAAATTGCCGAATGATCCTGCGCCGTGAATGTCACAGCTTATCCATGGTTTATGACCTCATTTAAAGCAAATGACGTCATCAATCCGCGCAGATTGAATCCTGCAGGATCTTAAGTTATCCTTGGAAGACCCTCCGAAAAATATAGCACACATTTGTTGGCTGAAGAGCGTGTTGCAGTGCGCAAAAAGGTTTGCAAACGTCTGCAGCTTGTTACAATCATTGTACAATTTTTTTAACTTTCAGTTAACTTTTGAATTTTGTTTTACTGAAGCGTATTTGTCGAAGCTAACGACGAAAATTCTGGAAATCGTTTCTTCGGATTTTGCTTAAATTTTGATTGTATTAGGAAGTTTTAAAGTCAAGCCACAGTAACAAAGAGGAGATGAAATAAAATGAACCATGACCGTCGTTGGGTTTTGTTTTCTCCAGATTTACTATCGTACAGAAAATTATTTTTGACTTGAGTACTACTTGACTTAATTACTACTTGACTTGAGTATTACCTGACTTTATTACTACTTGACTTGAGTACTACCTGACTTGAATACTAGTTGACTTGAGTACTATTTGACGTGAGTACTACCTGACTTGAATACTACTTGACTTGACTACTACCTGACTTGAATACTACTTGACTTGAGTACTACTTGACTTAATTACTACTTGACTTGAGTATTACCTGACTTGATTACTACTTGACTTGATTACTGCCTGACTTGAATACTACTTGATTTGAGTATTACCTGACTTGGGTACTATTTGACTTGAATACTACCTGACTCGAATACTACTAGACTTGAGTACTATCTGACTTGAATACTATTTGACTTGAGTAATACTTGACTTAATTACTACTTGACTTCAGTACTACCTGAATTGAGTACTACTTGACTTCAGTACTAATTGACTTAATTACTACTTTACTTGAGTATTGCCTGACTTGATTACTACTTGACTTGAGTACTGCCTGACTTGAATACTACTTGATTTGAGTACTACTTGACTTATGTATTACCTGACTTGGGTTCTATTTGACTTGAGTACTACCTGGCTCGAATACTACTTGACTTGAGTACTAACTTGACTTGAGTATTACCTGATTTGAGTACTATTTGACTTAAGTACTACATGACTTGAGTACTACTTGACTGTAATACTACTTGACTTAAGTACTACATGACTTGAGTACTACTTGACTTGAATACCACTTGAGTTAAGTACTGTATTACTTACTTTAGTACTACTTGAATTGAGTAGGTATCTTCCACTGATGCGGAAAACGCTCAGTAGATGAGCAAAAATCTGATGTACTTATTTTTCGTTAGCTTAAAAACTCGATTTTTTTGCGTAACTAGCAACACATTTATCATATTTTGGTAAAAATTGCTTTAAAATTGGTACAAAATTTGATTTCCGGCAATAGCTTGAACAATTTCATCATACAGCGAAGTCCGTTGAAAAAGTTGAGATTAAAAATCTTTTTAAAAAAAATCATAACTTTTTTTATTTTACGGGTTTTTTTTTAAATCAGATTTAATTTTCGTAATGAGTATTAAAATTTGTCAAAGTAAAAATTTTAAATGTTTAAGTACCTTTGAAAATTAATCTGATGGCTATGTATATATATATATATATATATAGTATATATATATATATATATATAAGTATATATATATATATATATGTATGTATATATATATATATATATATATATATATATATATATATATATATATACACACAATCATCGACATCCATTTTCAAAGTCCCCAGACTGGATCCTAAGTTATTTTTCAAATGAAAATTAGTTAATAGTAATTAGTAATTATGTGATTCTAACTCGAATTGCGATTGTAGTACCAGCTATTCAAAAAATAAATTGAAATATAAAATCCAAGGTTACCGTATATTTTTGAAACACGTGCATGGATTTTGCTAGGTAACGAACTTATTAAAAACACGTTACTATCAAAATCAATCTGTAACAAATTCGAGTCAAATAAAATTTTTTTAAATGTCAAACAAAACGTGTTCGTTAAGTTTGGATCGGATTACTGGGCCTTACTAAGATGGCCGCTCCAATAGAAATTCGATAAAAATTTTACATATCATTAAAAACATAGTTATCTGCATTAGAGCTGCAGCACTCCATTAATTACAAAATCAGGGTTACAGTTCAGACGAGGGGTGGTTTAATGCGAGTACAACAGGAAGGGTGGGGGTGTAAATCAGGGAAAGAATATAAACGAGTTTGGAAATTTGTGCTTACAGCCCGTCTGTTAGTCGGTTACTGTTTTGTTAAATGTAGCCTAAACTATTTTTCCTATTATTCTTATAGAATTTCAAATGAGTTGTATGTATTATCCTGGACAGTCCGGGATTTAGGCATGTGTCCGGGATTTTTGTATATCTGTGTGGAAAGATAGAGAGGTCGGGAAATTTCGCTCTGTTTTGAATTAGCGGTTGGTAAAATTGAAGCCAAAGCGGGAAGGCCTGCCTGAAGAAAGAAAGCTCAGCACTCGATGGAAGTGGAAGGAAGTCTTTGGTTCAAAGTTAAAGTGCAACATTGAGTTGAAAAACATTTTCAAATTGGTGGAGTTCGGGATGTGCTTGTCTGGTACATCAGCACCTTTGGGGGAGTATTTTCTATAAAGAGAAACGTTTAGACGGCGGAGAGAGGAAGAATGTCCGTTTCGGTTGTAAGGTAGCTATTCAACATAAAAGTTAATTCAAAGACGTCTTATATAGACTCTTACGAAAAAACTGATACTGATAAGGTTTTTTGGAAAGAAATACCTCAGAAATATCACACTCGTTTAACTCCAAAGCAAAAGCAGTAACCCTATGGTACAGATGTTGCCCAGTTCTAAATAACTCTATGGATACAGTTCTAAATAAATGTTTTTCTTGCCGCCTCGGTGTTCTAGTGGATAGCGTACTAGGCTTTCACCCCGAGGACCCAGGTTCGATTCCCGGCCAGGGCTTGACATTTTCATACGCTATAAATCATCCCATCGTCTGCATTAGCCCAAGTGTGCACAATAGTCGGACGTAAACAAAAAACAAAATAATAAATGTTTGCATGTTTTTGTGCCTACTTTTAACATTTTTATTCTAAAAATAAGTACGTTACTTGTAAACGTGGAAGTGGAAAAAATGATTTAAAAATGATCAAAAAATATGTTATATGTTATTTACCAAAAAAACAATCCCTTAAAAAATGTCCGGGATTGGAGTCCAGAAAATAACCATTATATGAACTGATCAAGCTGTAAATCTGTGTGAAACAGCGGTTTGGAAAGTTACATAAAAGTTTTCTCTGACCCGATAAAACACTTTTTGAAATCTCGTTAGAAATATTGTATATTTCACAAAATTATTTTATAAACTTATATTTCAATACATTTTTAATAACGTATTATTATTACTACATTTTTACTTGTGTGTTTCAGTAATGAACTGAGTCCCGCAGGGGGGTGCACCTATCGAGAGGATTTAGACGTCCCTCGCGGTACCCGAGTCTAACGCAACACTTACACTAACAACACACTTACAACTTTAACACTTTACACTCACACTTACATTTAGGGAGGCGATAATAGCCTCAATGTGCTTTTCGCCTTAAAATAACAACAACAAAAATCATTAATGAACTGATATAATTCTGGAAACGATTATACAATAAAAAAAACAAAAAATTTATAAACATATGCCCGTGAACAATTGTATCCACCATTTTGTTTTTGTTTCTAAATAATTTATGGAATATCTAGAACGGCTTAACTGTTTGTGTTAAATTCTCAGTTTGTTACACAGTTTTGACCAAACGTATTGACCGATTGTTTTAAATTTAGTAAGGATGTACCTGGTATGAAGTCCGAAAGTGAAAGATTCTTTCCCATTCGCTTCCGTTTCAAGATGGCGGACTCAGATTCAACGTTGAGAATGTAGTTGCTGGTTATTGCCTGTAGTGCTAGCTGAACGTGGAGGAGCTTACAATTTCCAACAAATGTGATCCAGTAATATTTTTCGTAAATATTACGAAAAATTATTTAACGGTTACCGTCAATTATTTAACGGTTACCGTCAATTATGTAACGGTTACCGTCAATTATTTAACGGTTACCGGTTAAATTGGCGTTAAAAGTTAAGAGCACTCTTGTGGAACGCTTGTATATTAATTAAGAATATACTGCGAGATCTACTGTTATTTAAACTATTAGTATACATATAAGTAACCACTCAAAACGTTTGACTGGGGGGGATACAACCTAATCCAAATTTTAAACGGCCCGCAAGACAAAAAATGGTCCCTGGATCCGTATAAAAAGCAGGCGTGTATGTAACATTTCTTAACCAAGAAGACGCCAAACTGTTCTAAACCTTTTTTGCTAAATTACTTCATGTAGCTTTGGTCACAAGTATTTAAGTTGTAATGTATTATTTAAATTAGTACAATTATTATTTTCCTTCTTTGTAACGTTTATTTAGAAGGTAGGATCTCTTCTTTTCCACTAAAAACGTTCTTTGGCGTCTTCCGAGTCTTAGATTTCATTTTCTCTGTCGTTCCATAGATAGATCCCTTCTCTCTCACTTCCTTATCAATTCCTTCTCTCCAAGTGAGTCTCGGTCTTCCTTTTTTTCTGCGGCCATGTGGTTAACATTTTAGAATCAGTTTGGGAAGTCGATTTTCGTCCATCCTTTAGACACGACCAAACAATCGAAGTTCTTTTGTATTAATGTCGTCTACAATGTGCTTCGCACCCACGATTTCAAGGATTCTTAAATTTGTTTATCTTTCCGTTTCGATCGACCTCCGGCTTTTTGTCAATAGTCCATTTCTGTAGTTTCAAAACATTTTTTTTGTTTTAGTGGCCGTACTTCGCTTCCATATGAGATGAGATTATACTTTTTTGTAATTTTATTTCATATTATATATTTATATTTATTTTCGATATCTGTTGATCCCACATGGTGTTGTTCAGTATCTTATAGCTCTTCTTCCCAAAGTGTTTCGTTCTTTTATCGCTGTTTCTAAGCGTCCATCACTTATAATTCTCATTCCCAATAAGTTGTACACTCCTTGATTGTGTTGTGTTCCAACAGATGATTCCCGCTCTGCCTTCCAATGATCATACACTCCATTTTGTTTAGGTTTACCTCAAATCTTCAAATATCATATTCCTTTATTTATCATCTACTCATATATTCTAGATCCTCATAATCCTGCGCTATAATTATTTGGTCATCTGCAAAGCAGAGGGTGTATAAAGTGTTGTCGTATACACATTCTCTCGCACTTGTGTTTCCAGTTGTGCAGTGCTTGTTTCAGTTATGTTTTAAACAATGTTGGGGACAGTGCTTGTTTCAGTTATATTTTAAACAATGTTGGGGACAGTGCTTGTTTCAGTTATATTTTAAACAATGTTGGGGACAGTGCTTGTTTCAGTTATATTTTAAACAATGTTGGGGACAGTGCTTGTTTTAGTTATATTTTAAACAATGTTGGGGACAGTGCTTGTTTTAGTTATATTTTAAACAATGTTGACAGTGGACAGTGCTTGTTTGTTTCAGTTATATTTTAAACAATGTTGGGGACAGTGCTTGTTTCAGTTATATTTTAAACAATGTTGGGGACAGTGCTTGTATATTTTAAACAATGTTGGGGACAGTGCTTGTTTAGTTATATTTTAAACAATGTTGGGGACAGTGCTTGTTTTAGTTATATTTTAAACAATGTTGGGGACAGTGCTTGTTTCAGTTATATTTTAAACAATGTTGGGGACAGTGCTTGTTTCAGTTATATTTTAAACAATGTTGGGGACAGTGCTTGTTTTAGTTATATTTTAAACAATGTTGGGGACAGTGCTTGTTTCAGTTATATTTTAAACAATGTTGGGGACAGTGCCTGTTTCAGTTATATTTTAAACAATGTTGCGGACAGTGCTTGTTTCAGTTATATTTTAAACAATGTTGGGGACAGTGCTTGTTTCAGTTATATTTTAAACAATGTTGGGGACAGTGCTTGTTTCAGTTATATTTTAAACAATGTTGGGGACAGTGCTTGTTTCAGTTATATTTTAAACAATGTTGGGGGCAGTGCTTGTTTCAGTTATATTTTAAACAATGTTGGGGACAGTGCCTGTTTCAGTTATATTTTAAACAATGTTGGGGACAGTGCCTGTTTCAGTTATATTTTAAACAATGTTGGGGACAGTGCTTGTTTCAATTATATTTTAAACAATATTGGGGACAGTGCTTGTTTCAGTTATATTTTAAACAATGTTGGGGACAGTGCTTGTTTCAGTTATATTTTAAACAATGTTGGGGACAGTGCTTGTTTCAGTTATATTTTAAACAATGTTGCGGACAGTGCTTGTTTCAGTTATATTTTAAACAATGTTGGGGACAGAGAACATCCATCGTGACTTTAAAACGTTTGGACATTTAACTTCCTACTTTTATTTTTGCTGTTATATTTCTACACAATATTTTGGCTGCTCTTATTAATGTTATTTCTGTATTAATATTCTCTAACGCCATCCTGAGCTCATTGTGTGGTACATTGCCGTACGCTTTTTCAAGGTCTACATAAATGCACTGCTTGATTTACCGACCTCTCAGGTATTGGTGTTATGCAGAACAAAGTGATCTGTAGTCGATCTTCCTGCTCGAAGTCCTGTTCTTCAGCTTCCTTATCACTGTGTTCATGCAACGAGTGATAATCATTCTATTCAGAATTATTCATTCTATTCCTATTATTCTATTCAAAAATGTAGGGTAATTTATTAAAATACAATGAATGTTATTTATGAATACTATCAGACACAATAAGAAGAAAGAATTGATTTTTATGGGCACATCCTCCGAATGGACAAAAATTGACTAAACAAAAAAATATTTGACTACTTTCGCAATAGAAGAGCCAAACCACTTTGGTTTAGAGAAACAGAGAAGGACATAAAAGAACTGCAAATCACTGACACTATGCTCATGGACAGAACAGCTAAAACAATAACCAAGGACAAGCAACGGTTCCAAGGCAAAGTCAAATCCAAGCGAACGATCCAAATCTCTGACGAAGAAAGAAAAGCAAGATCATAACGAATGAAGCAATACTAGGCTACGAGGAAGGCACAGAACATTAAAAAGTGATTGATTTAGTGTACCCCAAAGTTGGGTGAAACAAATAAACAGACAATGAATGTTACTCATTAAAGCACTTACGAGCATTTTTCAATTTCAATGATTTAATTGCTTTATTTATAACAGAGTGTTACTGAATTCGTGCACACGTACTGCACAGTGCTCATATAAGTGCTCATATAAATGCACAGTGCTTTTTTTTGGTGTTTAACGTCCGACTATTGTGCACACTTGGGCTAATGCAGACGATGTGCTCATATAAAACATATGTTTTGCATTAAATAAAATTTCAATCCAAATATTACGAATTTTTAAAATTTCGAATATACAAATACGAACACATTAATACACACATTGTGTAAGTGTATGTCATATACAACCAACAAAAAACTGATGACCAACTTGTGTTGACATCACTGTTTATATCTCTACAGCTGTGTTTGTATCATCTGGGCGTTGACCACAATCCTCGCCTGGAGTTGTTTGATCTATCACACGGTGTGCACTTGTCCATAGAGGTTGTAATATAGGCTATTAATCCTCTGAACCAGCCTGGAGGCAATTCCCGGTCCTGAATACACTGTCTCCACGTACGATACTGTGAGCGCCTGCAAAATGTTTATAGACAAAGGCATAGGAATCAGCTTTTCACTCGCGGACTGTAGTTTATCGTCCGTCATGATGTTGATACTTTTTTATAAGTAAATTTCAAATGGAAATATGAGCGGCCATCACGGTAAGACTCAGACTTTGGATTTGAATTGAATACCGTTCCTGACCTCTGGATGACTTTTTTGAGAGGTCGTTATAATGCATAGCCTATATACATTTTAGCCTATATACAATAGCCTATATACAATATATACATATTGTGTGTGTGTGTGTGTGTGTGTGTGTGCGCGCGCGCTGCTGTGTGCGTATGTGTGTGCGTGTGTGTGTGCGCGCGCGTGTTTTGTGTGTTTTGCGCGCGTGTGTTTGTGTTTGCGCGCGAGTGTGTTTGTGGATGTGTGTTTGTGGGTGTGTGTTTGTGTGTGTGTTTGTGTGTGTGTGTGTGTGTGTGCGCGCGTGTTTTGCGCGCGTGTGTGTGTGCGTGTGTGTGTTGGCGCGTGCGTGTGTGTGTGTGTGTGTGTTCGCGCGCGCGTGTGTTTGTGTTTGTGTGTGTGTTTGTGTGTGCGTGTGCGCGTGCGTATGTGTGTGTTCGCGCGCGCGTGTTTGTGTGTGTGTGTTCGCGCGCTCGTGTGTTTGTGTGTGTGTGTTTTAGCATGCTCAGTTCGGAATTTTTGGTCCGAATTAATTTAAACTTGATGCAAAAATCGATTATTATAATAGGTTGGACAAATTCGTTAACTAGCGAAATTCGTTTAACAGTTTCAATTTCAAATATTTAAAAAAATCATTACTTTTTTGCCTGACTTTTTTTAAAAAATCTATTTTCATCACCGTAATCAGCGTTCAAAACTGTATACATTGGCATTTTTCAATTTTCAAAATCCGTTGAAATTAAGAAATTGAATTTTGAAAGCGGTCAGGCTTCATTTTCGTATTTTCGTTGTACTATTATATTTGCAGATTTTAACGCTGATTACGATGGTGAAATCTGAATTTAATAAAGAAAACAAAAATGTACTTTTGGAAATCGCTTCTATCACGTTAGCGAAACAGCTGCTTGTCGCGATATTTTTCTGTTACTTTAGCGGTGGTCACTAATAAATTTAAGCTGAATTTGTGACTTATTTACTGAAGTCATTTAAATTTAATATATAAAACTGCATACATAAAAAAAATACAATGTCGTTATTCAATTACAGCGTATTTTGTTTACGATCGTAAAACCGTTTTTGCAGTAGATAAAGGAAATCTTCATAATTCTTATACTTATGAGGAAGCATTAGCTCTATTTCACAATCAGATATGTCAACCTATATAGTTTTCACTCTTAGTTTCCTAACTGACCACGCGTCATTGATCAACAGTTCGCCATCTGTCATCCCCCCTCTCCCTCCACACACACAAGGGTTGCCAACATATTGCAACTTGTGCAGACTTATTGCTAAACTGATTATACCCTACATGCACCTAGGCGTGGAATTGAAATTAACTTTTAAAATCATGAAATGTAATTCTGTTTTTAACATTAGGATCCGTTACGGACTTTAACTGTATTAGTGTCCGTAGAAAAATGGATAACATGAGCAATCTTGCATAAAGTGCAACCGCCAAAAATTCAAGAAGAGTAAGTTCGCGGTATTTTATTTTTTAAAATTTTAACCTATGTTAAATAGTCATTCGATTTCCTTCTCGAATTTGTCAAAGAAATTAGACTTGTTGAAATGACCAATCGTTACTGTAACTAAACGCGTGGCGTGATGGAAGCGATTTTTTAATTATTTTTGTTTATTTAACCCTTTTTAAAAAAACCCTGTTTCAACAGCTGACGTTAGCATTTTTGTGCTCGTTCAGTATTGACGTCAGAGTGAGAGGCAAGGTGCATGGAACTATTTTCAACGAATTTAATTTGGAAAAATGAGCTATCATAGTAGCCGTCATAGTAAGACTCGAACCAGGGACCTTGAAATGAGTTCCGATCCTGAATTATAGATCACTTTTTGATAATTTTTTTAAAAATTATGTGCTTGTGTGTGTGTGTGTGTGTGTGTGTGTGTGTGTGTGAGTGAGTGAGAGAGAGAGAGAGAGAGAGAGAGAGAGAGAGAGAGAGAGAGAGAGAGAGAGAGAGAGAGAGAGAGAGAGAGAGAGCATGCTCACGTTCGTAGCAACAGCTTGGACAAGATCGTTAAAGTCCAAGATTTGTTTAACAGTTTAAAAATGGCGGCCGTTTTTAATTTTTAAGAAGTCGTCACATTTTTGTCCCAGTGTCATTTTGAAAATTCGATCAGTGTTAAAAACTGCATAAGCTGACATTTTGAAAATTCATTGAAAAGAAATGTTTTGACTGCGGCCAGGGTTTATTTTCGTAATTTCAATGTAATTTGAAAGTTTTCGGTACTAATATATGCAGATTTTAATGCTGTTTTTGATGATGAAATCAGATTTTCAAAAAGAATAAGATTTACTTTTATCACGTCAATGAGACAGCTGCGTGCCGTGATTACATACTTTTTTACAGTCTAAAATGTTGTATTTAAAATATTGTAGACTTTAGTAACATTAAGTTATTATTTATTATTATTATTATTATTATTATTATGAACGGTGAGTTATAGGCCTACTAAATTATACACACCCTGTATATAGGTTCCCGCAGTATGTGGGTACCTAAACGTTGCTAGAATTTTGTCAACGTAGTCCCCTGTTTTTCTAACCATGGTTAACAAAAATATTTGGTCAAAACAATTTTAATATGTAGGCCTCAATACATTAAACGTATCGAAATATTTTCTAAATATGGCTGTTCTTTTTATCAACCTACGAACCCTTAAATATTTGTATTTGCAATAACAGCGTTTTCGCTATGTTTTCTATTTGTATTTTATCCAATTCGATTTTCCCTTCCGGCTAAGCAAGCGAGGGTTCGACATTCATAAATCAACACCGGATTTTGTTTATTGTTTACAATAAAAACGAAAAACTAATTTTAAATTCTGCAATCGCAATAAATTATTTGCCCGTTTTTAAAATATTAATGAACACAGGACATCGTGTTTCGCTTTTATAATCAAATAAAGTATTGACAAAAACATGGACGCTCATTAACCTAATTACGTCAGGACGCATTTGAGGGGAGGAGGGTAAAAATAGGCCAGCTGACGTGATTTGTTGCTCTTCCTATGCGAAGTGTATAGCAAATATTACTGGGAATGTGGAACAAAAAGAATCGAACTTTAAACATTTTGTTGGGCGCATTCGTTTTCAACTTTTGAAAAAGTGGTTTTAAATTAATTTTTGTATTGAACGTCGCTAAAGACTTAAATAATGGAGACCAATTTTAATGAAATTTATTCTTAATTTAAGACAATTTTCAATTTTTCGAACGTCTTTTCTGGTCGAAACTTGCAAAATTATTTTCGCGAATTCGGTTTCAACGATTTTGATGAAATTTAACTAAAATGTAGTCCTTATCCAAACGAATCATATTTAGAAGTATTTTATTTAATTATGATTATTACCTATTTTCTTCCGTCTAGTGGTCTTTTAACTCATTATGTTTCCGGCTACCGCGGTTTCGAAATTCCACTATTTCAACTTCAGGCCGTAGTACAAAAGGTCAAATCACTCTGTCGAGGTCGTCACAAAGTTAACAAAATAATTAAATCACAGATCACAACACTAAACACAATTACCCGATTTTTATTAAAACTCACAACCATTTGGTTACAGTCCGGATTGTAACGACATACGAATTGCACGGTAGTGTTTGTGTAAAATCGTACGTTTTAATAAAATCGTTTAATTGTGTTTAGTATTGTGAAGTGTATTTTCATTGTTTTGTGAATTTTGTGACAATCTCAACAGAGAGGTTGGTCAAATAACAGCCGTAGATCTCAAATCAGGCCGTGGTACAAATGGTCAATGTGTACTATGACCTTAAACCGAAACAGTAAAGTTTGGAAACTGCGGTAGCCTTTACGAAGTGAAGTAAATAGACCACTAGACGAAAAAAATGTCACAATCCTAATTATTTAAATACGTGGTCTGGTAGCTATTTTACAACAATGTACTGTATTTCATTATAAATGTGCCCTTCATTTCTTCACATCTCATTTTGGTAGTAAATGGGTATTTCATTATAAATGTGCCCTTCATTTCTTCACATCTCATTTTGGTAGTAAATGGGTATTTCATTATAAATGTGCCCTTCATTTCTTCACATCTTGTTTTGGTAGTAAATGGGTTTTTCATTATAAATGTGCCTTCATTTCTTCACATCTCATTTTGGTAGTAAATGGGTATTTCATTATAAATGTGTGCTTCATTTCTTCACATTTGTTTTGGTAGTAAATGGGTATTTCATTATAAATGTGCCCTTCATTTCTTCACATCTCATTTTGGTAGTAAATGGGTATTTCATTATAAATGTGTCCTTCATTTCTTCACATCTCATTTTGGTAGTAATAGCTATTTCATTATAAATGTGCCTTCATTTCTTCACATCTCATTTTGGTAGTAAATGGGTATTTTATTATAAATGTGCCCTTCATTTCTTCACATCTCATTTTGGTAGTAAATGGGTATTTCATTATAAATGTGCCCTTCATTTCTTCACATCTCATTTTGGTAGTAAATGGGTATTTCATTATAAATGTGCCTTCATTTCTTCACATCTCATTTTGGTAGTAAATGGGTATTTCATTATAAATGTGCCCTTCATTTCTTCACATCTTATTTGGTAGTAAATGGGCCTTTCCATTTACACACACTCTTGGTTGATTCTTAATATTGTTCAATTACTCGTCATAATAAACTGACTTTAAAACATTTTGTCTTGCAAGAAATCGTTAATAAATTAGGCGAATAACGAATCTCTGTATGACACAGTTTAAACTTGAAGCTTTTTGAAAATTGTTATTCTCTTTATCAAAATTTTTGACGTTTTCAAACCTGCTGTTCATTTAAAAGCACAAAGTGCACGCACTAGTTTTTATCTCTATGTCTGCAATTTTATCTCGTCTCTGATTCCTCTGGTATTTTAAGTCTCAAATATAGTCCACAAGTTACGAATACAACTAATTTACAAATACGAAAAATATAAATGTTTACCCAAAAATCTGTTTCTGTTTGAAAATAACTGAAAAAGCCTATACATTTATAAAAATCGATTTATGAAGCCTGTTTCCATGTAATTTTCGTCGATGGGCCTCAAAACAGTTTATCTTTAAGGCGGCGGAGCAACTCAAGAAAACTTGAGCACTGTTAGTTTCCAATACTATGTAAAAAGAATATTGAAAGTGTAAGTAATTCACGGCACGCAGTTGTCTCGCTGACGTGATTGAAGCGAATTTTCAAAAGTGTTATTCTTTAATTATTTTCTGAAATTCTGAGTTCACCATCACAATCAGCATTAAAATCTGTATATATCACGTGGTGCAACGACAGGAGAATAGGTAGTGTTTCAGAGTGGTAACATTGTGCTTGGCAAGGTATTGTTTCACCATCAGCGATCAATGTCACGGGGCATTGTCAGGAAACAACCAATCGCGTCCTGTCCATTTTTCAGGTCGTTTTCATCCAACTGCATCTCGTAGCCGTTCCAGGATCTCCTTGTACAGTTTTTGTTAACTGTTTTCACTTCAAGAATAAATCCGTAGTAAATCAAACCCCGGTAATGCAAAAACAACTCCAACATTACTTTATCTCGGCTTCTGTCCAAGCGAAATTTTTCTTGATGTTTTTGATTTACATGCAGCAGACTGACGTTTCGTCTGAGGGTCGTAAAGGAAGCCATGTTTTTTTACCTCCGGATTCTACCTGTTTCCACGACTGGAAATGACGAAGGGGCACTGTTTTGCTGATTTCCAAGAGGTGGTGGAAAATGCGACGAAGCGTCTGAACGAAATTTCCAAAAATGACTTTCAGGAGTGTTTCCAACAATTGTACGAACGATAGAAGTGTGTACATGCAGGAGGAGAGTATTTTGGGGCAAAATAAGGTTAAAATATTATAAGCACTTTCAATAAATTTTCGTTGACTAATACGCGCGAACTTTTTGTGCACATCTTGTATATTTATAAATAAAATTATCGTTTTGATAATTCCGATTTTTATTGAAAGTATGTGACTTTCCTACCGCTCTAAGAGGCGGAGGAAAAGTCGAGGGCAGAATAAAAAATGTTTCACTGTACATATAAAAACGTTATCGACCCTTTATCAACGCCTCTCGGAGCTTCGAAAACTGAAATATAACTTATGGTAAAAGTTTGTTCAAATGTAAATAACTATCCAAACGAATTGTACAAGTCCTTGTGTATCTATCCAAAAATCGTTTTCGGTTTTCAACAAAAGAACTGAGAAATCGGTCTTACAGTAAGAAATCGGTCAATGTAAGTTTTTCCAAATATTTTTATATGAAGATTCATAAATCAAGCCATAGTAACAAATTTGAACTAAAATTAGGGTTCAGAAAAATCGGGGGCAGAATAAAAAATGTTTCACTGTATATATAAAAACTTTATAGATCCCTCAAAAAGTGGAATTTATAAATGCTAGGAAGTTCTCCTTGGTTGGAAAAGTTCCAGTTTAGGTTTTGCCATGATGGCTGATACAATAGCTGACTTCCAATGAATTTCGAAATTCTTGCGGACTTCTTTGAATTTCCTTAGAGATATATCAAATTGGCACGGACGTTGTTAGCCAGTATCTCGGGGCTTTGAAAACTGAAATATAACTTATGGTAAAAGTTTTTTCAAATGTAAATAACTATCCAAACGAATTGTACAGGTCGTTTTGTATCTATCCAAAAATCTTTTTCGGTATTCAACAAAACTGAGAAATCGGTCTTACATCTCGATGTACGTTTTTCAAATATTTTTATATGAAGATTCATAACTCAAGCCATAGTAACAAATTTGAACTAAAATTAGGGTTTGTTTTCAAACTTCAAGCTATAATAAATTATTAAACCATAAATAACAAATCAACCTCGAGAAGCCCTAATTCAGGCTGATTTTTCAGTAAGGCTTATTTCAAATTTAGTATCGTTTTGATTTACGGATGTTCAGACCTGATATAACTTAAAGGACAAGGAAGAGTTAACAAATAAGAACACTTAATTTTTTTTCGAATAATGCCTTTATTTGTTAAATACGCTTTATCTGTTTTTCTTTCCTTTTTTTCTTTTTTACATTTTTAAAAATTTAATATTTCTAAACATAGAAAAATGAAGCCACCTAAAGCATAGAACAGGAACGTTAAAAACTAATAAAAGACAACTTATAAATACACTGTGCTAAATTTAAACTATAATGTTTCCAACAGAAATTCATTTTGTTTTTTTAAACAAAACAATTAATGTTGGAAATTTATTACACACTGAACAGCTACATTCCATTCACTCATCAAACAATGTGACAAAATTAACTATATTAACTAACAAAATTAACTATAATTCACTAATTAAGAGAAACTACCTACTATTTTCTTAAACAAGTGAAATTAAAATATTGATCGTACTTGCACAGAACGAGAGAAAGTGACCATGAAGTATATACCACCGATTAGCGGGTCTGTTTTTTTAAAAAAATTAATATTAACCATCTCACAAAATTAATAATGTACGTAATAAAACCAAATAAAATATTTTTTTTAATTATGGTAGGCTCACGTTTTGGACTAGTTCGATAATTTCTTTTCCATGACTAGCAGCGGGCCGGCCTAACCAAATCTATATATATCTTGTATTCATACCCTATCGTTAATTAATTTTATTATACAGGCTATAAAAAAATTTCGTAATTATACATTTTGGTGTAATCAACCATCTACCTCCTCTCAGTATTAAGTGCAGTAATAATAAAAATACTTAGAACAGAAAAGTGCTACAGTACTTATACAAGCTGCAATAATGCGTCTTTAAACAATTTTGATTATAACTTGGAAAATTAATTTCAACCATGTTTTGTACGAAAACGTTTTGTATCGAAAAAATATATTTTGATAACGTTATCAGCTTTCTTGTAATAAAATCTTTGAACAGCCGCTCCGTAACGTGATTACACATTGGGTAACAGTTGAATTGAACGAAAGGTTGTTCCAAAATTATAATATAATAAAATTGTTTACGTTTTGTTTAAGTGAAGATATTTTCCAAGTGAATGCCGAATTTTGAATTGAAGAAGAATGAATTTTGAATTGAAGAAGAATAAACAAAAATGAACTACAATGCTCCAAACAAAAAATATTCTTTTATATTTCTAATCTTCTAAAATGAAGGTAATAAAATTAGGCTCGGCAACAAAAAGAAATTTATAACCTTCCGACTCGATGTTTACTCGCTAGAGGAACGCTAAATATTACACTCGGGGTATTGGTTTTATTTAGTACTTACTTTTGATTTAAGTGTAACGTGATTACACAGATTAACATTTGAATGGAACGAAAGGTTGTTCCAAAACTATAATATAATAAAATTGTTTACGTTTTGTTTAAGTGAAGATATTTTCCAAGTGAATGCCGAATTTTGAATTGAAGAAGAATGAATTTTGAATAGAAGAAGAATAAACAAAAATGAACTACAATGCTCCAAACAAAAAATATTCTTTTATATTTCTAATCTTCTAAAATGAAGGTAATAAAATTTGGCTCGGCAACAAAAAGAAATGTATAACCTTCCGACTCGATGTTTACTCGCTAGAGGAACGCTAAATATTACACTCGGGGTATTGGTTTTATTTAGTACTTACTTTTGATTTAAGTGTAACGTGATTACACAGATTAACATTTGAATGGAACGAAAGGTTGTTCCAAAATTATAATATAATAAAAATGTTTACGTTTTGTTTAAGTGAAGATATTTTCCAAGCGACTGCCGAATTTTGAATTGAAGAAGAATGAATTTTGAATTGAAGAATAAAAAAAATGAACTACAATGCTCCAAACAAAAAATATTCTTTTATATTTCTAATCTTTTAAAATGAATGTAATAAAATTAGGCTCGGCAACAAAAAGAAATTTATGACCTTCCGATTCAATGTTTACTCGCTAGAGGAACGCTTTATTACACTCAGGGTATTGGTTTTATTTAGTACTTACTTTTAAAAACGATGCACTTTAACCATAAATTTACAGCAAACCCTAACTGAAATATTTTTTAATTTTTTACATCTCAAAATAGAACCGTCGAATGCAGACACCGCTATCGTGGCGGTCACTGGCAACTCTCGCACACAAAAACATAACCAGCCTTGCCCAGTAAAAATTATTGAGTGCAATTAAAACACACGTGTTAAAAACAAAAACTAATTAAAAAAATTAAGTAATGAAAATCAACCCTAAAATTTAACTATATTTCTGAATAAGATACAATAAAGGTAGTCCGTTAAACCTAACAATGTGCCCATCCGAGTGTCTGGAATATGAATTACAATTTTATGGACGTATTCAAATTGGTAAGAATTTTTAGGAAGAAAATTATCAGTACTTAACGTTTTAAAAAAAATAATAGGTTGGCTCGTGGAGATTTGGCGTGTTTTGTTTTACTTGGCGTTGACTGATGGTTAAGAAAACCTGCTACAACCATTTCATCCCCATCCCATACTGTTAACGTACGCGCTACAGTCACCATAGAATGGTACGGATACCATTTCTATGGTACTCATTGTTTACTGCTTAGACAACGCTGTAAAAGTTGAGTTAACATGTTCAAAAATGCTGCAGCTCTTCCAACGACTTGCTAAAAACACCAGTGGGACAGACAGAAAAAATGTGCGAGTGAGAGATCGAGTCTCTCTCACCATAGCACTCCTCATTTCCTTCACTATCGGTAACATTGTAGATTCAGATTGGCAGACTGTGTTACTGGACTGTTGGAGAAGAATTCTACATGCACGAGAAATTCTCGCACATGCCGTGTACCAAGTGGCTGGACTAGGTAGTGCTGTTGGTACAATCACCAGTATTTTAGTGGTGGATACCAGAAGTTAAGTTAATCCACGGTCTACCAATGGACCACTCACAAGCGGTCAATTTCAGTGCCGATAAAGTAGTGACACAATGTCTGAACATAGTTACTTCACTGAAAGATTTACTTTGATTACTTATGGAAGATCAGCAAGATGGGATTAGTCTGTAATAGCTTATCACAAACGTTATCTGATTCATCACTGATCAGTGTGCAAAATATTAGTGCTGATAACCAGCAACGCATTAATCTAAAAGACACTCTTTCTGCAACGAATTTTCTTACAAAAAAAACACCAAAACACAATCCTCATTTGTCTCCTATTTGTGACACTTTATTAATCTTTATTGCAGCGTAAAAATTGTTCCGAGCTTTCAATTCAGTGATGAGGCTCTGTGAAACGAACTTTACGCATATTAATGAGAATGAGATGAAATATGATGCTTAAAAAAGCCCTCGCACACACTTTCCTTCTAACCCAAAATCAGACCTTCACTAATCGTCCCATTCCAGTGATTTCTCCTGCCTTCCTCCCATTCCACCAGCCAACTAAAAATACACATTAAACGAAAACTTCCAAAATAAAAATTCCAAATTCGAATGGGCTATTTACAAAAAAACTTAAGACACTAAATTGTACTAATCAGAATTAGCTATTAACAATAATAAAAGAAACAAACATGACAACCATCCAAAGATATGTATTCTATAGATACATTGATTACAGTCAGTTATATACTAGCAAGAAGTAACATTTAGCATGAGCGTGTACAGCGATGTATCAATTGCCGCTGCCTTCATGTTTTTCTTGAAAATAGATTTTTCCAGAAGAAAAGATATAGTCAGCATTTCTTTAAGGCTACAGTTGCTCGATTTTGATACATAATTGTGACATTTGAAATTTATTTATGTTATTTAAAAGTTTTTTTTAATATTTCTTGTTTTAGTAAAGAAAAGGATGTGGTCAATGTTTTCATATAGTAAGATTATCGCTTGGGTTTCACTGATAAGCTTTTCGCTATCTTGTTACCGAAATATAGCACGTGTTTAAGACAATAAATGTATTTCGTTCTTTGGTTTATAAATATTCATTGATGAAGATTTGTTTAATCAATTGTTTTGTTAATGGCCAGCATTACCAAAAAATGTTAGAATATCCGAAAGATCAAGTCATAAATACTAAGTTTCTCGTTTTTATGAAAAGCATTTGCTTACACTGAAGATAGGTAATTTTAAAAATAGTATTTTTTTATCGTTTCAAAGTATTTGTTAAATACAGTATCGGCACATTAGATATTTTTTCAGTCACGAAAATGCAATTCAAAATCGCCGTTTCTCTAACCGGAAATCAATCTATTTTCACGAACACATTTTTAATAAATTGTTGCACATTATTTTAATACAATATCTAGACACTTACATGTTGGAAAGCATTGAGTGAGACAGATGTTTTAAAAGTTAAAAGTAAACAAACAGGAAAAACAACGCTACAACATACGATTCTATACTACAACAGATCCACAATATTGATTTGTTAAATTTTGTTTCTTTTAGTTTTAGGATCGCATATAATTTCATTTATCTTCAATAAATACTATATATCTCATAATATGTTTCATAATTTCAATTTAAATAAAAATCTTTTTTACATTTATTTGTACTATCTGAAAAATTAATTGTTAGAATCACCGGTGGTAGATTTGCAAAAAACATCACGATTCCTATTTGCAAGAACATATATAGAAAACCAATTGTAATTTTGGGATTTGATAAATGCTAAATTATTTTACTAACTAATATTAATTACAATCAAATTCAATATTTATTTTTAATCGCAGTTTTTTTAAAATCCACCACATTCACAAAGCAAAGGGACACGGAACTCAACAATTAACAGTATTTGGAGTTCATATTTTTTTACACAAAATAACAAATTTATTTAAATTAAAGTATTGTCATCAAAACAAATATATTTTAGAATCACTTAACAACGTAATCTAAATCAAACGGGGTTTGGGAAACAAGTTTTGAATTATTGAGCTGTTCACTGCTTTCTTGGAGTCTGAAATTTTTAAGTTTTTTTAAAATGTTTTTGGTCTTAAAATTTTCTACAACTCTACCTCGTATTTCATACACACGGCTAAGAAAAGAGAGCAATTGTACCATTCCAAAAGATTTGTCGAAGATATTGACCAGTCAGGTTTTTGTTACTTTATTTAGGTTAATTTTAAAATCGCTCTGCAAAATATCTACAGGAATTTTTTTTTTTTTTTAACGTCCGACTATTGTGCACACTTGGGCTAATGCAGACGATGGGATGATTTATAGCGTATAAAAATGCCAAGCCATCGCTGGGAATCGAACCCGGGTCCTGGGGTGAAAGCCTAGTACGCTATCCACTAGGCCATTTTTTTTTTGAAAAAAAAAGAAAAAAAAGGCCACTAGGCCATCGAGGCGGCTCTACAGGAATAAACGAAGCCAGCAGACACATAGACCTGAACATACTATCATTAGCACCAAAACAGAGGAACAAAGTTAAACATTTAAGTTAGGAACTCTTTATAATTCAGAAACGTGGAGGATGAAAATTAAAGGAAGTAATTTGACGTATAAAAATACCAGATAGAAAATCGTAATAACCGACGGTGAAAAGATTTTTGATTGCGAAAGGAAATACAATAAAAATAATGACGTTCCAAAGACAAAAAAATATCAAAAAAGGAAACAATGTTTTCAGGAGGAAAATGGTCTAGTTTTTATAACGTGTAATTTTTCCCAATTATGTACTTTTTACACTTAAAGAAAACCCAAAACTACACCATTCTTGTAATATAAACTATATACTCATATCACATACTACTGAAAATTATGTTTTTTTTCAAAGAAACTTTATTTTTTTTAAATGAACTGTTAAGTTTAAAGTTAAAATCAAATCTCATGAAGAAACAATTGCTCCCTTATGAATAGAGTTGTAGAAGTCGTTCATTCGTAGCTGTTAACACTACCTAAAGTATTAAAAATAACAGAAAATCTTTTGCCTCGATCGTAACGATTCTTTTTTTTACATTTCTGTCCTGCTGCTGTTGTTTTCTAACGTAATAAACCTAGAAATTAAATGTTTCAAAATAGCAATTATTTTAATAAACGTTGAGTTTGTTGGCAAAGTTATTTAACAGTGACTTCGAACAAAATCCGTTTCTCCCCTAACTTTGAGGTTATGTTTGTAACACGTAATTATTGCCTTAGTGTAAATTACATTGCCAAGAAAACAGTGAACACGAAATCATAACATTGTTAAAATTCTAAACAGAACAATTCCAACCAATAATATACAAAAGCACATTTCATTCGATTGACAATATACAGAGGTAGCGATTCCCTAACTGATAACTTCGAGGTAGTTGAAGTTAAAAAACAACCAAAAAACAACACTAAAACCTTTTTATATTGTTGTAACTGTTTGTACCATTTGTATTTGTTTTTTTATTTTTCTCGAGGTAGAATTAAGAAACATTAACATTGCATACTTTTTATTTAGTTTTAAAATGTTTTTAAAAAACCGAAAATCAACTGAAACATTCTCTAATAAATAACTTGTACAAACTTTCATTCGATTTAATAACAAATTTTACATTTAAAAACACTGACTATTAATAGACATTGATAGATTTGTTTAAACATCGCTAGAATTATCGGCTAACATCAGTTAAACTTCTACGGTACTAAACAACTGGCTTGATTATGTAAGTGATATATTGTTAACGCAGTACTATATATATTTAGTACTAGTATATTGGATGGTGCAAAGTGTTTTTGTACCTGTCTTGATCTCTCCTTATTACATAAGTGTAGTTTTTTTTTGGGTAACAAGCAATCAGACAGTCAATCATACGATAGAGGTGGACATTGTACAACACACAACACATATGGAGCTTCAATTTTACAAATTTACAGAAAAAAGGAGAACATTGTACAGTTCATTCAGTGAAAATGGCTGAATAATGTTATTTACGCCGAAAGTGTTAATTTTGATGTTCAATTATCCCTACGGTCAGTGAAATTTGGGATGACAAATCAAGGGCGATCACCAAAGAGTGCCCAGTATGAAATTTCGGAAATGAGCTAGATTAGCGGTTAAAAATAATTTTTAATTCTGTTTCAAGTTATTTTATTTGAATAAGTTTCAGTTAAAATAAATTTTAATTTTGTACACCAATTTTCGTATTTCAAATCTTCGTGCGAAGGTAGGGTTAGGTTAGTATTGGGGAATTTAATAATTTTAATAATTGTTTAATATTAAGAAAACTTTTCAAATAAAACTAACGCACAAACATTAGCAAATGGGGATGTGTGTGTGGGTGAGGGTTTGGGTGTGGATGTCGGTGTGGGGGTGGGGGTGTGTTTGTGTGGGTGTGCGTGTGGATGGGTGTGGGTGTGTGGGTGAGGGTTTGGGTGTGGATGTCAGTGTGTTGGGTGGGGGTGTGTTTGTGTGGGTGTGCGTGTGGATGGGTGTGGGTGAGGGTTTGGGTGTGGATGTCGGTGTGTTGGTGCGGGTGTGTGGGTGAGGGTTTGGGTGTGGATGTCGGTGTGTTGGTGCGGGTGTGTGGGTGAGGGTTTGGGTGTGGATGTCGGTGTGTTGGTGTGGGTGTGTGGGTGAGGGTTTGGGTGTGGATGTCGGTGGTGTGTTTGTGTGGGTGTGCGTGTGGATGGGTGTGGGTGAGGGTTTGGGTGTGGATGTCGGTGTTTGTGTGGGTGTGCGTGTGGATGGGTGTGGGTGAGGGTTTGGGTGTGGATGTCGGTGTGTTGGTGTGGGTGTGTGGGTGTGGGTTTGGGTGTGGGTGAGGGTTTGGGTGTGGATGTCGGTGTGTTGGTGTGGGTGTGGATGTCGGTGTGTTGGTGTGGGTGTGGATGTGGATGGGTGTGGGTGTGTGGGTGAGGGTTTGGGTGTGGATGTCGGTGTTGGTGTTGGTGTGGGTGTGTTTCTACTCCTGAAAAGGAGTAGAGCAATTAGACCTAGATCTTTCTAGGTTCGATGATAAAAAACGGAGGAAAATGTGTCGACCGTGGGGATAATTCGAACGTGCACGATAATTTAACTCCTTAAAAATTAATTAATTCCGTAATTATGTTCCAAATAATGATTTGTGAAATAACTAATATTTTTTAAATCTTTTTTTACGGGAGCCGTATCGGTCTAGTTTAAAAATAAATTTTTAAAAACACTAATTCAAGCTCCATTTTAACGAGTACAATGTACATATTAGTTCCTATTATTAACAGTGTGAGAACTACATTGGTTTGTATTGTAAATAGAACTATTCATGTCATATATAAATATTACATAACCTTAAATCTACACATTTAAAGCGATAGTGACAACGATAGAAACAAGCGATATATATACACAATACAATGACAGCTGGCATGCAACACCAAAACGGTTATAAGCGAAAGCAGAGGAAATTTTGAAAATTTGATAACCTATTTAAAAATACTTAGCCGCTAAGTAGAAAAGATAAAAAGGTATAAAAATGTTATAAAAGTTAATAACAATTATTAACTGTTTCAACGAATATTTCTTTTTTTTATATATCATATACCAAAACACACAATTTTCTTTTCGTAACCTAATGGTATCTTACATAAATCATGAAAAATAGTTTCTCCAAAATTTGTAGAAAAAACGTGGTCTTGAAAATGCCACGTTTGAAACACATTTGGTATATATCACCAGACGCAACGTACGTTGTTACCCTGATTTTTTTATATTTTTTGAAAAAAAAAGTTCTTATCGAAGGAACTGTTCGAGTCGATGAAAAATGCTTCGTTTGTCGAAAATGGAAAGAGTATTCGGTATTTACTGGAATATTGGAAGTTTCGCTGTATTCACGGATAAAAATTGGAAAACGAATAATTTAATCAGAAAATATCTGATATTGAAATATTATAATTGTACCAGAACTTCTCATTTTCGAAAACACTGGGTGTTGAATACATTGTGAAATGGAAAATTGTAAAACGGTTATGCAGTAAAAGCGCAAGATGTTGTGGGTGGTATTTGCTATGGCCACCCGTTATAGGCCAAAGCGTTTTTATTTTAGTGAATACGAATTTTACACAGGCAGTGTGACCATTCGACCTTGAAAATTGTCGAATAAGCCGAGAATTTGTAGTTACACGTACAGAATCCAAAAAATTCAAATAATAAAAACTTTTTAGAAATTTTAATTCGATCACTGCTTCTGGTATATATTTTTTTCGATGATCCGCTATGGGGTTGAATATAAACGGACTAGAAGTACAGCCAACATTACAAAAAGCGTGCTCCATATCAGAGGCTTAATTCCAAGTAACTGAATTATTTGCCGCTAGGAACGCTGCAAAGATAGGAAGACGTTTGAGAAAACAGAGAATATTATCTATTTAACTGTAGTTGAACACTGCCGCAAGATGCCACCAGCAGTCCTTTGTCATTTATTCTTCTAGTGCGTTTATTTTCAATGGTTATGACTTATACAGAATAAGCAAGCGTCTTGTTTTACTTGTCATATTTATTAATTAAGTGAACAAATGATATTATACACTTATTGTTTATAAACGTGACTAATTTTGATATTAGCTTTCAGCTCTTGGCATATATTTTTTCGACGATCCGCTACAGGCTTTATTGGAATAAGCAAGCTAGTTTATTGTTTAATAACTGCATATTTATTGTTTAAATGATTATTAACTTATTGTTTATAAACATTAAACTGATTGGATTTTGTCCTTATCTCAGTTAGGCTTGTTTACGAACTGCCCTACTTTGCAACTGTTCTGTCAAATATCCAATTGTTTATAAGGATCTGTTTATTCATTCAGGGTGGCTCAAGTATTTGATTTGTAGTCGAGAAAGCATTTAATTACTGAACAATGTGGCACGATGACTCAACGCGTGTTAAAAACCAGACGCATGGTCCCCGATCTTATTCATTCGTTTCGGCCTTTCCAGTTATTGGAGGTTTTTTTTTTTTTGTGTTTAACATCCGACTATTGTGCACACTTGGGCTAATGCAGACGGTGGGATGATTTATAGCGTTTGAACCCGGATCCTCGGGGTGAAAGCCCAGTACGCTATCCACTAGGCCACCGAGGCGGCTGTTTCCACTACTAAGTGGAGGATGACTAAGTCGATGACTTCTAGAATGACATCCCACAATCTAACACTTCCTGTTATGCATCGATAAATTTTATTCAAAAATTATGAAGATATGGTTGAATTGTTGCTTAGCCCAATATGGAGGTTTTGAATATGTAAGTTCTATATCGTAATAAAATATTCTGATAAAACATTTCATTAAAATAGGCCTACAGACCTGCTAAAACATCCTTGCAAAAACCTGAAGAACAATTAAGAGGATTGTAACATTCGAGGCATTTAGTGAGTGAAAAATAAAAGGAATTTTTAGAAAACCATGAAAGAGAATTAGATATGGACATTTAAACTGATATAAATATGGAAGTGTTGAACTGGGGTGACGTAAACGGCTGGAATCCTTCCAAAACCGCATCCTACGTTACCTGACCGAATCTCCGTGGTTCGTCAGGAACGAAATCATACGTCACGGCCTTAAAGTCCTCACACTCGAGGAATATTCCCTCAATCTATCACGAAAAGTAGCATCGAGAGCAGAAGGCTCCAGACATGCGCATCTGTCAGCCATTGTGACAGATCCCGCTCCCTCACTAAGATACAGAAAAAGGCCTCTGTATCTAGTCTACGAACCCCCATGAAGTGACTCATGTTAAACGCATAGTCACTCTTCTACAAAACATACCTTCAAAAAATCCAAGCCCAACCCACATCTTCATTTCTCACCTAGACAAGACGCAATAAAGCCACTTGCATTACACATATTGTAAATGTTGCTCAACAGGAACAAGATGTTGCAGGGGAGACTACTCCCGCCACTGACCAAGTTGGGGCGACGTAACATTCAATAAGATTAGCTTACGAAGAATGTGAATTACAAAAAGAAAAAGTAAAATGAAGGCTGGATTAACAGACAGAAGAGAAAAACCGGGGGACGGGAATAACTGCAGTAATAGTTACAAAAATAATGGAAATAACTTCAGAGAAAGAAAGACAAAGAAAAATGTCATTAATAAAGGTAATTGTAACTGATATTTGTGTTTTCTATACTGTCAACAGCACTGAAACAGAAGTGAGCAACATTCAGAGCAGATGTGCAATGTCAATGCTTTATGCACATTGTAAACAATAGTTCTTGAAATTGAACAACACAATTAATTGTATTTCTGATAATGATTGAATAATTAGAACAATGAGATTTCGGGCAGGACAAGACATAGATAACTACACGATTTTAGAAAATAAGATATAAGTGATCTCTTATTGTGCAGTATATACAAAACTGAAAAACTTAAAAAGTTTTTATTTATAAACAGCTCAAAGCGTGAACTTAGTTTGGTGATTTTTTTAGTTTCGTATAAACATTACGATAGGTAACTTTCCTTTGACAAACGAAGAATTTTTCACAAAAATTTCAAAATGTTTTAAAATTAAGATAAATTTCCATAGTGTCTTACTGTTTAGATAGGATAGTTAGTAGCCCAACCTTAGTTGAGTATGATAATACTTATTTCAATATACTACATTTATAATAATATTAGGCCTATAATGGAATCTTGCTTATAAATGTGAATAATACATAAATATGTGACTTAAAATGGTGTATAGACATTCACTTACAATTTGGTGGATTTTTATTGAAATTTTTAAAAAAGCAGTAAAGAAACCCTCTATATTTTTTTTATACTGTGCACTGTTAATGATAAATTATAATTTTGTTATAATGAAAACTTTAAAAGTGCATTAAATATTGTAAACTATAAAATAATTTCCTTTTAAAATGTATTTTTAAAATAGTATCATTGAACAAAACCGTGCCATTAAATCCACATCTTACCAATACTTGGTCCACAGTACCAGCTTTTAAACAATTTGGAACAGTCCAACGTCATCCTCAAAACTTTGCACAATTTTTCCACGTCACCAAAGAAAATCAAAGTATAATTTGTCAATGCCTTATCAATTTGCTAAACACCACTTTTCAGCCATCGGAAAAAAATAACCTACATTAATATCCCGATTAAAAAAAATAATACAGCATTTTATATGGGAAATACAAACAATTAGGCCATTAATATATGTAATATGTATATTTATAAATCTATCAGAACAAAGATGTTGTAGGGTCCAGAAACATATAAATAGAATTGTTTTCCGTCGGGAAAAAATTATAAATATATGGTAACTATACTGAATTATTGCTTTTCAAAATGATCTCAAAGTAAAATTAAAAACGTTTTTATTGCATTTTTTCGCTCAGCGTCGTAAACAAATTTGAGCAAATATCTTTCAATTTGCATTAAACCCTACAAGCATCCGTCCATCTAATGTTAGAAGCACCAATTTCACTTTTGAAAGCTCATATTTTTATTATAAAATATGTAAAAAATGTTTGATTTCTTTTTTAAAATACAATCTTTTCTTAAATAAAAATTAAAAAAAAACAGACATGAAAAAATATTTCTACGATAGTGAAATATGATACAAAAGTTATTAAAAAGACAAATATTCATACAAAACAGGAATAACACTTATAAAATACCATACAAAGTTTATTAATATACAAAGGTTTAGGATTACTTTAGGTGAATATTCATAGTTAAGCAGCTAGGTTAGGTTCTTGCGTAGTTTTCCCCAACTAGCGTAGTGTATTTAGGGGGGGGGGAACACATTATAATATAATTACAATATAAAATCAGGTTAGGTTCAATAGTCACAAACATGAAACACCACTACAATACACAGATGGATGATTAATTGGTTATAAGCAATCTGTTTTATGTTTTAAATGCAAGTTGTGTGAAATTATTTAAAGACAAACGCGTAAGAATTTGAGAATTTTATGTACAGAAAAAATTGCTATACGAACACTTATTGCAAACTAACGTGTAAAACAAAAGGCGAAAGGAAAATCCACTTCAGTAATACAATAAGTCCTTATAGGTATAATTTTATTTTCCTCTTAGCCAACAAAAGGAAGATTCATTGAGCACGAGAAGAAGAAATATAAGATTTTCTATACAGTCAACACTGTATTGCTGTAGTGGTTTTGTGTTCACCTTTTCAACCAATAGCTTAATGGTTACAGTTAATTGTTGCGCGTTAAAGCCAGTAAACTTGTTAACATGCTGAAGCTGACAGATTACTTATAGAACCTACAATATTTAACTGTCATGGAGGTTAATAAGACCATTTGCAACCACCAGTCACACTACAGAACAAATTATAACAATACGCAGGTCAAGTCGTAGCTTTGTGTAACGTAATAAATTTTATTTATTTTATAAACTTTAACAAAAAACAAAAAATATACATTAATACTTTTCTTTTTAAATCTTTTCAAAGCTACTTGGAAAAAATTACAAAAAATATTACTGTCGCTAAACGTTTTTGTAATTTTTTTTTATTAAAAATGAATTTTACTTTGAGTTTTTTTTTGCGGAAAACTATACTTAGGCTATTATAAATTACAGGTTAGGTTTTATGCTGTTCCGTATTAAAGGAAATTCGAATGTTTTACCGCAAAAAGTTAACCTCAAAGTAAATTCATAAAAATCAAAAACACTCTATTTACTAAACAACATATTATGGTCTGAGTCCACATAACACATAACTCTTCCATAGATATAATAAAAATCTATGTTATTTGTTTGTACATTAGTGTTGATAAAATCAATGTATCTAGCAACAACATGTATTATAGTATAGGCTCTCGCCTTGCCCTTTGTACATTCTGTTAGTTATACTAGTTGAGTTTGCATAAATTGGTGTGAACATTGTAATTGCAGTCAAAATACGGATAGAAATAATACTGGATTTTAAGGTTATGAAGTATATACATTGGTCGGGAAAACAAAAGCATGGCACAATTCGTTTGATTCGCAAAGAATGAAAAACGGGGTACTCTAAGCTTAATACCTGAATCAGTACATCGATACGCTATTATAGTTTTGTAATTAGTGGAACTTTACAATTTCTTTGAGAAAGACACAAGTAAGATGGATTAAAAATGGACAATTTCAAATTTACATTAATAATTAACGAGTAGGCAGTCGTTTGAGCGATGTGAATTCGCAGACGTTAAAAAAGTCAACAATCAACGTCAACTTTTGCGGATTTACAGTAGCGGAAGTATAACAAGTCAACAAAATTACCCCAGAGTCACTAATTCAACTAGATTTTTTACAGTAAAATAAGTCACTAAATCATAATACCAAATGTTATAAATTCACTAAAAGAAAACCTTTGGAATTTTGTTTACCATTTTCTTAAAGTCCGATTTATCACAATTTTTAAATACAATTATGTACACTTAAATATAAAAATGTTCAAATTAAGTAAATGCACACGCAAATGGTGGGTTAAATGAAACAACTGTGGAGCATAAAGTACTTGGTCGATGAACCGCTTCCAAAGTTTGTATCACAACAAAACGTAAATTCACAACACAATCACAAAACACACTTAGTCTATATGTACAGAGTGAAAATATTGTTTATGTAAAAAAAAAACACTTGAAAATTATTCCACTTCGTAAAAGTTTGGTTTAAATTGAGCTTTAAAAATTGTCAGTGTTTAACGGCGTTGAAAATTATGTTATTGGAAACAAAAGGTGAAATCGTTGCTTTTTTTGTCACATGACAAATTAAATGATTTCATTGCTGGATCAACAGTTATAAAGTTCAGGAAAAAACCATGCAAACATTAAAACATTTATACAAGTCCTTTATATTTACAACGTATTGAAAATTTCAAAGAAGCTTTTAAATATAGAACATTTCCTTTACCTCTACAGTTTATCAAAAAGATATTAAATATAAAAATGTTTTTTGTAAATCATTTAATTCATCCTTAACGGACCGCATCGCCTGCAGTCTAGTTGAAAAAGCAACCAATAAAACGGTACTGTCACAAAAAACCATGTAAACAAACAAGGATGAGGTGCGGCGAGCGTGTTGATTACGACAATCCAAAATGATTGAGGGAATACATGACGCTCTGCAGCTTGGTCTCCCACGTGGCGCGGAGGAATGACTCGACGGCTTTGGCACGATGTTCCTCAGCCTGGGCCCTCGGATGTTATGGCCACTCACGGGAGTAACAGAACGGGAGGGGCTTGACGAAGTGGTTGTCCTGAGTGCCGCAGTGAGGGCAGGATACGCGGTGGCTGTAGTCACTGAAGTAGTTGAGACGTTGGTGAGGCAGCAGCAGGGGTTTCTGGCAACCATTACACTGAAATCAAAAACAGATTATTTGGAGCATAACTTTAAAAAAAAAAAACTATTTAGCAGATGAATGGTTTTGTAAAGGTTAGTTGTAAGTAGTTGTCAAGAATTGGTACTTTGTTATAAGGTTTCCTTCTATTCTACTTGTTCAGCGTTTCCTTCAAGAATTGTTACTTATGAAGTTCATCGTTTCCGTCATGAACTACCATTTGTTATGAAGTTCAGCGTTTCCATCAAGAACTGCCACTTTGTTACGCAGTTTTGTTCAGCGTTTCCATCAAGAACTGCCACTTTGTTTTACGCAGTTTTGTTCAGCGTTTCCATCAAGAACTGCCACTTTGTTACGCAGTTTTGTTCAGCGTTGCCGTCAAGAACTGCCACTTTGTTTTACGCAGTTTTGTTCAGCGTTTTCGTCAAGAACTGCCATTTTGTTATGCAGTTTTGTTCAACTTTTCCGTCAAGAATTGCCGCTTTATTATGCAGTTTTCAGCGTTTTCGTCAAGAACTGTCACTTTGTTATGAAGTTTTATTCAGCGATTCCGTCAAGAACTGTCACTTTGTTGTGAAGTTTTGTTCAGCGTTTTCGTCAAGAACTGCCACTTTATTATGCAGTTTTGTTCAACGTTTCTGTCAAGAATTGCCGCTTTATTATGCAGTTTTCAGCGTTTTCGTCAAGAACTGTCACTTTGTTATGCAGTTTTGTTCAGCGATTCCGTTAATAACTGTCACTTTGTTATGAAGTTTTGTAAGTCACATTTCTTACTTTGCTTCGTCCAAGATACAGCACGGAGCAAGGATATTTAAGAAAACGTTACGCAATACAATACAGTTAATGAATGGTTTAAGCTGAAATTTCGTGTGCGAATGGACCGATGCAAACGGTAACCAGTGTTGTCGAGAAAAGGGTGGTATTGCCCATCTACCATTTCCTCCCGCTATTCCGGTCATTGCTAGCCGCACATTGCTTGCATCATACCCGAAGTCTTAATACTGCCATTTTGAAACGGTTAAACGTTTTTTTCTGGATAATGAACATGTCCATTCTATTATAAAAATCGCGAGAGCTAGAGTGCGCGAGCGCGCGCGCGCGCGCACACACACACACACACACACAACTATCCATCACAAAATGAGATCAGTATTGACGCTCTTTCGATGTACCGGGTCAAGATCTTCTAGAAGGCCTCCACAATAATAAATGCAAAGTAATTAAAATGTCCATTATCGCAATTCATCCAAAACAAAGTTATAAAAGTCAATAGCTACTTAAATAAATCAATAGCCTTTGACAGAACTCTCTTATTAAAAACTCCTGATAAAAGACCAAAAGAACACTCCACAAGACAAAACTTTTCCCAAGTTTGAGTATTTCATGTAATTGAAAAACCACAAGTTTGTAAAGTCCTTTGACAAGATTGGAAACTTGTATCAGGTACCGGGAGGCATGGGGGGGATGATCAGCTGGTACCTTTTGTTAGGCCCTCTCTATAAGAAGCAATTTCCTCAGCTCTCTTTGAAGTCGTGTCCCTCTATTGATTAGCTTTAGTCATCAAGATTACATCCCCCTTAAAGTGCCACTCGCATCGTACATTTTTCTCGTCTTTCCTTATATATATTTTTTATAATAATTTTGAAAAAAAAATTAGCTTATTAAAGCTTTGTGTGAGTGAAGGTATTATTTATCTTTTAATTTGTAATCTAATATCCGGGCGATGTCGATACTGAACCATCAAAGGGCCATTATAAACCGGATTCAATTTCCAGCTTTGTCAGAATTTACTTTGTACGAGGCTCGGTGTTGATGTTTTATCGGCTTCCATTGTGACAGAGCTTTGAATGAAAGTTTATTAAAGGTTTTGGTAATCAAATTACCGACATACTGATTGAACTATATTTCAACAGAATTTTGTTTCGATGACATAAATAATGCAAAAATATTTAGAACCAATGCGGATATTTAAAAATATATTTCTTAAAAGAAAAAGAAACAAAGACATAATCACATGAACTTGGAACCAATAAGACTTTGTGCCAAAGGAAAATACTGTATACGAACGCGGATGAATAATTTGAAACTTACAGAATACTTAAAATAAACAAATAAAAACAACAAACTGTAATAAACAAAGCGATGTATTCGAAACAAAACAATGCAGGGGATGCAGACTAACTGCACGTCCCTCGTGGTACCCGAGATTAACACACACTTACACTTACAACACTACACTTGCCACTTTATACACACACTTACATTTAGGGCGGTGATAATAGCCTCAATGTGCTTTTCGCGTTAAAATATGCCCTAACAAAAAAATCGAAAAATTCGATATCTAAAGTTTGATCAAATATCGCGTCCATTTTTCTAAAAACTATTCTGGCACATTTTTGATCCATAAAACCTTAAAAAATTAACAATAAGAATTAATTTACCTTAAGTCTTTCCGTACAACAAGGCATGGCAGCGAAAATATCGTACGAGTACATAGTGCCCAAAACCAAAGAAGAACCATCCCAAGGAGCGGAACAGAAGCGGCATCGGAGGCGTCGACCCGGAGCCCAGCACTCGAGGCAGCCCATGCACACTGCGCTCAGATACTGGGTGCGTCCTTCTACTTTCACCTGCAACAAAAAAAAATCTTGTTGAAAGGAATAATCAAGAATAAACTTTAAAGAACAGTATTTACGGAACAGCATCAGCACCGGAGTTGAGCCCTGAAGCAGCCCGTGCACAGCAAAATGTTTTCAAGTTTCTGTTAACAGACAAATTTTCGTATCATTAATATCCTTCTGCAAACTGATGATAATATTATCCTGAGGAACAAAATGAAAACTTAGTAGAGTCATGCAATAAAAAACAAGACAAACTATTTAAGCTCAAAAAGACATCGTCAAATCAACGGGTAAATTTCAAGAGTGCTTGCGATTGCTGCTGATTGTTGTCGTTAGATAGTAAATCAAAAACAAAATAACCCTGACAGCACTTATTTTCGTTTTTTTACAACAATATTTTTTTCATTTTACTTACGAATTTTGGTATCAAATTGAGCAAAATCAGATAATCCGTTAAAATAAAACACACTTTCGGTTTGCTGTCAGTAGCTCCCGAAACGGAAATTTTGAAGAGATGGCGACCAGGTTTTGTCTAGATTAAAAATGAGCAAAATTGGTTCAGATGATTTTGTGAAGATTCGATTTTAAATTAATTTTATTTTTTTGTCTAAAATAGTCTATAATACATTTTTTTGAAAATTATAAAATGGTCAGTGCGTGTGCCACTATACCTTCTTGTCCATTTTAATCGAAATTCGTTTCGGTGATTTGCGCGCTCACCCAAACGCACAAGAACGTAATACGCGTACAATAAAACGTTTTGTCTTCTACATGTTTTTTTTCCGATTATTGTGCACACTTGGGCTAATGCAGACGATGGGATGATTTATAGCGTATGAAAATGCCATGCCTTGACCAGGAATCGAACCCGGGTCCTCGGGGTGAAAGCCCAGTACGCTATCAACTAGGCCACCGAGGCGGCTTTTGTCTTCTACATTTCACGGAAACTAGAAGTTTGGTAATTTTCCAAGACAATTACAATATCTTACAGGGGAATTCTTTTTATCTGTACTCTAATATAATAGAGTGTCTAAAAGTGAAACTATCTAGTTAACGTTTAATAAACCTTATCCAATTACAAAATTAACAAATTAAATAAAACCTTCACCGATACCACCCTCCTGATATCCTCATTAAATCCTACAGGCAAATATTTTCAAATCTTCATTTTAACTTTCTAACAAGGGTGTCAGTTATTGTGCCCCTAAGGTAAAGGAAGTTCGGGGGTAGCGCGACCCTCAACCCTCGTTTCTTATCTTTTGAAAAAATCGTGAGGTAGCTTGTTTTTTACGGTGTTTATTTTTCAGTATTATTAAAGTCTTTGTTTTGAAACGGGAATAAGGAAACGGGTCCCAAAGGAGGCGGCATTGTTGTGTTTTTACGTTGTGAATTCCATTTAAAGAAAACGGGTTTATTTTGTCTGCGACGGGGAATCAAAACGTTGCTCTTCTAATGTCTCAAAAGGATTTAAATGTAAGCATTAACTTTCTAAATATACGAAGCAGGCCTACAGCCTGAAAATAGTATTATGATGTAGAGACAACTACAGCGTTCGCAATTTCAGTCAGATTTCGTTCAAATTTGGTCACAAAGAATGATGTTCGTACAGTTCGTTACCCCAAAAATTCCAAATCTTAAAAAAAGTCTAACTCCACTATTATAATTAGCGTTACAATGTTAATCTATGTAATTTTAAGGACAATTATAACAGTGGAATGGCATTTTAAAAAAGTTAGACGATGTGAGAAATTTAATATTATATGATTAATATAATTACGTTGTGGAAATTCGCTTCCATCAGGCCAGTGAGATATCTGTTTGGCGCAATTATTTTTTTCAATTAAAATTATCAATAATGTTTTTCTTACATAGAGACTCAAATTCTTAAAAGTTTTAATTTTTTTCACTTACCAGCTTTACTGTTAAGAAGGACGCACAAATTCTTACCATTAAGAGATTGACTGTGAAATAACTCTTTAAGGGCCTAAACAAAACGGGAAAACTTCCCGGTTATGCTGACATTTTTTAAGGTTTAGTAATTTATGCTTACTTTTTCTCTGACTGAACCGGTGATTCAACTTTTAAAAGTATAAACGTGACTGTGACACTGTTACTTTTCTGTAAATTCACTTAATCTGTGTGTACACTCAACTGTACATCCGCGTATTTTAAATAAAACCTGCGATTTTTCACCAATAAACTACATAAACAACCTATTTGTTCCAAATCACCGTTAAAACCACAGCAACAGTTATCGATCACAATTCAAATCCAATTTAAACAGTTGCATAATGTTTAGTCCGAAGCGGCGAGGGGCGGGGGGGGACACTAAGCCCACACCTATCGGATCAAACATCGCCAAACCACTACAAATCACTATGGCCCAAACAAACAGCCCCATAGGAAATTAAAACAGAAAGAACTGTTACCACGGCAACCGCCGTATGACACGTATTAAACGCCTCAGGCTTCGGATATACGCCGCGCATTACGCGATAGTCCGCCGGCGGGATCGGGGATCAAAGTATTTTATAGCATCAATAATGAAGCTTACGCGATAATGTTTTCGAAATTAATTTGTTTTTGGGGTAGAAAAGGGGAGGTATTTGATGAACAACAATGTTTATTGCAGTAAAACAAGCCTATTGACATCCCTTAATGAAACGGGGTTGTGTTTACTGGCGATTGTTTTACGTTCTGTGTGGAAGAACCGGATGACCGAGCTTCAGTATTTCCGAACACATTTCATTACATACTTTGTTAACAATAAAAAGTAAAAACAGCTGATCGGATGGAATCTATATTAAACTATATAGATTTTATATACAACGGGACAATTGTTACGGAAGGGCACATGTGTAGTGCAAACAGCTGATTTGCACTACACATGTTCCTTTGACAATACTACGTATTTTTCAAGCTGATTGTTATGTTTGTCATTTTTTGCAATTAATATTAATATTCACAAATAAATTATTATTAATTGTTAACATTGAAATATTTACGTTTTTCATTGGGAGAAACAAAAACAACTAAAACAATTGTTGTAAAATCTATTTTGAAAATAGATCGAGAATTCGTCACCCAGCATAAATAGCTTAAAAATCGGATTTCACTACCGGAACCAACTGCATAAATTAATTATTTAAAATTTTTTTTAAATTTAACGTTGATTGACAGTGAAATCAGATTGGCAAAAATTTTCACGATAAATTAAATCATTGTTCTGTGATATTTTTGTTACTTCTTGAAAAGTCGCTTCAATCACGTCAGCGAAACAGCTGCGTGCCGCGATTAATTCGTTACAGATTGCGAGAAAATAAATAAAATTTATCGTAACTTTTCGCTAAACAAGGTCATTAAAATTACACAATCAACGGAATTTGTGTATTAATTTTGTGTGTGTTTTTTCAAGGGATTCATCACAACGGATGGTTTTATGTCATGCACACCGCGGGAGATTAAAGGAACAATTTCAAATTAATCTGCCATTTCTGGAGACCAAATTAAATTTCGTTTTTGAAGCAAAGCTTTGGCGAGAAGAGCGAATATCTGCCGAACGAAAGAATGTAACGGAAATCGGAACGAACGAGCAAACGAATTTCGTCTGTTTCTCTCTTTTCTTCCTCCTTTTCGATAACAGTACATGCGTATCGTTGTGTTGCTTTGGTTTCGGTATTTTTCCTTAGTTAAAGAACACGCGCACGTTATAACCGTTTATAGTGTATAATAATTGTTGTTAATATTGCTAGTTTTTTACAACATAACCTGAAACGTACTATAGCCTATCAGCTGTTCAATGAAATCAGCTGATCGTTACGAATTAATATAAAACAACTCTTGTTTTATTAAAACTACAGTAAACAACAAGATATTTGTAAACATATCTATCTATCTATCTATAATTCGGTCTACAACGTTCTACGCCGTCTTCCGATCTCCAACCTCCACCGATCGCGGTCCCACCACATGTCTTCTGGTAGATCTGAATAATTTTAATTTCCTATTTCGACTCCCTCTCTCCAGACCTCAGCTCAGTCTCGCAGCAGCTTGGACAAGTTCGTTAAAGTCTCGGCCTTCCTCGTTTTCTTCTTCCAGGTGTTCGCCATTGCATGATTTTTTTGGGAATTCGCTCATCCGGCCTTCTTTGTACATGCCCGTACCAAACCAGTTGTTTTGTTCTTATATCCTCTACAATTGTATGCCTTAACGTCCATTATCCTCCGTATACTTTCATTTCTCACTCTCTCTTTTCTTGATCTTCCTGCCGCTCTTCTCCAAAAGTCCATCTCAGTAGCCAACATCATTCTTTCTGTTCTGCTCTTAATTGGCCATACCTCACTACCATAAGTTATAATGCTTTTTACAATTGTGTCATAAATTCTTTTTTTATTCTCATTTGAAATGTTTTGATCCCACAACACCCCGTTCAGCAAAGATACAGCTCTCCTTCCAAATACTATTCGTTCTTTAATTCCTTCATATTAAACATATCTGTACATATTACAACATATCTGTTGTAAACATATCTTCAAACTAATTATATATTCAGCAAACATATCATTTACAAATGCTTCGCCTGTGTCGGTAACTCCCTGAGTTCCATACGTGTACTGTTCTTATAAGCACTTTTTGGGTTGAAATAAGCAAATTGGCGCTAATAAGATAGAAATATCAACACAAACATATATGACAGAAAACCATGAAATCGTTTCAAATTTTGGTCGTACGTGAAAAAATTTACGTTTCGAGAGTAAATGGATAAAAACCAAAAAATAAACCTTGGTCGCCGTCATGGTTGGTCCCTCCCGCTACTTATTCCGGTTCTGTAAATTCAAAATTGATATACTGACTTTTTTTTATTATTATTATTATTATTATGAGCTATTCTACAGATATTCCTGGCTTGAATGCATCCAGCTTTACACGTTCTTCCTTCCAATCGGTGGCCTAGTGGATAGCGTACCCCGAGGATCCGGGTTCGATTCCCGGCGAGGGCTTTCATACGCTATAAATCATCCCACCGTCTGCATTAGCCCAAGTGTGCACAATAGTCGGACGTTAAAACAAAAAAATCCAATCGAATTACGGGTTTTTTAATAATTTATGCCAGTTAAGACTAATAAGGACGAGGGATCGGTGTTAACTGAAATAGTAAAGATTACGGCAATAACTGCTGTCTCGAACCAACGACTTTTAGGTGCGCAAGTTCAGAAACTCAGTATACTGACCGGTGTTAGTTACTTCGCAACCGAACTTTACTCCCAAGTCTTTAAATAACCGAGAGATACTATACTGACTTGGTTATTAACCTTGTATTACTACATTTTCAGCAAAATATGATGAACTGATTTTGATAACCGAGCCATATAGATACGTTTTCATTTGGTGTTTAGTGTTTTATCTTTTTTTTAAAATAATTTAACTGAACATGACAACGTTTGTATATCATATATTTACGGCTAGCATATTCACAACTTGGCCATATTTTTTCACAGATTCCGTTCAACTATCCGGAATTGCTTATTTCGCCCCAGAATATTCTAAAATGGAGACTCGCAGCGGGACACGCTATCTGGGACGATCAGCTTTGTGTTTGAATTTATTACCCTACTCCCCCAGTTTGTATGTCCAGACGTCGAAACAAAGCGAAATATTTTCTTGAAGGGTGTAAGAAACTGTTTACCCACTGGGTCAGACTCCCTCTGCTGCGAGGGGAGGGGAGAGGGTGCGTAATCGGCACGTGACTTCTCGATGCCGCTGAAGTTCAACCCTTCTGAATGGAAGATAAATTAGGAATCGCCAGAAAGGCTTCGATAAGACGAAGTAGGTAAGAACTTCTGAGGTAAGAAGCACTGAAAAAAAGGTTGAAGTGGTGAAAAAACATCGATATTTTGATGGATATGTATTTGCGCACATCTCTAGTGATATGCCTAAACAAAACTGTCGGCCTGTTTAGGTTCTTTCCCACGAATTATCACACTTTCAAGGGCGGAAGACTGAAAAAAGTTATATTTTCTCATTTAATTTATAAGCTATTTCGTTTAAAAAACAAAAAATGCTAAGCAAATGACACAGGGAAACTCCAAGTTTACTTTTTGTTGCTCTTTTCGCCACGGTTGAAGCAAATACGATGACAACAGCAGAAGATAAATCGGTACAAAAAATATGCTATCTTCTGTACTTATCCCGTTTCCTTGAGATTCAACGTGATTTTCAAACGCGTTTTGCGTTTGAACGTATTCCCTTTCAAAATATAAATCACTACAAATATACTTCATTAATACCTAACGAAAACGTACACCAAATTAAAAACTTTCGCCTTCATCTCTGCTAAACTTTTACACTCACAGAATGCATCAATCAAGCACTCTAAATACTTAACGAGTGTTTGAAGTTCGAGCCCGTCACTGAGTTCCATTACCGAACTGGAGCTCTCGATCGTTCGCAATTACTCCTTCAAATTAAACACAAGAAGCATCTCAGTTGTAAGACAAACACAAACCGGGCCCGTTGTAATAATGTTAAAACGTTATTAAATAAATGTTGAACTTGAAAGTAAATTAGAAGAAGAAAGCCTATCAACACACGTCGAGAAGAGTCCAATTAAAGACGAAACGAAACTGAGTAAATACTGAACTGAGTGATTCATCTTGTATTATGTATTCAGAGGGGGCGGCGAGGAAAGAGAGAGGATATTAGAAAAAGTTGACAAATACTAAGAGATCCAGTAATTAGTTAAGAAGTAATGAATGACGTCATTCGGGAGATATTAACGCAGGAGTAGAAGGGTACTTTTTTTAAAAAAAATGTATGTTGTAAGATTGATTAAAAAAATTATTTAGCACAGCTGTTCGTTGATTGCACGAGTTGGATTATAAATTAGCCGGCTTATGTTATACAGGGTGGAACAGTAAATTTGGAACAGAAAGTAGTGAAATTAATTTGACGGAGATGGGGACGAAGAGAATCTCTGATGTTCGATTCTCTTTTATACTAGTGAGAGGATGAAATGGGCACTCATTTCATAAGTAAGCGGTTATTTGAACATTCTCATTCTGGATTAAAATAAATTTTACACCACCACTGCATAAACTGTCATATTCTTATAAATTTATTTCAAAACCGTTAATAACGACTTGACGGTTATATGTACGTCATTTCCGGCTCAAGAACCTAACGCAAAATCTATCTTGACTGCGGCCAGGGTCCATTATCATCAACGAAGATTTACGACTGATAAAGCGATAGTTAGGATTAGCAGCAGCAATATGAAAAATAATTATTTGGAACACCGAAAATGTAGAACAGAATCTAATGGAAAAAAACTCACCTCAAGGCATCCTTTGCTATGCTGTCTGGGACTGAGAAAGAAGGTACCGTCCACCAGAGGGTATCTGTCAAACACAAGCATGGGGGCATGGCAGAGGATGCACGGCACTCTGGACGTATGCTGAGCGGCGAGGGTTGACAGGATGAAACATCGGGTGTCGTCGTTCCCATGGTTACCTTCATCCTCCATCTGTAACATAAATGACAAGATCAGAATCAGTGGGTAAAAAATAGGGGATGGTTCTGTTTCCTTACGTCTGTCATTTTTTGTTAATTTAGCCTATTAATATTTTTGCTTAGTATATTTTTATATTAGGAGGCTCTGCCCCCTTATAGGATTTGGTTATCAACCCACCGTTTCCACTAGATTCCTGGTCTCTAAATACACATTCCGACTACAATTATATTACAAGCGTTGTCATAAATAACTCATAACTCTAACTTCACAGAAACTAATGACCAAACATATTGTTAATTTAAACTACTTCATCAGTATATTTTCCTAGTGATCAAATACAAATTCTTCAATATTTGCAATTAAAAATACAACAATTATTAATGATTTGTTAACATTTATCAATCGTAAATAATGGCGGTGAACAACCTCATTTATAACAGTAGTATCGAAAGAACACATGGGGTACAAAATCAGCTGTTTAAAATCAAAATTAGTACGACCCTTCAACGAAATATTTCTCTCGCTGTTTTTTTTAAAACTGCCTTATGAACATAAAGATCTTAAAACTATAGAATTTCTTTTACAATATGCACAAAATTTCAGGAAACAATCACCAGCGCTACGTTTTAGTCCAGTAAGTCTTAAAACATCCACAACCCTTAGCCTCGAAATACCTCGGTCCCTTTCTCTCTCCCGCCCCCTTAAGTTTCTAAGGAGCCGAATTACCGTGTACAATACGGCCGGGTTGATTACCGTATATACAATACAATACGGGGCAACGCTATGCGAGGAAATCAAATAATTACTGGCACGTTTAATTAAGGGAATTGTATGACAGGGGGGAAGGGACCTATACAAACTTTTCTGGATAAACTTTCTTCTTCTGTTCTCCGATTAGAAACCTTTTACAGATTTCCACGTCAGAGAGTCGGGATTAAGAAACCGTTTGTAATTTCAATTGGAATATAGGGTTGGTGAGGGTAGGTGAGGGTTGAAACGAAAACTTTACGTTTTTAAAACCGGGTCCAATTGAAAATAATTTCACTTTAATTGCTTATTGGTGATAAATTTCTTTTACAATTATTTAAATTCAGGGCGGTTTAAAAATCAATTTACTTTCATTGAGAAGTTGCGGACACACCTTGCTAAGTACACGATGCCTCTCTCGTGAGCCGCTCTTTTGTTGCTCGGGTTGTTTCATAGTCTGTCCAAGGATGAACACAAAGAGATTCGCAGTTGTAGTGTGGATGTCGTGTTAACTTTCTGTGTGTCCCTGAATGTCTGTGGACCCTGTGCATTGAATCTATTCCCTAAAAACCTAATTAACGATATATATATATATATATATATATATATATATATATATATATATATATATATAATGTCGTGTTAACTTTCTGTGTGTCCCTGAATGTCTGTGGACCCTGTGTATTGAATCTATTCCCTATAAGACTTAATTAACGATATATATTAATCCTCTATTTCTTAAGATAAAATTACACTTGATAACTCATTTAACATTCTGTATATATTTGTTTTTTTCTTTGCTATACCTATAGTGTCTAACAGATTTTAATAAAATGTATCTCCTTTAATGAATTTAGTTGATTGTTTTCCCTGATATTTTCCAATCCATTGTTGCAGGGCAGTTTTGTTTGAGTTAGCGTGGTTTATTGTTCAATTTATTAATTTTTTTTCAGGCTGAGAAATTTCTAATATGGTGTTGTATTTCTTCTTAGATCTTATACGAACCACTACATACACGAACCACTAAATACACTGAACACAACCCTAATTTTCCACCCTTTCTCGCAATACGAACGATTAGTCAGTTCAACCCCAAAACAAATATTTTCCTAATTCCGCATTAAATCGCGACAGGATCTGACGGCATTAAATTACACCTCGCCATAAATACGTCAGCAGCGCCCCTAGCGGCGCGACGTCACAACTGCCCACTTCCGATTATTACCAAGATATTAGCCTCGTCACGTAGCGAATTAAGCACGTTTTATTGGCCAATTATACATTAAGCTTTATCGGTAACACGCCTTAGCCACGTTTTTCATTTCATTTTTACGGTTGCTCGTTTTGGCGGTTTTATTTTGGGATTTGGAGGTGTCGCGGCGCCGATAACAGCGTCGTTTTGTTAAGACTTAAGTCTTTATAAGCTATTACTGCGTTTACGTCTTCACTTCTGGCGAGAGCAGATTGGTTCAGAAGAGGGCGTGAAAGACGTGTTACTAACATCGGTTGTGACACGCGTTTTGTTGACGTTAAAGTTTGAGGAATTGCCCATTTTATTTTGTTTCAAATTCTTTACACTTAACGTCAGCACCGCGAAAATTTTATAATTTCAAAACATTCCTTACACGAGTGACCTGATAGTTTAGTGGTCACACAAACACGAATTTCGGACAGATAGTGACCCAGATTTTGTATTCTGTTGAAAACTACAAGTGTGCATAAATCTATTTTAGTTTAGAAAATCATCATATATATTATTTCTCGAATCAACATAATTTTTCCCAGCACATACTATTCGTACAGGCATAAATGAGGTATGTTTAGAAAGACTTTTTAACCGACTTCTGACATTGCAAAACGATTTTGCGCTAAGACATACTGTTTGTGGAATATTCTAACATAAAAGACACTTTTACCTGTCATAGACAAAACGGCATCATGGATGCGCATGCGTGGTATGACAAATCAGACAATATTTTGTATATTTTACGAAAGGTAACTTATTAATCACGAATTGACAAAATTGCAACTTTTTTACATAACGTGCTTAGAACAATTTCAACATTTACTTAAAAGTAATTAACCTTTAAGGTTATGTGACCACAATCCCGTATCTCTGCGAGTCGTACAAGCTGGGATAAACACATGTTTTGGACACTGTTTTTACAAATATATTTGTGATTTCTCTTTCCATCGTGCATTTATCTATTGTTAATACGGACATTATAAAACAGGAAGTACAAATGTCAAAATACAGTTGAGATTATTGTGGACTTTGTGTAGTACAATCTGAGGTTATTGTGGACTTTGTAAAGTACAGTTTGAGGTTATTGTGGACTTTGTAAAGTACAGTTTGAGGTTATTGTGGACTTTGTGTAGTACAATTTGAGGTTAATGTGGACGGTACAGTTTAGGTTATTGTGGAAACAGTTTGAGGTTATTGTGGACTTTGTGTAGTACAGTTTGAGGTTATTGTGGACTTTGTGTAGTACAGTTTGAGGTTATTGTGGACTTTGTGTAGTACAGTTTGAGGTTATTGTGGACTTTGTGATATATCTGGTAAGAAGCAAACACAATGTTCTAACATTTCGCATTTATTTACTTATTTGTATTTGAATATTACGACTTCTCATTACACCTCTCTTTAACAACAGGTTAATGTAAATATCACGGTCGATGACAGTCATAAATTTGTGATTATAATTTCAAACAGATCGCTTTTTGATTTATTTTTTCCCTTCCTTCCAAATACCGCCCTCACCCCAAACGGCTACTGTTATTCAAAAGGTTGTGTTTACTTAAAACTTGCATAGCGCGAAATTTCCTGGTAGTTTCATAAATAGAAGGGACAATTAGCATTTAAATTTTCAAAATCGACATTTGGAATTTTTAAACGCACCTAATATTTTTTTATTAACATTTTATTAAATCATTGCAATTTCTATTCACTTTTTGTATCCTTTTTCAACATGTGTTTTGATTCGTTCGTTTTTTGTTAGCTCTTCTTTTTTTATACTTTTCAAGGTTACACTTTGGTTCGCTACTTTTAATACGTTTATTTGTAAACTTTTTGGTTAGCACTTTTGTTTCTACACTGTTTTCAATATTATCAGTTGTTAGTTCGCTATATTTTGTACTTTGCCGTGATATTGGCCAACTCTTTCTTTTTATAACGTTTTTAAGTCACTTTGGGTTTTGTCCGGGTGGAATTTTGCAATCGATTTTAAAATAACTTCCCGATGAGCTAGAGGTTTGAAATTTTGTATACAGCTCTAAACTCGATGACAATACAATAATATTGACTTATTTATAAATATTGAACAGTGGGCACTAATACTGAAATTATTTTACAATTATTTCAGTGTTATCCGACATTCCGTCTGTTTTTCTCGATACAGGTAGTAATACTATTGAGTTTTAGTACAACTTAGGTTGGCCGAGTGGTCTAAGGCGCCAGTGTAAAGTTCTAGTTCTCGGTTACGAGCGTGGGTTCGAGTCCAACACCTAACTGAGGATTTTTTATAGCATTTTGGCAAGTTTAATAAAAATGTAATTAGTTTTTGTTGCGAAGTTTATACTCTTCAATGTTTCTTTTTGGTTCACTACTTTTTATTCTTTTGCACTTTTTTTGTTTTTTGTGTGAACTTTCTGTTTATACTGCTTCATATTATTCAACTTATTGGTTGGCCTACTTTCCAATGATAGTTCGCCGTTTATTTTGTCAATTCGTCAATTTTACTTAAACTTCTGGAAGACTGAGGGAACGACTCAAGTTTTCTCTTATTTTAAGTGGGGAGGGAACGGTGTGCTTCCTTTTTGTCCTACTTGGATCCAATCGAATGTTGAGCACAATATGAAGTAATCAGCCTCAGGACCTACGGCCACGGTAACAATGCGCTTTGTTAAGGTACAGCAGCGTAGAACAAAGATGGCGGATTGATCTGCTACAAATTAAAGCTAAAAGGGGACTATCACAATCGTATCCAATTGTGACGTCCTATCCCTATTACAGTAATTGCTCAGGTGATGTATCAACCGATTTTAGTGAAACTGAAAGGACTGCACTTCAATGTACAAACACAACGTTTTCTATTTTTATAATACCAGGAAACTGTGTTGCTTTCAGTCTGGGATGATTGACTGATTAATTATGCGTGATTATTTTTCAAATTAAATTTATATGATTCTCATTCGACCAATCCTTTTGAACGGGATTGGGAGCCGCCTCGGTGGCCTAGTTGATAGCGTACTGGGCTTTCACCCCGAGGACCCGGGTTCGATTCCCGGCCAGGGCTTGGCATTTTCATACGCTATAATTCATCCCATCGTCTGCATTAGCCCAAGTGTGCACACAATAGTCAGACGTTAAACACAAAAACAAAGAACGGGATTGGTGTTTTTTGCACTTGTTTCAACAGGTGAAATTTCATTTTAAAGGGTTAATAATGTAAAAAAATAAGTTATATATATATATATATATATAATATATATTGCAGCATTACAGCTCCTATTTTACCGCAACCTGCTTTACATGTCTTCGCAGACAGAAGCGAAGACATAACCAACTATTAAATGACGGCATAACTACAGCAACAAGCAAGTAGGAGTGAATATGACGTTTTAACACAGTTAGTCTTCGTTTTGAATGTGCATATATATATATATATATATATATAATAGCTAGCTAGGTCCACCTATTGTAGTCCATCTATCAAAATACCATCAATTGTAGTCATTTTTAAGCACTATATATTTCTGAAGCCTGATGATAAATGATAATAACGGTTTGGGTCCAAGTACAAAATATACCTTTCAGTCTTGAATTTCTTTTTCACGAAAAAATATTCATACAGTTTTTGTAATTGCATCTGTCACTTCCCAATCAAATGTGGTCCACAACCATTGTCTGACACCAGGTATCAAAACACCCTTGAATGTGGTCCCACTTGCGTATCATTTCACATTTGATTGTGGGCCAGAGCGACAAGTAGTTATATACCCTAATTGTGGTCCGCCTGCAGTGTTGCCAGATTTATTTTGTATATTGATGAAGACCTGCTTAGCTTCAATGCGACATTCGACTCTTTGCGTATGGGTCAGTAAAATATTATTATTCTGAAACATACGATCTCTTGTTGTTTCTTCACCATTTTTAGTGGTATTGGCAACACTAACCTAATAAAATTGTCCGAGTGTATGTTTGTCTATCGGTAACATAATTACTTCGCAAAATGAATAATTTCAAGTACGCTGGAAATGGGCATATTGTTATCAACTGATTTTGGCCAGTGAGCACCGAAATAGAGATGATGAAGCCACTTGGCTCAAGCTAATCGAGGCCGGAAAACGATGTCAACCCGAGTGGCGTGTGATTTCGCTCCAGGAACAATAACCCGAAACTAATTATATGCCAAAACAAACATACGTACTGTAATGATATTTATAAGAAGTCTTTTGGAAATTGATTTAAAATAACATAGGCTATTGATATTACTCGGTTACAGGCTAGTTGTTGAATAAAATAGATAAATTAATAATATTTGAAGGTAAATTGAAATAGATTATTTGGATAAAATAACTATAGGCCCTAATATAAATCAAAATTGGAAAGTAATAAATGAAGCCGAACTTGTTACCAAAAATAGGTTAATAATCTGCATGTATTCATTAGTATTTAATTATTTATTTAATTAAAATTATTATTTAAATTATTTATTTAGTATTTAATTAGTAAACCTAATTTGCAATATTTGCAGGTATTTGCTAGGTATTGAAGTAACCTATAACTAGAAATATTTATAATAAATGAAAATAAAAGATTAATTAAAACACAAAAACATATTCAACATATAACAATATACTTGTATTTTGTGACATGGTATTCAGTTCATTAGTAGTTCTGTGAACTGTAGGCCTGAATCAGTATGGGTCAAAACACAAACATTAGTTGTGTTGTTATGTAAACACCATCGATCTTTATTGTTTTTCAAGACATTAAAATTACCTACAGTTATTAAAATTGTCATATTTAGAATACCTTCATGAAAACCTTTCGCTTGATACCCCATTTGATAGGTTTCAAGTAAAAATATATCCTGGCCCATATACTGGACCGCCATGCAGCCATCGTGCATTTTGAGCCTTCAATTTTTTTTAATGCGCATTGACTCATATTTTACTCAAGTAATAAATTTCAAAGCCTAACAACTTTTAAAAAAAAAAATAATAACAAAAATTACGAAAATACAAAAATGTTTGTCACGATGCCCTGACAAGTTAAGGAGTCCAAAATATTACTGACCGACATCACGCGGCCCATGGCACTGAAGATTTTTAAATTTGGAATGTACTAATCAAGATATTTCGTTTGAGACCCAAATTGATAGATTTCAATTTTAAAAATTCCAACCTATATTTTGGGCCGCTAAAATGAAATCTTTCATTTATGAGCCTTGAATTTTTTTAAATGTGTAGTAATTCATATTTTACTGAAGTAAAAAAAATTCAAAGCTTAACAAAGCTTTGTAAAAGATTTAAAAATATAAAAACAAAACTGTCCTAATGGGGCTTCTGCACTCTAGAGGCACCAAATCTCTAATTTATTTGAATTTCAATGCTAACTAATTGTTGAAAAGATGAAAAAGTTAAAGAAAATACAAAAATATTAGTCATGGGGCATCTAGCGCTTCAAGGACCTAACATTTGTTAAATTTGGATTGTACTAATCAAGACCTTTCGTTTTATACCTAACTTGATAAGTTTCAAAGAAAAGAAAATTATTTTCCGGCCCATAATTTGGGTTATCAAGCAGCCGTTGTGCAATTTTGGGACTTCAAATTTTTTATGTATGTAGTGTCTCATATTTTACTCAAGTACTTAATTTCAAAGCGACTACTTGTTAAATTCAACGACTATTTGTTAAGAGGATAAAAATAATTTACGAAAATCGCAAAAATGACCCCCATGGACCCCTGGTGTACCAAGGGAGTCCAAAAACTAATCAGCAAATGCCCTTCATGTCATATTTGTTTTTTACAAAATTTCGTCAAAATCGGACAAACTGTTCGGGAGTAATCACTTAACAAACAAACAAACCAAAAGAAAGATCATCGAGTTAAAATATAGACCCCACTTCCTTCCGTCAACAAGTATATTCGAAATTAAACTAAAATGGATCTAGTCTATAAAGAAGTATTGAACAGCTGTGTTCTAGTACATCGAAAATCTAGCGTAAGTAGTTTATCTATAAACTGGTATATTTTTAGTAAATTGATTTAAACGGGAAAAGTAATTTATCTATGTGATGGTTATAAAAGCTCTTGAAACGCCCTTACAGCATATAACAAACATATAAGAATTAAATCATATAACAATTACGATGTTAATTATTACATTCAATCAACAAGCCTAAACTATAAAACCAGTGCTGGAAAGTAAAGTTAATAATCAAAAGTGTGTTATAGATTGTATATCTTAATTGAAAAGAGTGTCTTCATTTTTTTTTTAACAGAAATGTGACAGCTGGAAATAAATTACTTTGGTAAATTAAATATAGATGCAAATGCTTGAATTATCCCTGTTGGCTTAATAATGATTTGTCTACGGTCGTATATTTTTCCTATTATTTATTTATTTACTGGTACAAATTTACTGGTATACAGCACAGTTTAATATAAAACAAACATACATAGTTTATCTTAAAACTGAAACCAAAAACTAAATCAAACCAAATTCCAAGACCTACATCCTTAGAAACCACAACCAATAACTTATTCCAATATATCTATATAATTCTTTCCAATTAATGACTATGGTACCGGTGCATTTGGAAGCAGCCATTTTTTTTCAATTTATTTCTTAGTGTGTCCTTACTTACATTGAAATAGCTTTTAGGTCATTTGTTAGTCTATTAAAATATATAATAGCTGTATTTATATTCTTTTTTTTACCAGCTTCTTTATATACAGTAGGTATTTGTATAGGCTTATGCTTTGTAATACTGTTACTATTTATAAATTCCTTGCTTAAATTATAATAATGTCTTAACAAAGCTGTCAAAATATAACTCTGATTTACTTTTAGTATATGTTTTTGAAATTCAGCATCATTACTTATTATTTTAATATCCTTTTTTGTAAATTAAGTAATGGCAAGGAGCATTACAATATGCTGCTCCCAGCCTATTATACCGTATATGGCAATACTGTTGAAAATAATATATTTTTAATATAGTTTTACTTGACATAATCTTTTTTAATTTAACAAACACATATGCCAAATACTTAGTTCTATTACGTAAATTAATTATATGATCCGTCCATTTCTTATATCTATTAAAGAAAACACCTAAATATTTAGTACTATGAACATTTTAAAGGATTATTATTTAAAAATATTCTTAGTGCTAGTGGTAATGTAGGTACACTATTTGCAAAAGTTACATATATAGTTGTTTGAATTATATATGCTTGAATTATCTCTGTTGACCAATAGCCTTGAATTATCACTGTTCGTCAGTATTAATAATAAATTTAATAACAGCATAACGATATATCCTGATTTATCTCTTGGTTACCTTCCAACCGTATATGCTGTTTTAGCTGTTGGTAAATAAAATCGAATCTGACTCAAATTAATTTCTTCAATCGTACATGCTTATTTAGCTGTTGATCAGTAATATAGACTTTTACTCAAATTAATTTTTCCGATCGTACATGCTGATTCAGTCAGTAATAATAGAAAGTTTATTACTATTATTAAACTCTGGCTTAAAAGTTTTTTTTTTAAAATCCTAAGACCGTAAATGCGAGTTTCGCTGTTGGCCATATGAATCCATCACAATAGTAAATCTAAGTTTAAAAACGCCAACGAACCAGTAACGATTAAGAAGAAATATTTCAAATGAAAAATAATTCAAGAAATACAAATTTAATCTTAAACAACTTTATTAGTACAAATAACTGGAAACAAATATTAAATAAAACAAAATATATTATAAATTGATGTATAAAGTGAGACAATAAAATAAAATAATATTTCAGTACATCAATACATGAAATGTTCCAAGGAGCTTTTCAAAATCAATAATTGTTCCACTTTTTAAGAAAAGGAATTTAAATGATGTAAGTAACTGCAGAAGAATATCCTTTGCTGACTGCGTTTCTAAATTGTTCACGGGGATGCTGCTTAAGAGACTGGAGGAATGGGTTTTGAATAACGAAGTACTAACCGGATTTCAGGCTGGTTTTAGGAAGGGTTATAGTACTTGTGATAACATTTTCAGTCTTACAAATATTATTAGATTGAAGGTAAAAGAAAAAGGTGAAAACTTTACTGTTTGTTTGTGGACTTAAGGATGGCGTTTAACTCTCTAGTCAGACAAAATGTGTTCTATAAACTTTATTCTACGGGTGTTTGTAACAAATTTCTAGAAGTCTTGAAGCCGGTAGTCTATATATGGATACCGAGACCAGAGTGTGGACCTGACAAACAGTTTTAGAACAGGGATGTTTATTAACTCCTCTGATTTTTCCCCTTATATTTGAATGGCATACATTTTTAAGGCATTTGGAAGGTGGTGTTCTTGTAGCAGGTGTTAAAATAAGATGTTTATGCAGATGAGATATGATTGTGATAGCGGATCATCCGGGAGTATTGCAGGCTATGATTGATAATTTAGCGAAATACTGCAGGCTTTGGAGTTTGACATTGAACCTGTTGGAAACAAAAAAAAGAATTTCATTAGGAAATTACCGAAATTCTTAAATAATAATTTATTAAAAATATTCTTAAAATTAATAAAAAATAATGTATTTCAAATATTTTTAAAAACATTATTAAGTAATATTAAGAAACAATTTTATTGTTTTACTAGGATAGAGTATGAGGGTAGGTTAATTGAACTTTTGAATTGAATAGTAAAACATTTCGGCATCAACTTTAAAACAACATTCTTTGCTGCTCAGTAACATTAGTGCTAAACCTTTCAAATTAGTTTTTATAAATAAGGAAACAAACAAATTTCACTTAGTAATTTAGATGGGCCTCTAGAATGGGTTTGTTGCACTACAGAAATAGTTGTAACAGAAAATCCACTTTTATTTCTCCGACGGGAATCTGCAAGAAGTTCTGCACCTTTAAGAAAGAAAATTACAGTTGTCTCATTAGTCTCATAAATCTTACTGTCTATCATCTTACTGAAAAAAAATCTTCGAGCTGATATGTTTTATAAGATGCCAAAAATATTATCTCTCCTAAAACTTGTTACTTAACAAGAGTATCAAGAGTCCGAGCCGTGCTTATTTAGATCATTTCCAAATGCCCTTATCGGCACAAACGCAACCTAAAGCCATTACACTTTAAGAAATGCTGAAGCCAGCAACTGTCGCGTCGTGCGGCTTCGCAGAATCGTAGTAAGTAGGAAAGGTGCTGAATCAATCACATACTGGCATTCATACGTACACAAACACATACGACACGTATACCGAAACACATCAGTATAACGGCCTACATTGACTAATCATTCATTAGTAATAGATTCTTATTATAACAAATGGATAATATCATTATTGTTATTATGACCAATCATTTTCTTAAAATTATAACTTTTATCCTTAGGTATATTTATGTCATAGTAGGCCTAATGTAACCACTCGCAAACATACGAAATCGCGAAATCAAAGCGAGGCCAATAAATGCAATATGTGAATCTTGGTTTTTTTTTTTAAAATAATAATTTGATACGTTACAACCAATATTATATTTTTAAAACAAGAAAATACACAAAGAATGAAACAATGTGATTCGGTAACAATGGTCTTAAAGAGTTAATTGCTGGCAGACTAAAATGAAATCAGACTTTTCTTACTTTTTAATAGACAAACAAAATATTGCTACGTAACTTATAAAAAAAACTCTGATTTTTTCTTAATAGTTAATCTTAGAACATATTCGTATCTGTAAAATCCTACGTTGCTATCCGTTTAAAGTTACGTTTTAGGCAGTAGTAGTATATTCGAAGTTTTGTAAAAAAAACTAGATCAGGGAATGTAATTTCTCCCGTGAATTGATTAAAAAATAAAAGTATAAATTTAACAGAAATGTTAAATTTAAAACTACTTAGAAAAGATTTTGTACAGATATATGAATATCAGGCCATATCAATTTTACTTTTACCATTTTGGGTATTGTCTAGGCTATATTTTCATTTAATCTATTGAATGTTAAGAACATTCAGATTCTATACCAATTTTGAATGAACTAGGCTAGTTAAAAACTTGTTTGAATTAATGAAATAAAAATAAATGTAATAAATAAATGTATTTGTACTGAATGCAGGCCATACAATTGGGTAAAACTGAATTTTCAATTAGCTTCAAACTGCACATTTTTGTGTAATAGTTTAAATAATAATTTGTTAATAACTTTTAAATAACTTATGTAGCGACATTTTTAAAACTATAAAAGTGTATCGAAATTTACGCTACAAATTCTTTACAAGCTATTTTATAAGCTGCGTATAACGAAAAACGTTGGCGTACATTGTATTTATTTAGTTTGACTCGGCGTGATGTGTCTACAAACGTCGACGTACGACGTTTTTCAAACCAACTGTCATTTCTAATATTACAAGACTTTGGTAATAAGTTTTATGAAAAAAGAAGGAAGTGAGTTTTATGTTAACTAAGTTGATCACTGTATTACTACTAAGAATGAAACCGTAGAAACCATTGACTTGTAAAATACTGAAGGAGTGTTTGGTTTACTATAATACACAAATACCTCTAAACGATTAAATAAAACATTAATTAAAACAAGCTTAATTAATTACCATCCCTGCAATCGTTTTGAGCCAGTTTGATCTTTTTAAAGTATTTTCAAACACTTGTAGAACCATGTTTCACCGAATTGTATTACCTGCATTCGGTTCTACCAGTTGTTAGGAAATTTGTAGGTTAAGTTAGCAATTTTTTTACTTTTTATTAAGACTAGTTTAATAATTTTACCTTTAGGCCTACGTGACGTATACTTGTAACTTATTCGAAATACTTGGGAACTAAGCAAACACCTGTGGTTTCAAAAGGGCTAAAATGCTAAAACATGATAGTATTCATTTTAAATCACATTAATTCGTTACTATAAAATAATTTATTTTATAATTTATTTATAAAAATATATTTTGGCAACCAAGTATCAATAAAATAAACGTGCTTGTTTGAAAGAAAAATATAGGCCTACATTTTTGTGCTTTTATAAACAGTCTTAAAAAAAGAAGGACTTTGAGGTAAAAAAACAGGAATTTTTATTCGAAAATAGACTATTTGGATTTGGAGGATCCAAAAATATAAAAAAAATATTGTATAGATTATTTAGTCTTACTCTAAATATAAACGTGGCTCCAGCGGAAATGACCGATTACTGTACGTGTGTACATTAGTTCTAATTATGCCCATGTTATTACAAGTACACCACATAATATACCTAAAATATTTTAAAACTGTCAATAATGTGAGTGAAAAACCCAGATAACCATTAAAAATGTGAATTACATTAAGGATAAATAATTAGTAACTACATGCATGACAACAATATCATAGTTAATAGTAAATATTTAAGCGAATCAAAATTATTTTATATTTGATTAAAACATAAGACTAGTTAAATTTCAAACTTACCTGGTATCAACTGGAAAATTTAATTCACTCTCCTGTACATGGTAACTTCAAAAACACAGTCTGATCAGCACTGCTTGTCTTCATAGGCTACTATACAGAGAAGTAGTGATCTAATGAAAGATAACACAGGCAAACTGGCAACGCCGGAAATAAGGAGCTAAATACCGCGAAAACTCTTGCAACGTCATGGGACCACAAATGACAGTGTTTTGATACCCCTAATGTGGTCCAGATTTGTAGTCCTCGTGGACCACAATGACAGGTAAAATGATACTCGCTAGGACCACAATCGCGGGAGGTAGAAAACTATATATATATATATATATATATATATAAACACTTCTTTTAATTAGGGTCTAACCTTAAATATTTTGTGTTGGTACACGTGATCAGCACTCTGTACTTTATTGCACTATTTAATTAATTAACAAAGAGATTCGATTAAGTAAATTATAACAGTATTAATTTTTAGACCAAGGTTTTAGTTCCATCTGTAAGTTATTAAAATCTCTGTCGTTATTATTTTATTGTCACTTTTTGTGAGATATTCAAGATAACAAATCCATTAAGTAAGGTTGTTTTGATCTGTAAATTCCAATAAATGTTCCTTTGTGCATAGTTTAAGTGTAGTAGATGAACACTAAAACTGAAATGACAGCCTGCATCTTCAACTTACAACACACACGCGCGCGAGTGTGTGTGTGTGTTGTAAGTTGAAGATGTAGGCTGTCATTTCATTTTTAGTGTTTTATATATATATATATATATATATATATATATATATATATATATATATATATATGTGTGTGTGTGTGTGTGTGTGTGTGTATTTTTTTTCTTAATATCCATATTTTATGCTTGTTAGATTAATGAGGACGAGGGATGAGTGTTAAAGGGGCCGAACTTTTGGGACATACGGTTTATTGTACAAATAAAATGTTTAACAACCCCTGAAGCCGACACTTCCCAGGTCTGGGCCTTACCAAGACGGCCACTCTAATAAAACGATAGGGCTGTGTAATGTTTATTTTGCCATCACGTAAAAATTTAAATTTTAATATCGTTCGTTTAAAGTGCAAACAAACACTGAGGTAAGCTTTTGAGTTTCACCTTTATTTAATAACCTTTGTACGCCGGTTATATTTTTGTGCGGATGAACAAAATAAAAGCAACAAAAGGGCAGGCTGAAGGGGGACGGCGCAGGTAACGCGGCGTGTTCAAAATTTTACAAGAGCTTTTCAAAATTATATTCCCCTTCGAGCAATATCAGCCAGCGTGTTATACGCGAGAACTACCGGTCTCATATTAACCGTATTTCAACAAAGAAGAAGAAGTAATTTCAGTACGTTCGCGCGCATAAAACCAGGACCTTGTCAAAAGGAAATTACAAGCAACGAAATATGTTACACTCTTCAATAAATCATATCACAGATTAAACTTTTCCCCTCTTCCGATCTGTGGCTCCTGTTGGCAGTGGTAATCTTTGATAAAGCGAGAAAATTGTTTTGTATTTTACGATGCCAGGAGATAACGGGATATGTAAAGTACATGGAGTTATACGCGGAGTGGGAGCCATCTTGAAACGGAGGGGAGATACGGGTCGCGAATTAAACTTCGTAATAAAAACTTTGCATCTAAAATTCGGTTGGGAATTTTATACGGAACATAGATGCTACAAAAACGCTAACTCGGACGGTTTTGGCGTAGCGTCGTCTTCAGGAACCAAAATCAAGTGGATGATGTTGCCGGTGTTAAGAGAATTATTTCATTTAGTGTAAAAAAACATCTAAATCTATTGTTTTGTCTTGCGAACAATGACATTAATTCATTATTGCTTTAATTTTAATGTTACAAATTAGGGGCAACAACAATTCAGAGAAGACAAGACTACGAAATCGCCTAAGTGTAGTGTGATAGAATAAACGTACAGCTAGATCAGTAACTTTACATCTAAAATTCAATTAGATCCGTAACTTTGCATCTAAAATTCAATTAGTATTATACGGAACATAGATGCTACAAAAACGCTAACTCGGATGGTTTTGGCGTAGCGTCTTCTTCAGGCACCAAACTCAAGTTTATGATGTAGCCGTTGTTAAGAGAATTATAATTTTATATAGTTTATATTGTTTCGTTTTGCGAAAATGTATTACAAGTTTAACGAATTGTTGGTTTCGTTTCGAAGTTACAAATTAGGGGAGAAAACATTTCAGAGAAGATAATATTACGAAGTCGCCTAAGTGTAGTGTGATAGAATAAACATACAGCTAGATCAGTGCTCATAACAACTAAATATAGTACCAGTAAATTTCGGCAGCATAACAAATGCCTGAACCTGAGTTATGCGTTTATCAACAGTAGTAATTCTTGCGGCACTTAGCTGCTAGCAGATAACTCCTTTATTTCTTCGAAACTTTAAATTCCACTCGGATGTTTCTTGCAAGACTTTGTATTAAGACGTTTCTGACGTTGTAACCAAATAGTACAGTGTAGCTAAAGCCAGTTTTTTTACGTTAAAAATACGCGTTTGGTCAGACCTATGAAAAAAATCACACTAAATACGAGGTTAAAATAGCGAGACTGTAACCATTTTTATAGTTTCTCAAATGCAGTCCTTAAAAACCAAAATAATTTATATACTGTTTATTATAATCCTCCTCTTTAAAAAAATAAATTTGCCTAGAAACCAATATTATTAGGAAAACCACAAAAAACCCGAATGTTGAAAAAAATGATTTCTTATTCGGAAGCAATGCATTTTTTAAAGGTGCGCAATTCAGAGACGTAGCAGACACTGAGGTTTGAAGTGCTTTAGCCACATCGACCACCGAGTCCTCATACAATCAATACAAAAGTGGCCAGGCTATACTTTAGTATTTCCTATTTTTTCGTATCAATTACTGTTTTACCTTAAACTGTGCTTTTTTACATTGTCAGTCATTAATTGTACACCAATTATTAAAATTTTAACATGATTAAAAATTGGATCTGACAATTGCTTCAGAATCGTCAAGAAGTGAGCAATTCAGAAAGTCATTTTGCTGTAACGCTTATTTTGAAAATTAGCACAAACAATTTGAAGAGCAATGAATTTTATTTTCATTCAGAGTTCTGCATTTCCGCATTAAGTTACGGAACACCCTATAGTACTTTGTTTCGGCGTTTGATGTTAATGACTAGGGCTACATGTTGATCAAACACGTTCTGATTCCTTGCCAAGGTACAAGCCAATATCTAACATTTAATTAGCGGTTTTACCTCCAGAGCGCTCTGTCGACGCCTTAATAACAAACACATCAAAGGCGGTTTATTTTTGGTAATATTACAGAAACTATTCGGAGGAAGGGGGGAATTAAAGTTTATCAGAAAGTTGTAATTCGAAGAGGAAACGTGAGTTTAGCGCGATCATCCGATAATAATGATCAAAGTCACATTACTAATTGCAACCCCAGCGGTGCCTCATTAAGGGTAGTCGGAGCCCCTCCCCTACTCTCCTGACGTCAATCAACTGTTAGCTGTCAGGATAAGCGCCAAATTAGCAGATTTACGCTTTGAGAGCGGTATTTAGGTGGAATCTGTCGAAATATTAATCCGGGAAGGATAAGCATCTTTTTATAGAATCATCTCCAGTGACAGGTTTGGAGTAAGTGCGAGGGCGTTGTGGTCAGGTGGATTAGTAAGCTAAATTGCGAAGTGCTCAAGAACAGGAAATTACATTTAAGAAATTAAATGTATTGAAGCCATATACAGTAATTAAAATAGCATTTTCTATTAAATTCGATTCCATTTTTCTAGTTTTTGGGCATAGATTGTTTTTTACTTTGAGAAATGTATTTTTCACATCCAGGAAATTTTATTTTGAAGATATGATCTTTCAAAAATACTTTGGTCCTCTAGGGGCTTGAACCCCGGTCCTCTGCCTACAAATCAGAGGTAATAACCACTGAACCAACTTGCACTCTCCGGTTTAGATACTTATTTAGATTATAATATAACAGTAACCAAACAGTAGATTGTATATTTAAGTATAAACTTACACGGTCGTAAATATCTCAATTTCGAACCTTTTGAATTATAAATTCATATTAAAACATACGACGTATAAGCTAAGTAAATACGACACCCCGCCCCTGTCGGGCATAATTTGAAATATTTGTTCGAACGTGTATTCCGTAACATCTACCACAGTCTTTAAACTTCAAACTTCTTGTCTTCCCCCCCTAAACAACCCCCGCACTTATAATTATTTGATTATCGTCATTATTTCTACTTAACAAACATCCTGCTTGACGGATGCTGTGGAAATGTGGTGCTCCCCCTACTCCACTGTGCCACGTTCTTGTCTTGACTTGTACGTGAAATGGAGTTTGTTAGTGGCTTTTGATTTGGAAAAAATATACATAAAATTAGATTTTTTGTGATATTTAAAAAAAGGATCTCTGAACTTACGGGTTGCTGTAAGTTTTCTTAGAAACTCCTAATAGGATCAACAAATTATAATTCGAAAAACTACGCGGAAAATCAAAGTAGAATTTTTCAAAATGGTTACTACAGGCGAAATAAGTGCCTGGATAAATTAAATTGCTCAACAAACAAAAAATTTAGGATGTGAAGCATTTATCAAAAACAAGCAATTGTAGCCTAGCGTACTGATCAATGCACCCGATTTGTCAACATCGGCACAGTTTTCGAGTTAAAAAAGTATCGTTAATTTTACAAAAATACGAAAAACCAACGAACTGCCGTCTTTTTGATTTTGCAGGAACGTTAATACGTTATACGGCCAAAGTACCTACAAACAGGTTTACAAAATTCACTGCCGAACCCACACGTGAAAACATGTTTTTTGAATTTTTTTAGTTAACACTCGAATAAACTGAAAAGTGAACAAAACTAAAAAGTGAAAAAAACCCAAACGGATACAACTTATACGAAGGATAAAATAAAATACGAAATAAAACTGATTCCCCAAATAAAGCGACACGTTCATCAGGAATACGTTACAAAACAAAGCGGGTTGCATAACCTGTCTTGTTGTCACTGTCAGTATTAAAAAAACTGGAAGAGTTTTCTTGTCGTGAATATTTGGGGCGAAACACGTGTGTTTGTTGTTTTCGAAACTGATGAATACATGAATACGTTCTATTTAATAAACTTGAAACACATTTCCTGTTTTATACGGACGATTGTGATGATAGGCCTAATGGACATCTCTTTAAAAAAAAGTCGTACGCAAAACTTTCCAACAATATTCCTTTCTACCTTACAGTTTGTAAAAATCGCGATTTAATATAACATTAATGCTTCCAAAGTTTAAAGATCTTCCGACAAAAATTAATATCATCGAGGTCAGGGTACGTCTTAGTATTTAAAATGTAATTTTACAAATTTGAAATGCCACATTACGCAGGTTTTAATGTTGACAGTTTCTACCACGTCAGCGAGACAGCTTTAACAGCAATGTGTATAATAATTATGAACATCTCGACAATACAGCAAATTTACCATCGCCCATAACTAAACTACATAGTTTTGGTTTTTGTAAGAAATTTAATACGGTTTACCGTGGTATTTATTGTACGAAGTGTGGCTATTAAATAACGAGACTGAAACAGCGGCGGAACAAGTGCGCATGCGCCAACCGCCATTGACCGACAGCTGTTTAGTGTGAAGCTTTCTCTTCAGATGCAGTTAGTCTCTTTTGTGTAACCAACACCGATTAGTCATAACCTTTATTGCCGTTGGTGTTATTTTGTTTTGCCGGAAAAAATGGTTAGTGTAATAATAGAGCAACGAATTGTTGTTAAATTTCACTTCTAAATTGGAAAAACCGCTACTGAAATTTATAATTTACTGAAAGAAGTGTATGGCAGTGAATGTTTATCGCGGGCACGTGTTTTTGAATGGTTTAAGCGTTTTTAAGATGGCCGACAAGACGTTGAAGATGATTCGCGGCCAGGTCGCCCTTCAACGTCAAAAACGGATGAAAATGTCGAAAAAATTGATTCGGTCTGACCGTCGATTCCTGCAATTAGTGAAACTGTAGGCATTGATAAAGAATGTGTACGGCAAATTTTACGTAACAATTTGAACATGCGAAAAGTGTGTGCCAAAATGGAGCCAAAAACATTTGAATAACAATGTTTGAATCTCACGTTTGAATAACAAGCAGCTCGCAAAAATGTCTGTACTGACACTTTGGATGCCATTGAAAATGACCCAAATTTATTGGAAAGGATAATAACATTGATGAATCGTGGTTTTGTACGTGTGATCCGGAAACAAAGCGTCAATCCATGCATTGGAAGACCGCAACTTCACCGAGAGCCAAAAAAGCAAGAATCAGCAAGTCAAAATTTAAAGCAATGATGATTGTTTTTTCGATATTCATGGGATTGTGTACCTTCACTGGGTTCTTGAAGGTCAAACAATTAATCAATATTACTATCTCGAGGTACTTGGTAAACTGCGTGAAAGAGTAAGGAAAAACCGACCCGAAATTTGGAAGAACAAATCATGGGTTTTCCACCAAGACAATGCGCCAGCTCATTCCGCGTTATCTGTTAAGAGGTTCCTGGCTAAGTACAGCATCCCAGTGTTAGAACATCCACCTTACCAGATCTTGCACCATGTGACTTCTATCTATTCCCTAAGGTGAAATCTGCATTAAAAGGGACAAGATTTGAGTCCGTGGAGCTGTAAGGCAAGAGACCTGAAGGAGTTGACAGAAGATGACTTCCAGCACTGTTTCCAACAATGGAAAATTCGCATGGATCGTTGTAGGGATAGAGAAGGGGTGTATATTGAAGGTGATAATAAGTAATTATGTATAAAATGAAAATACAATTTTTACGTGAGTCTCGTTATTTAATGGCCTCACCTCGTATTACAGATTCATTAGGGAACCTTGACATTTAGGAACTTGTTATCAACAATATGTTGATGTAATAAAAAACTGTTAACTTTTAACAAGTCAAGTATATAAAGTTTTATAATAAAGTGACATAGTTATGTAAACAAGCAATAATACACAGTTTAGGCCAGAACTGGTTTTGTAAAAACGTTTTTCAAAAAAGAACTCAGTTTCGAATGTATCGTAAAATTACGGAGCAACATTCTTCTGCCGTGAGAGAGTTTAAGAGGAACAGAAAATAAAAATACAAAATTGAGGTTTCCAGAACGGAGGCGCAATAAAAACAAAAAGCGAAGTATGTCCTTGACAGTTCGGCGCGAAAGAGAAAGTGGTGATATTGTAAAATCTTCGGCGAGTACTGTAATTATTGTTATAAGCTATAATGAGCCATAAAACCACGTGATATAGCGGCAGTTCGGCCTTCAAGAATGTGCGCAGGAATATTTAATGTCGTATTCTAAACGGTAACATTGAGCCGAATTGTTTGAATACCGAAACGCAAAACTTGCAGAAATCGAATGTGTAACGAACTCGACAGTTTTGTAGAAACCTTATTAATAAGGGTGGCGCATTAATATTAACATAATATTCAACTCGCCAATTTAAAAATATTGTTAATATTACGAATATTAAAATTGGTGTCTCATTAACATAATTAATATAAAAATTGTTTTTTTTAGCTAACGTCCATTGGAAAGTGCTATCTTGTTTAAGACCAAGATAATATAATCAAGACTTTATGCATGGCCGTTACAAATTTTATATTTTTTTAGCTAACGTCCATTGAAAGGTGCTATCTTGTTTAAGACCAAGATACTATAATCAAGACTTTATGCATGGCCGTTACAAATTTTATATTTTTTTAGCTAACGTCCATTGGAAGGTCCTATCTTGTTTAAGACCAAGATACTATAATCAAGACTTTATGCATGGCCGTTACAAATTTCATATTTTTTTAGCTAACATCAATTGGAAGGTCCTATCTTGTTTAAGACCAAGATACTATAATCAAGACTTTATGCATGGCCGACCAAGATACTATAATCAAGACTTTATGCATGGCCGTTACAAATTTTATATTTTTTTAGCTAATATCCATTGGAAGGTCCTATCTTGTTTAAGACCAAGATACTATAATCAAGACTTTATGCATGGCCGTTACAAATTTTATATTTTTTTAGCTAATATCCATTGGAAGGTTCTATCTTGTTTAAGACCAAGATACTATAATCAAAACTTTATGCATGGCCGTTACAAATTTTAATATTTTTTTAGCTAATATCCATTGGAAGGTGCCATCTTGTTTAAGACCAAGATACTATAATCAAGACTTTATGCATGGCCGTTACAAATTTTATCAAGACTTTATGCAAGGCCGTGTTTGTGTATGTTTGGAACCACGTTCACCATCTGGTCCGGTTTTATTTAAACTTTGCACATAAATCGATTGCTGTAATTACATGTATACGTTCGTTACCTAACAAAAACCGTTCGAACGTTTCAAAATGGCGGTCATTACAAATCTTTAAAACTGTATTTAAAAAGTTAAGTATCATTAATATTTAAAGTAAGGAAATTTAAACTCGTCAAAAACTTAAAAAAAGCTCCTAATGTGATCACTTATTGAGGGATCCGTGTGTGTGTGTGTGCGCGCGCGCGCGCAAATTTTGTTTCCGATCTTGGAACAAAGTTTACAATATCTTCGACCATTTCGTTAAACGGCAAAATGCGTCAATAATTTCAAAAAGGTGGTCATTTGAACACCTCAACCGCCTCAGGCATCTTGTGTTTTTACATTTTGTTTGACGATATGACTTCACCGTTAAAATCTGAGCAATGTACATTTTTAAATTCCACTGAAAACAAAAAATGAATCCGACGTTGAGATGGAGTTCGATTTTACACTGAGATGTAATTTGAAAACATGAAATTTTAATTTGTGTAAATGTAACGCTGACAGAGGACGAAATGGATTTTCAAATAGTTAAGCACTAAAGTTTATAACACAGTTGTGTGCTACGTGTATTTCAAAGCTCACGCAATACACGTTGCAGTTCTAGAAGACAGGATCGGTGCACATTCCACCCCGGCATGGGTCTTCTCAACAACTATTCTAAAAGGTCGGTTTGATTTAAACGAACAAGTAACATTTTAATAAAAATTGCGAGTTTATGGTCGCCATTTTGTTAGTAATTTCGCGCAGTTTGTTTACTTATTCTTTGCGGCCCCTTCGTTGAAAGCCTAAGGCCGAGAGGGAGCGGATTACACATTCCTATTGCTTTTAATGCAAGCACGGCCACTGATAGCGAAATGAAGCTGAGCGGAGTCGAACGGTTTCGCTGAGCTTTCAGTGGCCGTGCTTGCATTTAAAACAGTACTTTATGTTTTGAATGCATTCTTCGCTCCGCTCCGCATCTGGTGGCCACCCGGCCTAAATTAGGAAAACCCCTAAAAATTTTTAGCATTCAAAATTCTCAACACCTTTGACGAAAGGGTCAATTTACAACCCCTCGACAGTTTATAAGCCCCTTACAAATCGCCGGACGCATTACACAATACAGACGCGGTTTCTCAGCATTAACGTCTCCGCAGAAGGTGCTAAATGTAAGCCTATTTTACTAGAAGAAGTGCGGTCATTAAGGGAGTGACTTAAGGGGCATAAAAGGGGTAATAAGGAGAAAGAGACATTAAAGGGGGCTATTTAATTTGAATTTGGAACGGAGATTACTAGTCGGACCTCGGAGAGCTATTAGACATTGTCGGCTGCTATTAGAACCCGAGTGTTGAAAGGGAGGATTACTTGTGTAAGCTCCGGTCACGTAAAAACTAGACCACAGAGCTTTTGGCATGCAAATGAAGGTTTGTTTAAATAACCTAACCTAACTTTACTAGTTTGGGGTGATTTGTATCCGCGTAGAGGGTCGTTACTATAATTAACATGAGAAGGGTATTTGCGAAGTGTAACCGGTACTTAGTCGTAAGTCTTTTGGGCGCTGTTGAGCAGAAAATGTATTAGAATGAGCGCATTAACTTCCCCACAATTACGCAACCGTCTCTACGGAAAGGGTCTGTTTAACAAAGACCATAAAAAAATCCACATCATGCATGGAGAAACAATCAATGTATCAGACTTAAAAAACAATAACAGCTGGTGAAAAAATGAACTATGACCGTCAATGTAGAACCGGTTGGAGTAAATCGAGTCTTTAAAACCGGTTTTTTTTCGTAGATTGCCAAAAATACTTTATGTTCCATAAAACTGAACAAGAATTTTAAATTAATCAGAACTGTGGTTACAGACTGAATTTTCAATGGCCGCCATTTTGAAACGTGTTATCTGAATATACTGTTTACAGAATATAGATACTGTAAGGCTTACGATGTAACGGTTTTAACAATACGTTTTCTTTTTATAATAAATATATTAATAATAACTTTTTTATAATAAGCCTTACAGTATCCATATTCTGATAGTTAATAAATTAATCTAGTAATATGGTTCTCTAGTATTTGTACTCATGTAAATACTAAGTAATCGATATCAATACACGGTACCTAGATGTAACTGTAATCGGTATTAGTACTCGGTACGTAGATGTAATTGTAATCACATGTAATCGGTATTAGTACTCCGTACTTAAAACTAATTGTAATTGCATGTAATCTATATTAGTACGTCATACCTAAATGTAATTGTAATAGCATGCAATCGGTATTAGTACTCGGTACATAGATGTAATTGTAATCGCATGTAATCTGTATTAGCACTCGGTACCTAAATGTAATTGTAATCGCATGTAATCGGTATTAGTACTCCGTACCTAAATGTAATTGTAATCGCATGTAATCGGTATTAGTACTCCGTACGTAGATGTAATTGTAATCGCATGTAATCTGTATTAGTACTCAGTACCTAGATGTAACTGTAATCGCATGCAATCGGTATTAGTACTCGGTACGTAGATGTAATTGTAATCGCATGTAATTTGTATTAGTACTCGGTACGTAGATGTAATTATAATCGCATGTAATCTGTATTAGTACTCGGTACCTAGATGTGATTGCAATCGCATGTAATCATTATTAGTATTCCGTACCTAGATGTAATTGTAATAGCATGCAATCAGTATTAGTACTCGGTACTTAGATGTAATTGTAATTGCATGTAATCTGTATTAGTACTCGGTACCTAGATGTAATTGTAATCGCATGTAATGAAAGTTTTTATGTTGGACTTTTAGAAATTAATATAACACTACCGTAATAAAAAAAGAAAGTGACAAGTTTAAATTTACGTAATCAAAGTCTAGAGATATATCTCAGTGTTGGGTATAACTGGTAAATTTCACACTACAGTTCGCCCAAAAATCAAAGTTTGCGCCTTTGAAATATTCCAGCTTCTGTAAATGCACGCCCTAATTTTCTCGTCTAATCAAAACATTTTAAATCCTTTCCGACAGATAAACTTTCGGGATTAATTGAACAAAACGGTTCCAACGCTGAGGAAGACTTCAATTTACCGACTGCCTGTCTGCCACTGGCACGTACCCCACCCCACGGAGCTGAGCTTGATTTTATCATTAACACAGGACAAGTTGTAATTGTAGGAATGCATGACTGTCCGTAAAGTGTTTGAAGAGGGGTTGAGTTTTAATCATGCATCGGCACCTTGCATACTTGCTTCGATGATGCTTGAACCCGAGTTTAGTGCTTCGACGCTAGCGTGTGTATACACTTTTAAATAATGTTAATGACTTTAATTGTGTGAAACGTTCGGGGAGAAACGCGTCTAAACCTACCTCCCTGTATAAACATAAAACCCACAGTATACTTCTAGTTATAGTAGCTGGAAGTCATCTTAAATTATATTCGTGAAGTTTAAATCGTGGCACACAGGTGAAGTACAGCCATTATTGTAAAAGGCGTGCTCGATATTAGCGGCTGAAGTCCAAGTAATTGGACTATCTGCCGCTACGAACTCTGTAAGCTGCAAGTACAGGTGGAGACGTTTGAGAAAATAGACAGTACTATTAATCCATTTAACTGTAGTTAAACACTTTGCCACAAGATGACACCAGCAGCGATCCACTCACAAAGCTCTCAAAGGGGTTATCATTCTAGTACGTTTATTCAGTGGTGACTATTTTTTTAAGATTAAATTCTTTCTATTAAATTTTTCATACAATAAAAAAATTAATTAATCGTTGAGGCTCATTTGATTTATTAAATGACTAAGTACGTTTTATGTATAACAGAACAATCCAAAATTGTTCAAAATATATAATTTATAAACAGTAATACAATATTTAATTAAACTATAACGCATTCCTACCTACAAAGTAAGTGAACTTTTAAGTTCTCGAGTTACAACCTCCAAGGAACTACCTCTGCAATAGAAACAAGGAACCGGAACTGGCACACACTTAGACTACATATAAAATCACTCTATAAATCCTAAACGCTGCGTACAAGACGTCCCCATGGGGTTTAATCAATAAACAAGAAGCTATAATGTTAACCCGGCGCCTGCATGCTAGATCTGTTTATAGCGCAGTACGATGGGTTGTATCGTTCGCAATGAAGGGGCAACACATAAACTCGGCACTTTACGATGAGTCGGGCAGGCACGACACATGCGTGAATGTACTTGCATAACATGAGGTGCGTTATATATGCGTATTGTATATAGTTCTGCAATATGGAGTGTGAAGTTCTGTAACAGTGATAATTTGTGAATTTCGCGCGGTGTATGGAGCCTGAATGGAAGACATAATTTATTGTTGTATGTCAAATTTATTTTTCTGTATTAAAATAATAAAATAATAACACTGTTTAGAAATTAAACAGTACTGAGGTCTTGTAAATATATGATTTCTAGATTTTAACAGATACGGTAGTATTTACGTCTTCATGGTTAACTGTAAAAAGGATTAATGGCCGGATAATGCTTATTATGTATTTGTTGGCCATTACGCATCCACAGACGAGATACAATATTACGAGATAATTCCAGAGACAACAGTTCCCCAGTGAAAACCCGCAAAGATGTCTGCAAGGTTTTAAAATTTACGTCATTTTAGCAACTTTTTTAAATAATTAGGATTATGACCTAATTTTCCGACTATTTACTCACCTCGTAAAGGCTACCGCGGTTTCGAAACCTTACTGTTTCATCTTCAGGCCGTAATACAAAATGTCAAATCCCTCTGTCGAAGTTGTCACCAAGTTAAACAAAACATTAAAAATACACGTCACAAAACACTAAACGCGATTAAAATACACGATAAAATTTGGTTTGGCCAAACGATACGTGCATTGGAATGATATACGAGTTGCACGTATCGATTGGCCAAACCAAATTTTATCGTTTGTGTTTTTAATCGTGTAATTGTGTTTAGTGTTTGTGACGTGTTTTCAATTATTTTGTTTAAATTTGTGACGAACTCGACACAGTAATTTGACATTTTGTCACTGTGTTCAGTATAATGATTTGCCTTCGTCAATTCTACGCGTTGACGCGTTTGAGTATACTCAAAGAGTATAGATATAGTTTTTGAAGATGGAGGTTCTCTGAAACGCGTCAACGAAAGTAGAATTGACGAAGCTAGGGAAGGCAGATCATTATACTGAACATATTGACAATAATCCTAGCAGAAAAGAAAAAGAATATTAAAATAATGATATTTTGTATTACGGCCTGAAGATGAAACAGTAAGGTTTCGAAACCGCCTAGCCTTTACGAGGTGAGTAAATAAACCACTAGACGGACAAATAGGTCATAACCATAAATATTTAAATATGTGGTCCGGTGGTCATGTTGCAACAACGAAAGCATAAGGAGATAACCGTACACTTCTGGAGAAGCAGTGTTGCAGCGATACAAATCGGTTTTACTAAAAACAAAGAGGCAGTCTCGATTAATCGTAACCCTTTTAACCGTCAGGTTAAATTCTGTTATCTGATATTTTTAAACAGTTTTCCATTGTTAATAATTTGTAATAAATAGTAAAAGTAGCCTTTTAGACAAAACCAAACACTGTAACTGGACACGACTAATAGCGTAAGTGATGGCAGCTGACAATAATGGTTACGCTAAGCAAACATTAATAATCGAAACGTAAACTACCCTATTAACTGAAATGATTCTTTTGTTGTTGGTAATTTAAGGCGAAAAGCACATTGAGGCTATTATCGCCTCCCTAAATGTAAGTGTAAGTGTAAGTGTAAAGTGTTAAAGTCGTAAGTGTGGTGTTGTAAGCGTAAGTGTGTTAACTGAAATGAGACAGAAACAATTAAAATAATGTAAATAAACTCCAAAAGAGTGCATGAATATCTGTCTCTACTGAAATATAAACACTCATACTATTTACGATAACACCACTCAGCGTATAAGTCGATCACATAAGGCGTGAGGGGTGTTCTCCCATATATTAAGTGAATACTTGTCTAAAGGTTAAGTACGGATAATTTACTGTATTGAAGACCTGTATAGTATAAAAAGAAAATTTAAGTTTTACTACATTTTCCAAAACAATAAAAAAACATTCTGTGCTATAGACAAAGTATATTATTTTTATCGTCGAAAGAGTGGTCTATTTCTGTTATCCCTCTACTCTGTCATCCGTCACCCTTGACGGTCCCGATGATGACGGTTAATCGAGACTCTACTGTAAATCCGTGCAGATAATACGGTAAACTGTACGGATAAAACCCACTCGGGTTGTGGGCAAAAACCTCGATGATATCTGCGTACTTAACGATCATTTTGAACCGTTCCGTCTGGACTACAGATTTCTATACAGTTAGTTCTGCAGTGCTTGAGTTTAAATTCATATCCAAAGTTTAATCTTTGTTACGTTCAGTACAAGAAATGGGCTTTGTTGTGCGCTAATTTAAGCACAAACTATTTAAGAAAGTGGGTTATAAAATGTCAATCAACTTCTAAAAAAATGTTTTACAATATTCTATTAAAGAATCATAGTCTATATTCTTCAAATTGTTTTTAACATATTCTTTTGATCTAATTTTCTTATAAAGCTTCTAATTTGCAATAAACTCCCTTAAAACCCTATTTTTTTAACAAATAAAAATCAACAATCATTAAAAAAACGACTATTACCTTGAGTTATACATACAGTTAACTGTATCCGTTTTGTTTGGCGCCTCATCTCGAGTAACGTCAAGATATATCTGCAGTTTTACATAATCCACGCGCAAATCCGCGGTTTTATCTCTACAACTATGACCACTTACTAGACCCATATGACTAACAAATCTATTTTTTTTAAGTAGATCGACATCTGGTATCAAAGCTGTGGCCAATATCTTAATGGCTTCTCATTTTTCCTTCAGGTCTATATTTTTCGATTATTTACATTTTAAAGAGAATATCTGGAATGTTTTTTTCTTCAATTACTTGTGTGTTGAGATTATAGTTTTACATTTAACACTAATCTTACATAGTGATGCGATTAGTGTAACATTAACTTAAAAAAAAAAACTAGACGTTTTAGTCGACTTTTTCGATTGTAAAAACGTTTCGATGCTTCTCCATTGTATTGGACTCGTCAGTCGTCACTTGACGATTGTCTATCCTAGTTCGCCAACTCGCCGAGTCCCCTTGTTGCCTACACTTGCATGTTTATTCAGTTCAAGTAGGCCTAAATCATGGACAAAACAATCGAGTGAATCGTCGACTTGCATTCGGAACGGGTGTTGTCAAAACCCTTCAAGATAGGTTTGACCACTCTTATTAACTATAAAATTTCTTTTCAGTCCAAAAGTCCTTTGGATCACGCTGAAGTAATGCACGTAAAAGAATTTTTGTGATGACTGTAAAATTTAGTGTTGATTTTTGTTTTATTTTGGTAACAATAAAGCACGGTTTAGGAAATGAATTTCCCAACGGCGGAGAGAGCGGAAGAGCTACCTCCAGGATTTACAATTTTGGTTGTATCACTGTGATCTTTGGGTCACTCAAAATATAACTTTCATTATTCATGGAAATGTGTGATGTGACTGCTAAGATAAGTACCAAGGACGAAAGAATAAGATTCCAAGATAAAACCAAAATAAGACCTAAACCTGTCATTTCGGAAGAGGAGAGGAAAAGAAGATCGGAAAGAATGAAGAGCTACTGGGAACAAAGAAAAGTACAGCGCGCAAGAAATGATTGATTCAGCGTACCCCAAAGAGGGTGAAACGAAGAGAAGAAGAAAGCACTGTTTTTATTAATATTAATAATTCGCGCTTACAATCGACTAAATAACACGAATAATTGTTTTTGTCGATTTTTGATGTCGAGTCAAAGAAGAGGAAAGCATTGCCAAGTCAGCAATCAGGAAATCGCGATGACAATCGTAACACATCTCGATTGTTCAACTCAACTAGGATTGGACGGTTGACTCGATCGTTTTGTACGATGGTTGATTGTTTCGACTGTAAAAATTCTCTCAATCGCGAATTTACATGATGGCCGAAAGATACAGCAATGAACCTTAGTTTGTCCGCAACAATTACTAAAATATATTTACAGTTCAACAGACGCACGAGAAAAGTGTTTCAAAACTTTTCGTGTAACATTTTTCTGAAAATCTAATTTCACCATTGTGACCAGCATAAATAAAAGTATGCGTACATCAGCATATGAAGTTTTAAAACTAAAATTATGAAAATTAATGGAAATGTAATTTGGAAAGTTAAAGTGCCAACTTAAGTAATATTAAAACGGACTATGATTGTGTTTAATAAAGTAAGATTGCAATATTGTTATTTATTACGAATTCCACAAGGTCAGCAGACAGCTGGGTGCCACGACTGTCAAAAGCTGCCTGCGTTGGATTCACGTGGTTACATAACCTAAATTTCAGTTTCGAATTTTGCTGTTATTTTTCACCAAACCCGACGTCCTGCCGCGTACGGAAACAGATTTCCCATAACGCCACCCCAGCGGCCCGTTATTCCCCATATTCAGCGCCAAAAGGGCGGTTAAGGGCGGAACGAGCCTAATAACACATTTCCGATGACAATGGCGAAGATGATTATCTTCAACTTAGTAGAGACAATGACGTCACACCCTCGTTAGCTGTTAACAAAACATCGTTTGCATCTCCTAACACTGTTTTATAATTGTGAAATAAGAGATAAGACGTCTCGGAGGCTCGGAGGCTGGGAGGGATGGAGAGGTGTTTGCATAATCACGCTGGAAGTTGGAAGCCACGCCGAGCCGTGCCTCCAGTTCTCTTCACTTCACCTAATGTAATGTTAATTGTCATTGAGCAAACAAAGGATTAAGTTTTGTTATCTTTGAGTTTGAACGTTGCTTCGCGCTGTTTTGTGTGAATCAGTTTCGGTTCGTATAGGCTAAGTGTTTTTTAAAATTACATAACTAGTGCGCTGGTTAAATTCTCGGTTATAGATTACTAACGCAAATAAGCCATTATAGTAAGACCCAGACCGGTGTTGTGCAAACGAGCCGATGCGGATATCTAGACCACGTTTTGAGATGTTAAAACATTTAATGAGTGTACGTTTCGCTGGATAATAGTGCTGTGAAATCGACAAAAAATAAATTTTCTCAAATCGGATGTAACGGTTTCGATAAAGCCCTCGAGTACCCAAAGGCGAAAAGCACATTGAGGCTATTATCGCCTCCCTAAATGTAAATGTGAGTGTAAAGTATTACAGTCGTAAGTGTAGTGTTGTAAGTGTGTGTTACACTCGGGTACCGTGAGGGACGTCTAAATCCTCTCAATAGGGATGCAGCTAGTCCGCAACCCCTGCGGGTCACTAAACTGTAAACACTGGTGACAAAACTATTTGATTTTCTAGAAATTTCGTCCTTCTGATTGGCCATTTTTTAATTTAGCGTAACAGTTTTCAAGCCATTTTTTGGTCCAAAAATATTACAAATCTGACTTCCTCAAAATCGGCTCTAACGATTATGATTAAATTTCGTTAACACATAGCCAAACAAAATGTGTGGGTAACACAGCTACAAAAACCGGATCGAAAGCTACAGAAAAATTTGACTAATCTCCGAAATCGTTGCATGAGATATTGTTCACTTAAATCATTAAAGCAAAAACAAAATTTACGGTTTTTAACACTGTTTTTAATCATTTGTGTTCATATGTAAACAAATATCAAGCAAAATTTGATATATTTTTTTTTAATTAGGTCAATTTCCAGACTTTCTCGGAAAATATTTAAAATAAATTTACAAAAAAAACCAAAATGTCTATTTAAATATTTTTGTACAGAAAGAAAATGTAAAAAATACCATTAATACAGTACAAACAAACTTAATGTGCCCTAATCCCTCGACTAATGGTTAATTACATCCTGTAAGGCCACTTTGTATTCCGTCTTGCATCGAAAAAATAACAAAAAAAAACGCATTTGCATCCGAATGTTTACATTTTTCTCGTCCCCCTTCTTTTTGTAAAAAATACGACTTTAAGCTGATTTGCATCGCACTTCCGGCGTCATTATGGACTAGTGCCCATTCCGTCCTTAGTGCCTTCAACAATGCTCCGGGCATTAACGGGCGGGTTTTGGCACACGCGGCCATCATTAGTTTCTGATGGCGTGTAATTTATCCGGGCGATTATGTTTTCATGATGTTGTTTTGCCCAAAATAGAGCGCGGACGGGTCATTGGGGCTGTACTGCAAGAATTGATATGGATCGTAATGTCGGATGCTTTGTTATAAAATATAACGACGAGGTTTATTGGAGGGGGGGCTGTGGTAAACAATCTTTGTGGGTGTTTTTCGAAAATTTATTGCTTAATAGCGTCTATATACTTAATAGATTACAAATAATGATGACTATTTCGTTGTTTTTAGATTGGTTAGTAATTTTTATATTAGAAATCAATGAGCGGACGTTTATGACGAAATGTGCGCTATCAAATATTGCGGGGTGTTTTATATGTCCCCCACACATTATTTCTTTTTAATCCTTTTCATATTATTTCTGAAATACAAGGATCATTGTTAGTCCTTACGGAACTAACCATTACGGACGTGTCATAAAATCACACACACACACACACACACACACACACACACACACACACACACACACACACACACACACACACACACACACACACACACACACACACACACACACACACACACACACACACACACACACACACACACACACACACACACACACACACACACACACTTAAGTAGTAAGTTTAAGAAAATACTACATTTGCAGTCACCTCTTTATAATTATTTTTTAAAATATGAATACAATATTACATACATTATGATATATAATTTTGAAGCACGTTTGTACAACGTACACAACAAAACAAACAGTTCAATATTTGCTTTTCCTTTTTTTAAATATTTAGTCTAATAAAGACGGAAAATTTGTAACACATTGAAAAGCTAACTGTTATAATTAGACTCCAACCAACTTACACATTAAAATTACTATTATTGTTTATTCAGACATTTTCCATTGTGTGTGTGTTCGCGCGCGCAGTTCAATCACACACACACACACACACACACACACACACACACACACACACACACACACACACACACACACACACACACACACACACACACACACACACACACACACACACACACACACACACACACACACACACACACACACACACACACACACACACACACACACACACACACACACACACACACACACACACACACACACACACACACACACACACACACACACACACACACACACACACACACACACACACACACACACAGAGAGAGAGAGAGAGAGAGAGAGAGAGAGAGAGAGAGAGAGAGAGAGAGAGAGAGAGAGAGAGAGAATTAGTATTTGAGTGTTTTCAAATACTCAAATAACATAAATTTAGCAATTAGAATATAAGCCTAAGACCGAAACCAGGTACTGTGAAAGAACGCAAATCCTGGCCTCTAATCATTTATTGAAGGATAGTTGAAAAATATTTTTACGTTTTCGATTTTGGTACCACTTGATTCAAAATTGGCACAAAATCGCTCTTAGTAACACCTAGGACAAATTCACCATCCAACAAAATACCGTTTCAAAATGGCGTCAATTTCAATTTCTGTAAAAATAATATCTTTCATCTTCCTCGACATCTGATTTCAACAACGGTAATGAGTTTTAAATTTTAAAATTACATTGAAAACCCCAAAATGGCTGACGATCGGAGCGTCCGGATTCAATTCCTTATTTTAATACGGTGAAATCAAATTTTCAAAATGTGTAACGCAAAAAAAACTGGAAATCCGCTTCTGTCACATCAGCGAGAAAGCTGTTTCACAATTAATTTATAATTTTTAAATTTTAGTAAAAAATGTCTTTAAACTGGGTCAATTTCTCGGTTATGAAATATGGAGACACCAAAAAACCAAGTACTTTTGACTAATTTTTGATAGGACTGTACTGTTGTCTTTACTAAAAAACGTTGCTACAGTTTTTGAAAACAAAAAACAGTTTCGTAAAATTATTGTGAGAAAGTTAAATTGCATGTATTCACCGACTGTAAAACGTTTACGAAAATCTAAACAAAATTTTCTTTTGCAAAAATTACTGCCAAAATGACGAAATACAAATTTGAATTTTACATCTTAAGCAACACACCGACAAAGTGACTTAAACACAAATTGGTTACCGACGAACAAGAAGTGCGACGCAAGTAGGCTGTGAACAGTAATTACTTCACTCCCTGTATCACGGGGAAGAAGTTGTAAAACCGAATTTGGCTGCGTAATTCCGGTCCTATTAACCAAAGTAATGCGGTTCCAAGATGAAAGGCGGTGCCCAGGTGCCGCACGATTGGTTGCTAAGAATGATCACGTGATTTGGGAAAGACTGTTTTTGTAATCAAGCTCATATAATGGCAATAAACTGTAATACTGCATCTCCGTCGAACAATTAAGATGCAAAAACATCGCATTAACTTTCGAACATTTAATTAATTTTGGAAACAACGCGCACAAAAATCTAGTAATAAACCCAAAATCGGCGAAAATTATTGCCATACAAAAATATTATGACTCCCGCACTATAAGAAATTTGAAATAAAAGAATTTAGTCAAAGATTCAAAAAGTCAGAATTTAAAAATCCAGTTCTGTAGGTATGAAAAGTTAAATTTATGAGCCAAGATACTACACAAAACACACTACTTTTTTATACACAAAATATGACACACACACACACAGAGAGAGAGAGAGAGAGAGAGAGAGAGAGAGAGAGAGACACACACACACACACACACACACACACACACACACACACACACACAGAGAGAGAGAGAGAGAGAGAGAGAGAATGTAAAATTAATAGTTATTTATGTTTACGTTTGCTTTACAGACATCCTTGTCCAAATTTTATGTTTATGGGAAAACAGCAAAGTTCAATTCGAGAAAGTTCACAGTACAGCCGGTGCCGGTTATTTTTATACGACAAACACTGTTGCGAACATCGCAATGGAATAACTAAATCCAATTTCGCTTTCCGATTGGTTTAGCGACATTTCTCGTACTTTCTCGTTTAATAACGTGATTTGCGAGAAGCTTAACGCGTCAGCAGAAATGTCCAACGCCAACAAGATGTCGTCGCCTCGCCTCTAATCTGACTACATAGAAGCAATCTAATAACCTCACTCCGACATATGGGAGACGGGAGATTTGTCCTGACACTGCTGAGGAAGAGATAAGAGCCAATTGGTGGGATCTGTTCGTTACTAATTGAATGGTAGCCGCATTATTTGCAAGAAATCAATAAAAGCACACAACAAGGCCAGTAGGCACACTGAAGAGTTGTTTTAGTTTGTATTTACTTTTAAAATAGTTTTTTATACCAATTTGACTTATGAGAACGAGGGATTGGCGTTAACTGGAGGGGGAAAGTTTACGGATGTAAATGCAGTTTTGAACCTACGACATTGAGGTACGCAAGTCTTAGCCACCTCGAGCACCGAAACTGTATCCAAAATTTTTTGAGGGGAGTGTAAAAATTATTAAATCGGAAAAACCTGACGATGTTCGGAATTTATTTTTGTTTTTTTTCTTTTCGAATACGCACAGATGGAAAGATGCAAAAAACACTTTTTTTGGCGTACGTGAAAGTCAAGTCCTTCAAAATAACACCTTTCCGCTATCATTTTCTTTACTCATTTTTCGTGTAGTGAGAAACAGTTTTCTCAAAACCAGATATAACTTTCGATAAACATTTTCTCAAATGTGCAGAAGCAGAGGAGGGAGCCCAGACAAACCACAAACGTGCGGGTTCAAGAAAAATTCATTTCGAGAGCTACTAGAAAACAAAAATAAATCGGCATTGTCTCAAAAACAATTTTATCATATTTTGTTCTTAAAGGAAGTGTCTAATGAATGTAAGAAAGTTTGTACAATGTTTGAACCAAAAATGTCTTTTTTTTCTTTTCTTTGCGTTAAGAAGTTATGGTTCTTTTTTTCCATTTACTGTGAAACTGATTTTTTCAAATATCAAATTCGGTAGCCTACACCGACTTGTAGTATAAATCACGTGACCAACATATGATTAACCGATTCATGTAAGATTAGCAGAAATTTGTTTTTTTCGATCTTTCCTTTTCGGGAAAATAATACAGCGAGCGAAACGAGGCCTCTGTATCATTTCGACCGTTCGGAATTTGGTGTTTGATACACAATTTTGGCCAAACGAATTGACCAATTGTTTTGAAACGTGGCCCGAAGGTATCTTTCTAAAGGCCAACTGACGTATTTGTAACAATTTTTCCAATTTACTTCCTTTTCAAAATGACGGCCTCCGATATAACAACGACAACTGTACGCAGTTTTAACCAAACACAATGACCGATTGTTTTAAAATCTGGTAAGGTGAAGGTACCTTGTACGAAGCCCGAAAAACGCATTATGAATGGGATTTTTCCCATTCACTTCGGTTTCAAGATGACGAGCGTACGAATGTGTTGTTGTTGGTTATTTCCTGTAATACGGCAAAACCAATCAAAATTTTGACCGTTTCATGGAGAACGCATACATTTTCCAGTAAAGTTGGTGCGGTAACGTTTTTCGCAAATATTATGGATACCGGTTAAACTGGTGGTAAATGTTACGGGTGTTAGCTTGGAAACAAATTATTCATATTTAAGCGTCTGGATCCCGAAATGTAAACAGAACTATTCATATTTAAGCGTCTGGATCCCGAAATGTAAACAAAATTGTTCGTATTTAAGCTTCTGGATCCCGAAATGCAAACAAAATTATTCGTCTGATCCCAAAACGTAAACAAAATTATTCATATTTAAGCTTCTGGATCCCGAAATGCAAACAAAATTATTCATATTTAAGCGTCTGGATCCCGAAATGTAAACAAAATTATTCATATTTAAGCGTCTGGATCCCGAAATGTAAACAAAATTATTCATATTTAAGCGTCTGGATCCCGAAATGTAAACAAAATTATTCATATTTAAGCGTCTGGATCCCGAAATGTAAACAAAATTATTCATATTTAAGCGTCTGGATCCCGAAATTCAAACAAAATTGTTCGTATTTAAGCGTCCGGATCCTGAAATGTACAAAAAATTGTTCGTATTTAAGCGTCTGGATCCCGAAATGTAAACAAAACTGTTCATATTTAAGTGTCTGGATCCCGAAATGTAAACAAAACTATTCATATTTAAGCGTCTGGATCCCGAAATGTAAACAAAATTATTCATATTTAAGTGTCTGGATCCCGAAATGTAAACAAAACTATTCATATTTAAGCGTCTGGATCCCGAAATGTAAACAAAACTATTCATATTTAAGCGTCTGGATCCCGAAATGTAAACAAAATTATTCATATTTAAGCGTCTGGATCCCGAAATGTAAACAAAATTATTCATATTTAAGCGTCTGGATCCCGAAATTTAAACAAAATTATTCATATTTAAGATTCTGGATCCCGAAATGCAAACAAAGTAAGTATGTAATGCGCAAATTTTCAGTTTATCGCCGGAAAGCGTCGAGTGGCGTAAACGCTTCAACTAATTATAAAACAAGTCCTTCAATTTTATCCTTTGTTTATCACAAAACTGGGAACACTTCCCTGGACTCTTCGCTCGTACAGATTTTTTTTCAAAATTACGTTTACATATAGACCGAAGCGCAGCCCCCCCTACATGGAACTTCTCGATGGTACTTGAGCCAATTATAAACGAGCAATAAACAAGTGGAAACCGTTCTTTGTGAATAACGTACAGTATTCAATAACACTCGCGTCCAAGTAGGTTTTGTAGGGTTAGCTAATGGGCGAGTCGTGTAGTCAGATTGCCTAATCTACGCCTGCAATTAAACTGGGGGAATCTTTCTGTAAATAAAAATATTAAATTGAACTTCAGGGTTTTGTTTTAAAGAATTGTTCGAGGGAAAAGCTCTTGAAAACAGTACTCATGTTCAAAGTAATTACTGTAGAGCTAAAGCAACCCCCCTCCCCAAATTTGACTTTTGATCAAACCTTACAAGTTCTGGAGCTAACCAAATATATTTAATTTCCATTTTAGTTGTTCACACATAATATATATTTTATTGGCCGTTACTGTAATACTCAAAGTTGGAATCATGAAATGAGCACTGATCCCGGTTGACAGATAGCTCTTTCAGTGTGTCGTTGAAAACTGTAGATTTTAACGGACACAAGTTTGATCCGATTTTTTCCAACTGGTCGAGAAGTTGATTTTTGTAATAGCTAGGACGTTATTTACTCAGAAAAATCCGTTGAACATTTTTTTAAAAACGACGGTCATTTCAAAATCATAAAAAATATTTTTTTTTTTAAACTTTTTTGAAAATACGATTTCACAACGGTAAATCACAATCAACATATAATATTATGCCAATTTTCCGGGTGTTTTTTATAATATGGTACGAAAAATCAAACAATTTTCAATTGATCTTAAAATGTGCATTATAAAAAAGTGCATTACAATAATAAATATGTAAAAATCGGGCGACAAAAACCAAATACGGAGAAAGCAAAAACATCTGTAGGGAGTACAGAAATAAAAAAACATAATAGCGAACAGTAAAGTAAGCCTAGCAGTGGAAGAAATAGCAAGGAAAACTAGAAACAGCTTTTATACTGTCAGAAAGTGTACAATTTGACGGAGATCGAAAGAATGTTAGAATTTCTAAAAAACATCCTTGAGCAAAAAGAAAACTGTAGAAGAAACACAGATTAAGAAGTAACAAGAATGTTTAAGAAACAACTGAAAATAGGACAACAATGAAGAAGATGACTCGTGAACAGATAATAAAAAAAAAGTATTCAAGCTACCGAAAGTTTAGAAAGATAGAAACATATAAAGTTTCGCGGTTAAAAGAAATGCAGAGATCTGGAGAAAATGGGAGCAGAAGACGAAACAGTGATTGTTTCAGACAAACAATAGCCGAGATGAAGAGAAAACCGAGAAAAATGTTTACAGGCGATTAAAAAGTTTGTGTGTGTGTGTGTGTGTGTGTGTGTGTGCGTGCGCGCAAATATGGATAATATATAGAAATATTTTTACTCTCACCGCTGTGATTCCTTAGCAGCTAATTTTGCAGCACCTGGGCACCGCCTTTCATCTTGGAACCGCATTACTTTGGTTAATAGGACCAGAATTACGCAGCCAAATTCGGTTTTACAACTTCTTCCCCGTGATACAGGGAGTGAAGTAATTACTGTTCGCTGCTACTTGCTTCGCTCGTCTCGCAAGTGTATCGGTTAGTGTCTCAAGCAGAAAATTGGAACTTTTTATTTAAAATTTGCATTTGATCACATGACAGCCACTCGTATATTCCGTACGTTTTGTTTGTGTACTTAGGGTTAAAGCTGAGTAGAATTTCATTAAAATCGTTAAGCCGGTTGTAGAATGTATCCAAGTGCTCTTTTAAGGGGGTATAACTAGAAAGAAAATAAATGGTTAAACAAAAGGGAACTTTCTCGAAAATCCATAACCAATCCTTGGTCCTTTCTTTGCCCCGAATTTTCTAAACGGTTGCTTCTTCAATGACATTAATTGTACACTTACATAATCCTTACTGCCGACAGCTTCTGAGATGAAATTTTTAAACCAAGTAAAAACATGTTTGACATCGAAGCAGGAGAGGGGAAAGTTGGAACATGAAGATCTGTGCAAAATCCTCTTTTATCTCTCATAAAACAAGTGGGCAAGGACTAATCCGCCCTTCGTCCTGAGTTATGCGCAGAAATCTGCCGCAGCTGGAACACAAAGGCACCGGACATGGGATGTGGTGAGTTATGGCGACTTATGAGGGGTGAGTGCTTAGCCACACCTGAAAAAAAGTTGTTGACAATGATCAAAAATTTTATATTGGATTTATTTTCGTGACACGTAATTATATCAATACGATAGTAATTTACATGCCTACTACATTAGTGAGGTTTTGCAGGACAGTTAACGTTACGCTGTCCTCGGTTCCAAATTGTAATGCCCGCGTTTCAAACACATCGATCGTTGATATCGCACACTTGCTTTCTAACAAAAGTATTCGGTCTGATTTGCTTCAATAAAAATTCTTTTCCAAAATCAGATTAAACCAAATCAACGCACGCAAAGGCTCCGACATCTTCACCTAATGAAGATCGATCTTCACCAGCACACTCTGTTTGATCTTCCCTCCCCAAATTAACGCTTCAAAAGTTTTAAAAAAGGTATTTAATTGTTTGCAAACATTCTTTTTTTTCTTTTACTGTGCCCCCTACCCCGTTCCGCTTCTAATCACATCTTCAAAGATGCGTTGCACGGGGGATGTTTTACAACCCGCGTAATTGTTAATTCGATCTTCATCTTTAAAAATTATTCAATTATATTCATTCAAAAAGAATGTTTAATTAAAATGCTTTTCAGCGAACTCGCATTGGAAAATGAGCCATTGGAGCAGCGATCATTACGGTAAGGTCTTGAATGAGCACCGACTCTGACCTCCAGATCAATAAATTCTGTTAGGAGGCTACAAAAAACCATAAAAATAAGCAAGATTTTTCTAAAATGGGTGAACAGATTCTGCTCATATAAGAAGATTTATAACTAAAATGACGGAGCACAAATTTAAAATACGTATTTCTATGGGTTTTGTCCATATTTCCCACTTCGTTAACATGCACAAAAGAACGCCAACACAATACCACTGTTATAGGCCTACATTTTTTCAGGTAAATGCCAAAACCATTTGCATTAAATTCGTTTTATTACCATAAAACACGGGAAAACTCTTTCAATTCCTTCGCGCTGTTAGAAGTCGTAAAAACTTAATTCGCCGTCGAACTGCGCCGCGCAAAGACTCCCCGGCGGCAAGACGACTTATTGAAACTGACAATTCCCGCCAAAACAATCTAAATAATTAACGCCACCTTGTTTTAATACAAACGCCGCGAAATTGAGAACAGAACTCGGGCGAAAGAGGGTTTTAAAATATAGTAGAAAGTTTGAAAAGGGGGCGACAAGTTGATAAAATTTACCCCTTGGGTCATATCACAAGTTTTACACCCCATTCCAAGCCCGGTGGGGACTTTCAACACCCTCAAACCTGCTTTTCTCTTCGCTCTGCCAAAGTTTCGAGTGGAAAACGAAAATGACACATTGTAGTATGCAGCTATGCAACATATAGTTTGATTAAATTGCCACCAGAGGCGCTGGCGACAGTTTGCAATTCAATTACACGGACTTAATTAAATTCCTTTACCGCGCTAACAAAACGCTATTCTTGGCTGGAACTGGAAAAAGTAACTATATATATTTTTTTAAAACTATTTTTTTTTTTTTTAAAAAAGTTTAAAATAAATACCTGATGCACTCATCTGTCTCGCTGACGTGAAATTTTTATCTTACCAATATTTTTCGAAAATCAAATTTCAAGAAAAAAACCAGCTTAAAATCTGCTAATTTAAAAATATTAATTAATCACCGATTGCAACGGTGAAATCATATTTTCAAAAAAGTGATAACAGATAAAACAGTTATGATTTTTTTAATGCTCTGAACGACTGTGATAATAATTTAGTACTTTTTTACCAATAAAAAATTAAAACACAACAATTACAAAACAAAACAACGTACAAAAAATATTACAGTAAATAATCAAATAATAATGCAAACAATATATACAGGATGTTATTTTACATTACAATTAACGAGAAAAAGATCATTATGAACATAAAAACACCCATTTCGTCACGGTCTGTAGGTACTGTAAAAATTAATTTAAAATTATTAACTACTTCATTAAAGTTGTGGTTAATAAAACTTAAATTTAAGAAAAATATAAACAGAAATTACAACATATATTGCTTCAAAAATGAGAAAAGAAAATGCTGACAAACAAAAACTGCGTACAAAATTCATACTCTAGCACAAACACGCCTAAACAACACATCCACGCGCAAAATGTAAACCAATGCACATTTACATACATAGGATACGCCATTACAGTCATACACACATATAAATGTTTTATCAAATTCCTTTTAATTCCGAAAGACGTACGTACTTTGGATTATTCTACACTAAAATAAAATATTAAAATTTTTAACAGACCTGGTGTAATTAAAAGGGAAACACCCCCTTCCACGAGATGCCAATTAACCCCGTTTCCACTAAATCAACTTCGGAAGTGATTAAGAAATGCAAATCGGAAAAGATTTTCCTCTTGCTGATAAAAACAATTTGAGACAAGGCGTTAAAGGGGAGTGGGAAGACGATCCCCCAAGTTTGGACCACTTGCTAACAAAGTACAACTTGTTTCGGCAATTCAATTTTCACTGAAACTTAACAAGTTTGGCGGGACTATCAGCAGCGGCGGGATGGCTTGTTTCCTTGCTGAAGATTTCATAAACTTCCCCCACCCCTTACAGGGTGCGAAGTGAGAAAAATTCGTCCGCTCGGAAGAGGGTTGATTAGGGAAAAACTCGTTTAACTAAATTAGCTTACAGTGATTAAAATATATTTTTATAGAAATTACTAATAAGGAGTAGAGAACATATTCTTTTATTTAAAAGTAGTTAATATTTCAGGACCAATTTCAACTTAGCGAGAGCAGATCAGACAGCTTACATAACAACAATAGTAGACATACATTCACTGAATTTAAATTAGTTTCTTTTCTGTAAAGTGTAGTTTCGAAGTTATTTGTAAATGGATTAAAACGAAAAACATTTTTTTATTTATGAAATTGTGTCTTGTGGTATTACTCAAATTTTTAGGAAATGAATTAAAAATGTCGTGTATTTTTTTTTTTGCCGCCACTTTGAACTTTGTTAAACGAAGGGATCGGTTTTCTCGAGATACTAAATGTACATTTTTTTTGCCCACATAATAGTTTTTAGAAGTTTTGGTACACAATTTCCGGACACTCTGTATATACTTCGTACAGTTAGAACGAGTAAAGCCATAAAGTTTAATACAGAATTTGAAAACGACAAAACTTTTTTTATCTGCAACAGGCTAGCCCTGCAGACTCTTCCCTCCAGTGGTCGTCTTTTGACAACAATATTTTCATATTTTAAGATTTGTTTGCCTTAAAGATCCTCCCTTTGACCGACAAACCGCTGCTGATTGAATTCCTCACATATGAAGGCAGCGAGCTCCCTTCATCCCTTTAATCTTCTAAAAGCCAAATTTGCTTTCAAAATTTACAAGGCGTCCTTTCCATTTCATTTCCTAAATCTTGCTCTAATGTCTACGTGAATAGCTTAAGGGCTGTTATCTGGGACGGAGGGGTTGTACCTTGTGTCCGCTTTCAAGGATACGACATGTGTTTGAAACCATTCTCGGTATTTAACAGTAATGCCGGATGCTATTTAGAGGGTGACGAAACAGGGGGTGGGGGAGTCGGAATTACAAAATACAGAATTTAATCTTTGTTTTGACGTAGACAAAACGACAGGTAATAAGATTGACGTGTTATTGATGAAGAGTTAATAGGGGATGGAGGAGGGGCTTTGAATATACGATCTTTGAGAATAAAGGAAGAAGGAAGGGGATATAGTGGATTAGGTAGGCAAAGTGTTTGTATAGGGAGGAAAATTAGTTCCCCTCACACCGCTCCCTATTTTATATAAAAAAAATTAAGTACAGAAGCTGCTGCTTCAATATAGTTTCAAAATTATATTTTGAAAACTTCTGCTCTTCTTAAGAACCAAGTACAACTCCCGTAAAAATGTAAAACATACTTTAACAGTTGTAAGCCATCGTATTCCTATGTTTTACGTGCTTTTGCTGTGTACCTCATTTAAAAAAACCATTTCCTTTAATGTTACCATTTCCATATTTTGAGGTAAAATTTAACAATAAACCCTTTTAATATAGCAATATTATTCCCTTCATAGGCTATTTATTTATAAATGACAGCGTAGTAAAGAAATATATTTTAACCATTTCATTTCACAAACCTGTTTTTTGATTACGTTCAGGTCGCATCCCCACCCCTTCCTTGTATCAAAAGTAATCAAATCTCTAACAAATCTTCCCCTTGACATGGCTATATAATATATGATCGGTCAAAGTATTCGGTTAGTTTTAAAAGTATACGAAGTACTTAAATACACGTTTAATTTAAATAGCGAAAAATTCTTAAGTCCGTCACGATAATCCTAAAGTCTGTCTCAACACAAGAAACTCCATAACAAGACAGAATCAGATTAAACTAATTGAACAGAATCCTCACAACACCCTCCAATCAGTCGCATTTCCCCTGTCCTCAAGGAAAACATTTAGACTCTTTTCAGGGTAAATTACATTTATAAGGCCGTGACAGACGTAGGTAATCCTTCAACAGGTCGCGGGGCGATAAGAGGAAGGGGTGGCGCAGGCAACGTGCAGTTTTACAAACTTCAGACGCTCCGCAAATCAAATTTTAAGCAGTCGTCGACAGTGATTTTTAAGCATGTTGAACTTTTATTTTAGGAGCTTTAAAATCTATTAAAATCTAGATGTAAGAACACGTTCCAAATGCCCTCAGACTGTGTCTTGTCATAATGGTCATTTTAATAGCTCGTTTTCTAATGGGAAATTTCCCTATGCATTAAACCAAAATGGCACCTATTTTTTTAAAAAAGTATGCTTTCACGCAAAATATTTTTTTTTAACGTCCGACTATTGAGCTAATGCAGACGATGGGATGATTTATAGCGTATGAAAATGCCAAGACCTGGCCGGGAATCGAACCTGGGTCCTCGGGGTGAAAGGCCAGTACGCTATCAACATTAAAGAACTCAAGAAGTTACCGACAGAAGCGAAGCTTTTGTTAATTATATCTTTGCTGAATATATAATTAGTTTGAAAATATGTCTACAAATATCTTTTGTTTAAATAAATAAATACGTGAACCTAGCTTAGATATTATTTACTGCAGTTATAGTAAAAGATCATCCGTTTTATATTAATTCGTAACGATCAGCTGATTTCAATGAACAGCTGATAGGCTGTAATAATTTTCAGGTTATATTGTTAAAAACTAGCAATATTAACAACAATTATTATAAACGTTTATATTAATTTCGAATGTATTATAAACGGTTACAACGTGTACGTGTTTTTCAACTAAGGAAAAATATCGAAACCAAAGCAACACAACGTTTTCATATAATACGCGAGACGAAATTCGTTTGCTCGTTCGTTCCACATTTCCGTTACATTCTTCCGTTCGGATGATGTTTTTCTATTTACTTCCCTCGCCAAAAGCTAACATTAAAAGCTTCGCTTCAATAATATCGTAAAGGAAATTCATGGCGGTCACAATCGTCTGTAACATGAAATGTGTTTCAAGTTTATTAAATAAAACGTATTCATGTATTCATCGGTTTTGAAAACAACAAAAACAAACACACTTTGTTTCGCCCCAAATATTTATGACGAGAAAATTCTCCCAGTTTATAATGCTGAGAGTGACAACCCGTCAGGTTATGCAACCCGCTTTGTTTGTTAATATATTCCAGATAAATGTGTCGCCTTATTGTAAAATCACTTTCATATTTCTATTACATCTTCCGTATGTTTTTCGTACAAGTTATTTCTGGGTTTTAAAGTTCGCGTTTTCTGTTCACTTTTCAGTTTATACGAGTACTAAATAAAAGGTACTCAAAAAAAACTTAGTGCGGGACTGGCCGACAGAAGTGACTACTTGTTTTGGCAGGCCTGACTATACTTTTTCACTATTATGATTTAATTATTTTTATAAAAATATAAATGCATGCAGGAAGGGCAACTCTTGAAAATTATTTTCGTATTAAATTTCGAGTGTGTGTAGGTACACAACTTAAAAATTAACTGAAACTGTCACAGACTATGAATTTGAGTATCTTAGGCTATATAAGGGACTTTAATAATTAATCAGTTTATAACCCTACTTTTGACAGTTATACTATGTATAATAATAAATATAATATTTGTGATTGTAGTATTCAAAAATTGGTAAACGTCATATACATTAAATAATTTAACTACATATATTTAGAAAATACATTTTTCAAATTAACAAGAACAATGAACATAACCTCAATTGAAATGAGTACAGAAGCTGCTGCTTCAATATAGATTCAAAATTATATTTTGAAAACTTCTGCTCTTCTTAAGAACCATGTACAACTCCCGTAAAAAATTGAAATGATATTGAAGCTATTGTGCGAAATCAGCTGTTTCAAAGTAGTCACTTCCAGTCTAGATATACAGTATACAGGAACAATATATGCTGTGAGGTATGCATTCAAGCGTGAAGCGAAAGCAAATGTTTATACCCATGTTTTTGTCAACTGCGACCATACAAGTTTTCACTCCAAAAATACATTTTATTAACCACTACACAAAATTAAAGCTTTTCGTGACGGTAGAGCATGTTAAAAAGTTAACATTTTATCTTAAACTCTTCTAAAGTTCTGATTTCACCAAAGCCGCTTCGGTGGCCTAGTGGATAGCGTACTAGGCTTTCACCCCGAGGACCCGGGTTCGATTCCCGGCGAGGGCTTGGCATTTTCATACGCTATAAATCATCCCATCGTCTGCATTAGCCCAAGTGTGCACAACAGTCGGACGTTAAAATAAATAAATAAATAGATAAAATGATTTCACCAACGCCAATCGGTGTTAAAATCTGCAAGAAAAACAATTTTAATTTTTTATTACATTCTATTTTTAAAAAAATGCAAAATGGAACAAAAAAATAATGTTTAGTATAATGTTATTTAATGTTGTTTTTTAGATAATAGTGAAAACGTTTTTTCTTTACTTCTTTATCTCTTCAAGTTCATTATCATACGGTCGTGTCTCTAATTAACTCGTTTCAAAACTGCAGACACTTAAATTATAACTTTCATCTTAAACTTTTCTGAAGTTATAATTTGACCAACGCTAATCGGCGTTGAAATCTTCATGAAATACTACTTTAATTCTTTACTAAACTGTATTTAAAATGCAAAAATGAAGATATAATTCTTTTATTTTTTTCAAGTGCTTAAAAATGTTTCTCAATTTAATATTCCGTGACTTATATTTGAAATTTTATTTTGAATTTAAAAGAAAACAACTTATTCATATCCAGGGCACATAACGAAGCAGTATTCTTTCAAGATCTATTTTAATAAAAAAAAAACCTTTACAAATATTAAACTCAATTCGCTATTTCAAAACGCTTTTTAAGTTCACCCCCTACCCCGATTGTTACGAACAAACTCCACTGCAGAGTGCATATTTCCATAAAACACGGACTGTAAATCCCCCCAAATATAGCGCAATATCGCGTTCCCCCCTTGATATCAGCTATTTACGCCACTTGTTCCTTTATTAAACACTCTTCCCGGGACACAATTACGAAAAAAATATGTTGCTTCTCGCGAGAACGGTATCAGAAAGTTATTTCCTTCGGAAGGCAACATTTGATGATTACAGGAGGGGTGTGTCTATAAACCTTCGGTTGCTATGGCAACGTGTATGTGATTGGTGACAATACGATAGAAAATGAAAATAGAGATGTATTTAATTAAAGCGCGATGATTGGGTTCGTAATGAAGAAACGAGGATCAAATTAAAGGATGAAATAGAAAGTAATGGAGAGGGTGAAGAGAAACGCGACGATACGGGTTGTAATCGCGAAATGACGTTAATTATCCCAGTTTCAAAATCGAAGAAGCTGGACAAATATTGTTTATATTTCCGGAGTTTCGGGAAAAAACTCTTTAAAGCAGACGCTATAAATTTTGTGTTTATGTCTCAAATACCACTCCAATTTTTTTTAGAAGTAGGATTTCAAAACCGGACAAACGAGAGTGGGTTAATTTTTTTTTCATTTTAAAATAGGCGACGTACTAGTAAAAACTGTTTCAGAGTTGGTTAACATTATCGTTTGACTTCTTTTTTCGAAGTGAATACTTCTTTACGCCCAGTATGGAAAATTTTATGGGCAAGTGAAACAGAATTGAGAGTAACGGAAGGAAACAGTGAAGTATACACGAAACAGCTGTTACTTGAAACAACTGATTATCACAGAGATGTCAATGAATGACTTGCAATATGCATTACAAAATCAAGCGACTTCACCATCGACCGGCTACTTAGCTCGAATACAAAAAGGCGAGAATGGAATTAATTTTACATCATGGTACAATTAGTTTAAAACAGGGGTTCTCAACGGGGTGCAGGTGAACCTCTTGGGGGTCGACTGAATTCGGGGGAGGGGCAATGAAATAAATTCAATTTTTAAGACATCCGCACCAAATACGTCGGATTAACAAGTATCAGCGAACTATTGTTTTCCTGATATTTACTTTTCTAAAGCAAATGCGTGTAGAATTGGTTATTTTACCATACAATGTTGAATCGAAGGCGATCCCGGGGGTGGATATCGGTGTAAAGTGTCAATAACAAGTATTCACTTGTAACGTGCATAGTCTCTAAGCAAAGGATTTTTTCAACGGAAATTGTCATTCCTAATTACACTGACAATACCAGAATGGTTTTTGTCACTGAAACTGTCCGATTTGTTTGCGAGAAAAACTAAAATATTTGTAAAATCAATTCATCTCCCGTTACACTGACATTTTGCTACGGAGTCCACGAAACATTAAGTAATTAATTTATAACGGGAGGATGACAGCACAGCCTGGTTCAGACCTTCGTTATCTCCTCCAGACCTATAACACCAACAGGATTAAACTCAATGCTGTTTCTTTTTAAACCCGGATAGACAAAACAATATAGGTTCAGTTATGTCACTTTGATCTTTGCTTTCCAAATCTTCAAGACGGACTTGGGATTGTAAGCCGCGGTGAATTATGCGCAGGAACGCACCAAGTGCCAAAACAACGCGAAACCCGTAACACAATTCCGGTGAGTAATGGTGGGTTTAGCGGTGAGCTGTAAGTCATTTCTCAAACAAAACATGAGCCTGGCTGATCGGCTTTAAGAGCCGAGCTTTGCGACATCCTTTACTGGTTTACAGACTTTATATCAAGAGAAAGCTAACGGAGAAACCAACTGATAATAGTTAATTACTTTATAAACTTGATTTGTCTACATTAGGGCCTATGTGATTTTGTTTTTCTTCACGCATTGTGTTGACAGGGTGTATTATTTGTTTTTGGAGGAAAGCTCGTAGCAAACGCGGTAAGGTAACGGACAGTTCGCTTTAAATCTAGTTACTATTGTTGGTTTTTCTCTTGTTACGGAGGTCCCCTGTGCAAAATAAAAACGATAACGCTAAAAACAATTGTTTTCGATTCGATTAAAACCGCACATTATTCTGCTTTAAAGCGATATGAAGTATTGGATCTTAAAAAATACGATTTTACGTTTTTGTTGCACCTGTTTGCGACTACCCTGAGTCCAACAAAAAACAAAATGCCAACGTCCAAACGTCAGCTTACAACTAAAACAACGAACAATTGTGAATTTGTTGCCAAAATGACGTCATATTACAATTAAAACAACAAAAATTGTGAATTTGTTGTCAAAATCACGTCAGCTTACAATTAAAACAACAAACAATTGTAAATTTGTTGTCAAAATCACGTCAGATTACAATTAAAACAACAAACAATTTGGAATTTGTTGCCAAAATGACGTCAGATTACAATTAAAACAATGAAGAATTGGGAATTAGTTGTCAAAATCACACCATCTTACAATTAAAACAACGAACAATTGTGAATTTGTTGCCAAAATCACGTCAGATTACAATTAAAACAACAAACAATTGGAAATTTGTTGCCAAAATCACGTCAGATTACCATTAAAACAATGAACAATTGGAAATTTGTTGCCAAAATCACGTCAGATTACAATTAAAACAACAAACAATTGGAAATTTGTTGCCAAAATCACGACAGGTTACAATTAAAACAACAAAATTGGAAATTTGTTGCCAAAATCACGTCAGATTACGATTAAAACAACAAACAATTGGAAATTTGTTGGCAAAATCACGTCAGATTACCATTAAAACAACGAACAATTGGGAATTTGTTGCCAAAATCACGTCAGATTACGATTAAAACAACAAACAATTGGAAATGTGTTGCCAAAATCACGTCAGATTACGATTAAAACAACAAACAATTGGAAATGTGTTGCCAAAATCACGTCAGATTACGATTAAAACAACAAACAATTGGAAATGTGTTGCCAAAATCACGTCAGGTTACAATTAAAACAACAAACAATTGGAAATTTGTTGCCAAAATCACGTCAGATTACGATTAAAACAACAAATAATTGGAAATTTGTTGCCAAAATCACGTCAGATTACGATTAAAACAACAAACAATTGGAAATGTGTTGCCAAAATCACGTCAGATTACGATTAAAACAACAAACAATTGGAAATGTGTTGCCAAAATCACGTCGTTACAATTAAGACAACAAACAATTGGAAATTTGTTGCCAAAATCACGTCAGATTACGATTAAAACAACAAACAATTGGAAATTTGTTTGCCAAAATCACGTCAGATTACCATTAAAACAACGAACAATTGGGAATTAGTTGTCAAAAAATCACGTCAGATTACCATTAAAACAACGAACAATTGGGAATTAATTGTCAAAATCACGTCAGATTACGATTAAAACAACGAACAATTGGAAATTTGTTGCCAAAATCACGTCAGATTACAATTAAAACAACGAACAATTGGAAATTAGTTGTCAAAATCACGTCAGATTACCATTAAAACAACGAACAATTGGAAATTAGTTGTCAAAATCACGTCAGATTACGATTAAAACAACAAACAAATTGGAAAATCGTTGTCAAAATCACGTCAGATTACAATTAAAACAACGAACAATGGGAATTTTTTGCTAAAATCACGTCATCTTACAATTAAACCAACGAAAATTGAGAATTTTTGCTAAAATCACGTCAGCTTACAAAAACAACAAACAATTGTACTAATAATGCATATAATAATGCCAAAACAACGTCAGGCTTTCTTGCCTTAATCAATTTTCCGGACATTAAAATTAAAATAACAATTCAATTATTGGGAATTTTACGCGCGCGCGTTCACGCACGAAAATTCGCAATAACTTATGTTGTTACTGTTATTATCTAAATTATTACTTATCTGTTTAAAGCCTTTTTACTGTAAACGCAGTGTTTAAACGTACCTGAAACAAATAGAAAATTAAAATTACTAAAAATAATATCATTATATATTAAGCAAGCAATTTATCAATCTCATGTCGTACTAAAATACATACATACTGTTATTGAATAGACAGCTGAAGTTTTATATGCATGTGTTCGAAAGTATCTAGTTAAAAAAAAATACGTAAGAATAGACATTTCTGCCTTAAAATCTCGATTTGTGGAAAACACATTAAACTTACATAAAAATATATAAAATTACTGAGATGTAATATTGTTACTTTCTGCACGCTTCCGATTCAACATGTTAGCGAGACAGCTGCGTGTATGACTGTTTTTTTTTTTAATATAATAGAGAGAGTGAACAATGTTTTAGCGCATCGATGTTGGCGCACTGACAAACCTAACCTACGCTACATACGTTTAAACACTGAGCATTCAGCTGCCACAAGGCCTCCGGGACGTTAACCCAACTTTCACAATCCCATGCTACAACGAGGTTTGCCTCGATACGTCAACAGTCAACACAGCGGGGTGAATCAACTCGGCAACTACTGTTAAGTGAGTCAAGGAGAAATGATGTGACTGCCCGCTGACCTTGGGGGCCTTCTGTCTGGCCATTACAGTAGCAGAATTTTTAGTGAATTTCACATTGGTAAGACCCAGACCCGGGAACTTTATATAAGCGCTGATCATGATTTTTAAACACATTTTTACATAAATTCTTTAACAATTACGATAAATACAAAAAATAATTTGTGTGTGTGTGTGTGTGTGTGTGTGTGTGTGTGTGTGTGTGTGTGTGTAATGGGCAAGCAGTGACAGCACGAGACAGCAAGAGGGGAGGAAAGGGGCAGTTTTATATTTCGCAATTAACACGGGAACGCACCCTTAAAGGTAAATTGGATTGTCTTGGCGCAGCTGGCCCGGAAACGCACCGCTCGACAGCTGATTTGCATTATTTCTTATCAAAACGTTAAATAAAAATTGTTCCCGTTCACGTATATAACGTCTTGATTTCCGTATGACGCCAAAATGGAAGGAATTTCATTCGCGTTAAGATACAAATTTCATTTGTTTCTCTTTCAATTATTACACTGTTATTAAATTATCACAGTGTTATTCAATTATTACACCGTTATTCGATTATTACACCGCTATTCAATTATCACAATGTTATTCAATTATCACACTGTTATTCAATTATTACACTCTTATTCAATTATCACAGTTATTCAATTATTACACTGTTTTTCAATTAATACACTGTTATTCAATTATCATACTGTTATTAAATTATCACACTGTTATTCAATTATTACACTGTTATTCAATTATCACAGTTATTCAATTATTACACTGTTTTTCAATTAATACACTGTTATTCAATTATCATACTGTTATTCAATTATTACACTGCTATTCAATTATCACAATGTTATTCAATGATCACTATGTTATTCAATTATTACACTGTTATTCAATTATCACACTGTTATTCAATTATTACACTATACTCGTAGTTGGGAGGAATATATACTTGCAGATTCTTTCGATATAGTTAAAAAAATTGTAATAATTCTTATTCAAATAACAGCAGGAACTTTATAAAGGCATTTCACAATCACATTCGCAAACAACCCAGGCTCAAAATGTGACAATCGCTAATTTTTAATTCAGTTAAACAGGTATTTTTTTAACATGCATCACGTTTCAGACTGGTTTTGATGTTGGATTTTGTAGGACGTATAATGATACGAGAAACATGTTTATACTGATACAACCTAGAACAGTATTTTTTTTTAGGCGTCGCAAGTCTCATATTAAATTTGTTTTATATTAGTTCGTAAAGATCAGCTGATTTCACTGAACAGCTGATAGCTATAACAAGTTTTAGGTTATGTTGTTAAAAACTAGCTATGTTAATTTGTCTTGTTTTCGAATAAATTACTGTAATTAAAATAAAAAAAGAAAGAGAAAAAATGATACAAGATTTTTATTTTTGGTTTAGTAACAATATTTTTTTCTAAATCGGTTCCAAATATTTTGATCAGGTGCTTAGACAAAACGTACGGTTAGCTAATGTTATTAAAAATAATTTTCTAACATGAATCTTCATATACAGTTTGAGCAAGAACTGGTGAATCGATTTTGAGAAATTTGCGAATTATTTAATTAGTTGCTTTAAAAACTGGTTTTTTTAAAAGAAATAATTTAATGGGAGAAAATCTGTGTTATGTTTTTGTACCATTTATTTATATTTACTCAGGCTAGGTTCCAAGGTGATCGAAAATTCATTTCAAATTAATCGCGGCAAGCAGCCGTGATAGAAGCGAATTGACAAAAATATTTCTATTTTACCCTTTTTCAAATTCTGTTTTTATCATCTTAATCAGTATATAAATCTTCATACATTAGCATTATAAGTTTCACCTTAAAAACATACTAAAAATGAACCCTGATCGTCGTCAAATAAAATGTCTTAACCAATGGATTTCACAAATTCAAAATGCTAATTTACGCAGTTTTTAACGCTGATTACGACAGTGAAATCGGATTTTTCAAATAAAGTTACGAATTAATAAAGATTTAAAATAGTCGCCATTTTTAAAGTGTTAAACGAATTTCGTTGGTTAAACGAACCTGTCCAACTAATTACCATAATCGATTTTTGTGCCAAGTGTGAATCAAATCGATCCAAAATTTAATGAGAATATGAGCGCGCTCTTTCTCGCGAGCGCGCACGCACGCACACCTCAAAAAATTACCTAGAGGTCAGGGTCAGTGAACATTTTAAGATCCTGGTCTGGGTCTTACCACGATGTGCCCAAAAGCTCATTTTTCCGATGAAAAAAAGTTTTGTTTTTATATATTAAATAAAGGACTGTGTAACTTTGAAAATACAGGAAAACACAGGGGACTTTAACGTTCGGACAGCAACGAAGTCTCGTGCGCGGATATTTCTAGAACCGGGAACAGTTCAGGACTAGGATATACTGTTGTAGTTGGCGACTAATTTGTACCCTACACGCATAAATATCACTCGAAGCGCGTTTTTATACGCGACAGTGCGACAATAAAATGAAATGTGTTACAATGAAATATGTTGCTTGTTTTCATAGAGGCGGGCACATGTGCTGAACAGGCGGCAGCTGGGCGAGTCTGGCAGCGGGCCAGTACACTCTATCACGGAATTTGCCCCGTTGCCCAATTCACGCGACTGTCCACGGTGTTTTAAAGAGGAAGTATAAATTTTAACCGTTTTGAAATTTCGTTAAGTTACGACTTTCGGAATATTCATAAAGGAAGTTGGTTTTTTTTAACGGAACTATAATTGTCAGCCTCGCTTTGAGAGTTGTTCAATTTATGTAGATCGTAATAAGCGCTTTTGACACTTCTGCGGTATAGTTAAGCCTGGGAACGTAACGGAGAATTTCCAAAGAATATAGTATGTTTTAAATGTTAAAATCTAATAGCTCAAATATAATGCATTCGCCTGCAATTTATGCACATTCTGCTGTTCCTAGTTTTATCACTTCGACTCTCCACTTCGTGCATTTAGGACGGCATTCACACTTCACACCTTTAGGGTCTGCTTATTTTTGTTTTTCAAATTTTCAAAAAAGTATTCACGTAAAAAATTTTAATATACTTAATATATAGTATTAACAATAATGGTACAAAAAATACACAATAAATCAACATGCATTCAATAAGAAACTGCTTGTAACTACAGAAAAAATCATCAAGACAGATCTTTTCAGTTTTCGAAATATAAGCGAAAAAACAAGTATCGTTTGTATTTTGTATCAAAAAGTACTAAGATTCTACATTAAGATTTGGGATAGGGGATGTTTTCGAAAACTCATGTAGAAATTACTCTTGTTTTTAAGGTCATGTGCACGCTGCAATAAAACATCAATTGATTTCAAAACATCGCGTGATTCAAAACATCGAGAGATTCAAAAGCAATTTAAAAAATAGGAAAGAAGTTCATATATATGTTCGAAAAAATTTCTTTTTCCCACTAGTCCAAATTTTTTTTTTTAACAACATACTTGGTATCTCTAGAACGGTTCGACCGATAAATTCAAACTTAGCGTGCTTCTTTACCTGAAAAGAGGCATAATTAGGAAAAACAATACCAACTTCTTACACTCGACTGGTTGTAAAATGGCGGATTTTACAAATTTTTAATTAACATTTCCCTGAAAAAAGAGGCATAATTAGGGAAAAAATAACCAACTTCTTACACTCGACTGGTTGTAAAATGGCGGATTTTACAAATTTTTAATTAACATTTCCCTGAAAAAAGAGGCATAATTAGGGAAAAAATAACCAACTTCTTACACTCGACTGGTTGTAAAATGGCGGATTTTACAAATTTTTAATTAACATTTCCTGAAAAAGAGGCATAATTAGGGAAAAATAACCAACTTCTTACACTCGACTGGTTGTAAAATGGCGGATTTTACAAATTTTTAATTAACATTTCCTGAAAAGAGGCATAATTAGGAAAAAATAACCAACTTCTTACACTCGACTGGTTGTAAAATGGCGGATTTTACAAATTTTTAATTAACATTTCCCTGAAAAAAGAGGCATAATTAGGGAAAAAATAACCAACTTCTTACACTCGACTGGTTGTAAAATGGCGGATTTTACAAATTTTTAATTAACATTTCCCTGAAAAAAGAGGCATAATTAGGGAAAAAATAACCAACTTCTTACACTCGACTGGTTGTAAAATGGTGGATTTTACAAATTTTGAATTAATATTTCCCTGAAAAAAGAGGCATAATTAGGAAAAAATAACCAACTTCTTACACTTGACTGGTTGAACAAAATGGAGGATTTACTTTACGGATTTAAAATGAACTTGACTGGCGTTTACGAATTTTGAATTAACATAATAACGGTAAATTTTAGTGAAAAATGTCAATATACCCTTCCTTTTTTAATTTCTTATCGAATGGCGTAACTTTCAAAACTATGGTAAAACAGCAACGTTGTGCCCATTGGTTTTAGCATGCAATATCATATATTTTTGCTGTTTTACTTCCTTTAAAGATTTGAAAATAACACGATTCGATAGGAAACAACAAGTGTTATCTTATCATTTGTCTCTAAAAATTACAGTTACTGATTCATTTTCGTTTGAAACTTTTAAACGTCCGTCATTTAAAATCGTGTCAATGAATGAAATTGGTTATTTCTTCCAATTATGCCTCTATCGAATACAAAAGCACGCCAATTTTACTGATCGAACCGTTCTAGTAACGTAAAATATGTTGTTAAAAAAACAAAATGGAGGATCGGGAAAGTCTATGTTAATATAAACTTTTTTCCATAATTTTAGGTATAAAATCAGCTCCCGAGAAACTGCCCTATAGTTTTGAACCACCCCTTATAGAAAAATGACTTCCGGTTTATATTTTCCTTGGTGCGTAAACTTTAAAAACTGATTTTGAACAACTACTGTGTTTGCGTTATGTTCAAACTAACCTAGACCTTGTATATATTTACATAAACTTTTTTCCATAATTTTATGTATAAATTCAGGGATTGCCCAATAGTTTTGAAACACTCTGTACAAAAAATAGAGCAAAATGATACGAGTTAATACTCTCTTTGATGAGTAAAATTAAAAACAACTGATTTTGAACAACTACTGTGTTTGCGTTATGTTAAAACTAACCTAGACCTTGTATATATTTACATAAACTTTTCTCCATAATTTTATGTATAAAATCAGGGATTGCCCAATAGTTTTGAAACACTCTGTATAGAAAATAGAGCAAAATGATACGAGTTAATACTCTCTTTGATGAGTAAAATTAAAAACAACTGATTTTGAACAACTGTTGTGTTTGCGTTATGTTAAAACTAACCTAGACCTTGTATATATTTACATAAACTTTTTTCCATAATTTTATGTATAAAATCAGGGATTGCCCAATAGTTTTGAAACACTCTGTATAGAAAACAGAGCAAAATGATACGAGTTAATACTCTCTTTGATGAATAAAATTAAAAACAACTGATTTGAACAACTTTTGTGTTCGCGTTACGTTTATTACAACTTGGACTGCATTGATATGTTCACATTTATTTACAGAAAGCTCACAGTTTTGCAGAGGTCACACGTACCGCCTTATATGCGAGTAAAAGTTATCTTTAAGGACTCGCTTCCGTGCTGTATCTTATCGTGGGCGAAGTGAAATACGAACGGGTTGCGACAGGTAATGACTTACACCTTCGTAACAAAACACACTACAGACAAGGTTGTGGTACTCGTAAATGTCAAAACAAGGATACAGTACGATAAGCGATAGGCCAAGAATTAACCTAATTGTCACGCGGGCCGGACGGAAGCAAATTTCCAAAGAATAATAAATTTTAATGGCGTCACAAACACATTTCGCCGTTTTCTTTGATAACTGGAACAGATTTTTGACATGTATCACGTTTTAGGCTGGTTGTGACGGATTTTGCGGGACGCGTGATGCGAGGAACATGTTTATATTAATATATAACAGTATATTTTGCTAGTCGCAAGTCTTACATTATATCAATTAAAAATTACTGTTCCCGCTCGGGATCGAACCGAAGAGGCACGTGAGGCGCGTGTTAACCACTACACTGCGCCAACTACGAAGAAGTTTAACCGATATAAGTATACGAAATGAAACGTTAATTTGATTTTGGTAGTTGCATTAAAAGGTCAGTTGTTTTATATTAATTTGTAAAGATCAGCTGATTTCACTGAACAGCTGATAGGCTATAATAAGTTATAGGTTATGTTGTTTAAAAACTAGCTATATTTATTCGTCGTGTTTTCGAACAAATTATCGTAATTAAAAAAGGAAGAGAAAATATGATACATGATTTTTATTTTCAGTTCAATAATAGGGATTCTTTTCGTCTGTTCTAACGAATTTAATATCCATCTACAATCTCATAGATTAGAACTAAGGTTCCCGACATAAACTAGGTCCAATGACCGTGCCAGAATGTCATTCTACGTTTTTAAATCAATTATTCAATTTTCGCTAGTTCAAATCTGAACATTTTTAAAATTTTAAAAGGAGGATTATTACTGAAAAAATTAAAACTTATTTACGAAGGAAGGGATGATAGCCGTAATTTCCCCTTGCATGCCTCAACGTGGCTTGGCTTGGCTTGACCTACAAAACCACTGTTACCAACTAACGAAACCTGAAAACGGATAAATCGAAAATATATTTTGCCCACGGTTGCAATACTTTATATACAGATCCTACATTTCATATCTCAAAATAAGAAAATTAAAAATTTTCAAAAATTAACTGAAATTTGAATAAAATCAGAACGCAAGTTTTGTATCAACTAGAAAAGTAAGGACAAGAGTGTAACACGTGAATCGTAGCTGATTCGGGAAGGGTGAAGATTATATATTCATTTAATCAAATTCCCAAAGTAACCCCCACCCCGCATAGGGGATGGCCGAGTCCGGATCAATGTCAATATAAATACATAACTTGATTAGCAAACCGACAAGCCTATACAATGGACGCGTCCCGTTTAAAAGCTTTCTCGGTTCCGACCCGATTTTCGAAATTGGCTTGTCACGGGGCAAAGGGATTTGCAGATAAGTTTATTTTAGGGAAGGGACGTTAATTTGAAGGTAGTAATCCAGATGAACTGGGGGTGGAGAATGGTCTGGCGGCATTATATCTGTTAAAAAGTTAATCAACAGATGAATTTTTTTAACAATGAACATGCAGAGGTAACTTCACGTAATCAGCGGGTTTCGTTATTTCTCCCGAACTGTAAAATACCTTTGTTTCAAAATTGTTACATTAACTTAAGTTGTGGATTTTCATTTATAAAATCAAAATTTGAGCAAAGTATAATTTTATCTCTAAAGCATCGTGATCGTATTTTCTTTGAGTTTTTTTGTTGTTATTTTAAGGCGAAAAGCACATTGAGACTATTATCGCCTCCCTAAATGTAAGTGTGAGTGTAAAGTGTTAAAGTCGTAAGTGTGGTGTTGTAAGTGTCAGTGTGTGTTAATCCTCTCAATAGGTGCAGCTAGTCTGTGCACCCCCCTGCGGTAAGTAATAATACAACGCCCCCATACGTTAAGCTGAAGTACTAAAATATACTACATTTGAATAATGATATCCTAGTCAGTGAGCGATGACAACTACAAAATGATAAACCGTTTTAAAAAAATTTCCCCATTTTTCTTCTTCTTCTTCATCCGAATCGCTTTGAACGTCAGCCACATGGGCTTACTGCGCTCCCGATGATGATGTACTGGCCTTAGAAGTCCACAAGATCCAAGAGTTTCTTAAAATCCAGCACCTTGCAGACGAGATCCTGCTGTGGAATCTGGTCGCTATTTCTTTCTTGCTCCAAAATTACCATTCAAAAGCGGATATCCTGCAATCGCATTTCCTGGACAGAGGAGGTACATACCCATCCTGTGCATATGTTCCCAAAACATTCGTCTCCATCATGGTTACTACTTTCCTTTCGTTTCATTCAATAAACGTAAGAAAGCTAGATTCAATATGTTTAGGGAGTCCTTGAAGAGGTACCCAGTCTAGCAATGTCTTTATCTCTTCTCTTGCTCACTTCGAGACCAAGTACCGACAGCCTGCATATCCTCTTCCTTAATATACCACAGAATGGTTCAGGTCTTGTGAATTTGGATACGTTACAGCGACAGGCTCTCATATGCCAACCGATTTGGATCGTAAATATTTAAGAAAAATTGTTTTTCACACTTAGTCTATACAAGTACTTCAATCGTGAAAGTGAAATTAGGAAAAAGAAGTACTGGATTCAACTAAACAACAGCGAGAGGTATTTTAAGGGAGCTTAGATTGTACAAGGAAAGTATCTAAATGAGATCTCCCGTAACACCTTTGGGAGATACTGGCAGTAACTTTGAGGTACAAAACTTCATGTTTACATTATAAATTGATAAAAAATAATGTAATCTTATAGGTAATGCCAACCGATATGGTGCATAAATTATTTCAAATATATTACCTCTTCAAATGGACACTTCGAGAAGGAAAAAATATTGATTTATTTATTCCTCATGACTAACATCCAAAACTACCGGCAGAGTTTTTATTTTTTCGAAGAAAAGTTCGACAATCACATTTTCATGAGACTTCTTCACAAGCTGTGGTTATAGTAGGAGATATGACGCTGCGGCAAATCTACTGCCAGTGACGCGCGTTTCAGATGGACCTCCGTCAACCTCGGTAACTCAGGAGTGACACCAGCGTCCCTTGTGAGTCCCAACAGCAGCTGCTTTGCATTTTTCTTATGCGATTGAAAATGATAACAGCGTCCCGATAACTTTTGCGGTAACTGTGCACCGGGCCAGTCTATCAGCTCGTTCATTTCCACGAATCCCAGCATACCCTGGTAGTGTGTACGTTTCTTAACTGTGTCACTAGATTAATACAGTTAGCAATCCCAGGCTTGTTTAGAACTAGCTTTCGTCTCACTGCCTGGCTGCCATTTTTTATTAATTTTTTAAATCTGTTGATAAAAAAAGGCTTGAAAACCAAAAGAGAGAAAGCAAAATGAATGCCAGAATTTATATGAAATGTTTTTCTTAATATATGATTGGAATAAGAATTAAAAACATCTAAACGCATCTGTTTTTCAGACAAAAAAAAGTTTTTTACGTTTCATTTAATTAGACCCACTTCAGTTTTCCTCTTTCCTTTCTATCCTAATTATAAGGACATAAACAAGCTCAACGTTCTCATTAACCAGGCTAATTACTGCGTGACTATCAATTTAAAGAAACACATAACGATCGCCATTACAAGTAAGTTTTATGTGTACACAATTACAATAATTGCGATACAAATCTGTTGTAACGTAATACAGAGAAATATCGACTAAACAAGATCATAAATAATTAAAAAAATACTATAAAGTGTGGTCAGTAAAAGCAGAAAACAAAATACTGTACCTGGCCAGTCAACGCGATATAGCGTGTTGTCGCAGTACGTTGTATCAATATTTAATCTGTAGTCGGTAATAATGTTCTGTAATTTGTTTTTAACGACTTGATTAGGCGACACGAGATTTTGTCAAACGCGGTGAAAAATGAATGTCATGACGTAATGAAAGCGTATTTCTAGAAAATAGCATTACAATAACTAACACTTTGAAACGCGGACATATTTGTAAAATATACGTATGTATAGTAAACAACATGAAAAATGAATTTTGATCACCGTAAATTTTATAAATTTTCATCGTTCACATTAAAATGTGTAATTTAATTTTCATATTTACAATAAAACTGGAATATTAAAATCCAAAATTACCCAGATTTTATCACAAATTACATTTTTAATTTTTGACAAACCATTTTGAAAATCGTAAAAGGATATTGTTAAATACTGGTAACGGTCTTGTCCAAGGTGTAAGCAATTTTAAAGAATCGAAATCATCTCAAATTTAATTTGAATCGAATCAGAATAAAAGTGCAAAGACACATAAATCGTATTCTAGAGTATCGATACATTTCAAGGCTCCGGATCTTATCTTGTGCCAAAAATTAATTTTCCTAAGTGAATTCGCTAATAAATAAATATTAAACCTGTGTTTTCTATAAAACGCAAAATGATAGCGTTTCACAGTTTTTATCAGTAATATTCTCTTATACACGACACCAAACTTATACGGTAAACACTTTGGTCAAGTGTTCATATCTTATTATTCACCTACTTCGTTCGTATTTTGATTTTTAAAATATTTCTTTAACGTCATATTACATACATTTGACTAGATTAATAAAAGTTAAATTACTTTTATTTGCGAAAATAAGAGAAATATTCGTCAGTATTTTCATACAATAAATTTATTTAGTGTTTCGGAAATCATCAAAAGTTGTAAACTTCCTTACAAAGCCTCAACTGCAGTACTCCGGACGGAATGTGTCGCCATCTATTGATATTTTTTTGAACTTGCAACCAACCGCGGCCCAATCATTGGTAGTTCACCATACGACAGTGTCTTTCGTAGTAAAAACGATCGCATTATGTTCTCCTAATAGAGCCGTTCGCAAAATATTGTACAAAAACATCCAGAACGAACACGAAATGCAAACCGACCGACCCGTTATCAAAACATATGTTCAGTCTCAGCGGAACAACTACTAGACTCCATTTACTTGCCCTACCAACATTAATTCTTACTTCTATAAATAGACAAAAGAAGAAAACCGACCACGCCTGTGCCCAAGGAATCTGGCACACACCAGACGAGCACGACGTGCACGGCCCCGGGCTCATCGAGAGTACTTGACAGCGCATGCGCTCTTTAATAAACTCGGTAACCTACGACCAGTTTCTTACGATAATCTCGATGCAGTGTAATTTGTAAAACGTCAAGCACTTCCTCTATTGAAAAGTATCGATAGCCTGTGATCTGTCCGATAGATTTCACTTAGAGGTTAGTGTTTCGATTTAGATAATAACAGTAAACGTGTGTGTGATTATCGAGTGTGAATTGAATACGGTAACAGGTAAATCGGTGATTAGTAGCAGTGATTTTCTTCCCCCGAGTTGAAACAGCAACTAACGCAAAACTTGTTCTATGATGGAGTAAAGAACTGGTACGAATTGTTTGCTTTTTCCGTTCTGTAAATCTGCAACTCTTTCAGGAAGTTATCACCGCACGGGAAAATGTCCGATCCTGAGAAGGTTACCAATTTTGACATCCTGGTTAGACAACCTGTAACGAGAAACGGATCCAGCAAGAAGCCACGAACAAGTGAAAATGAAACAAAAGTGGTTTTCACTTTTTACTGATAATTTCGGAACCGTTTAAAAAGGAACGTACGATAAACGTTTCTTATTAAAAAGAAAGTACTTACCTAAAACGTGGACCTAAAACGTGGACCTTTTTTAATAAATCTTATAAAATCTTATTAAAACGTGGACCTTTCTTCATAAATCTTATTAAAAGAGAAAGTACTTACCTAAAACGTGGACCTTTCTTGATAAATCTTATTAAAAGGGAAAGTATTTACCTAAAACGTGGACCTTTTTTGATAAATCTTATTAAAAGGGAAAGTACTTACCTAAAACGTGGACCTTTCTTGATTAATGATAAATAAATTCGTTAAAGAAAGCCAAACTGCCTGACTTGCACAGTGTGCTCAGAAAATACGTTCAAAGAATTGGACGACTGGTAGAGTTATTTGAAAAACGGAAAAAGATATATTGTATATTTTACATAAACCGGTGAACTCACGATAACATGTGAACTGAACCATAAGCTGGTAAGATAAACTTCGGGATGCAAGCACGATGCGGCGAATGAAATGGTAGTCTTCTCAACAACACGTTGTAATTTTTATTGAGGACTACAACTACAAACTAAGTACAAACTTACCCAGTATTTATAACTTAAGTACAGAGATAGTCACAAGATCACTGTGTGTCAGATGTTCATTCCACTGAATGGCTCTGGTTGTCAGCTACAGCCTCTTCAGCTTGATATGCTATCACTGCGCCAAGTCCGAAGGATTTTAGTCACATGCATCTTCGTTCTGAATTTCTATCTACTAGCATTTGCTGAACACTAGCATTAGTATGGGTTTAGAGAAATGTTTGACGCTTCGTTGCTACTGCCTTGATTTCACTTTAAGGTGAATAGTTTCATTGTGTGTGTACCACGGCGCATTTACTATTATCCGAAGAATTTTGTTTTTTTCTTAATTTTCTTTGTATTACTTCTCTTGGCGCATCCCCAAATAGCTCCACACCGGCTTAAGATCTTGATTGTATAAAATCCTGCATTATATCTAAATATACTTATTCCTGCATTATATCTAAATATACTTAATCCTTCATTATATCTAAACAGCCAGTACATATTCTTGAACTTAATCTCAAGCTCCTTTCTTTTCTTTGTAATGTGTGACTTCCAGTTCAAGTTTGAATCCAAATCCATTCCCAAATATTCAACTTCATTTCTGTTTGGAATAATTTTACTGTTTATTAGTATTAGCACTTCTCTTTTTTATAAGTATTATTAATACGGGTTGACTTTAACTCCTCAAGTTTTATACGCTTCCGTTTGGTCCATGCAATAACTTTCAGGATGGTTTCCTGCAGTTTTTCTGTTACGTCTATCGCCAACAAATTATAAGGAAATAAGGATAAACTATAGGCTAATATATGGACAACTATGTCCATTCACCAAATATGTTAGGTCTACTCCTAAAAGCTCCGTGAATGTCAAAATAAACATACACAATCTATGCGTCACGATAATTTAATTCATAAATTATGAAATTTTTTGGTAGAGGATAAGAGATATATGTTCAAAGATAATTTTAAAATTTAGATGCTTATTTTTTCACAAATGTAGGTTTAGGTTAGAGAAGAGATGTTCAAAGATAATTGCAAAATTTAGATGCTTTTTTTCACAAATATAGGTTTTGGTGAGAAATAGAGATATCTGTTCAAAGATAATTTCAAAATTTAGATGCATATTTTTTTCACAAATATAGGTTTTGGTGATAAATAGAGATATCTGTTCAAAGATAATTTCAAAATGTAGATGCTTATTTTTTCACAAATATACATTTTGAGTGGAGAATAGATATATCTGTTCAAAGATAATTTCAAAATTTATATGCGCATTTTTTTCAAATATAGGTTTTGTTTAGAGAATAGTTATCTCTTCAAAGATAATTTCAAAATGTAGATGCTTATTTCTTCACAAATATACATTTTGAGTAGAGAATAGATATATCTGTTCAAAGATAATTTCAAAATTTAGATGCGCATTTTTTTTCAATATAGGTTTTGTTTAGAGAATAGTTATCTGTTCAAAGATAATTTCGAAATGTAGATGCTTATTTCTTCACAAATATACATTTTGAGTGGAGAATAGATATATCTGTTCAAAGATAATTTCAAAATATAGATGCGCATTTTTTTCAAATATAGGTTTTGTTTAGAGAATAGTTATCTGTTCAAAGATAATTTCAAAATGTAGATGCTTATTTCTTCACAAATGTACATTTTGAGTGGAGAATAGATATATCTGTTCGAAGATAATTTCAAAATTTAGATGCTTATTTTTTCACAAACATAGGTTCGGGTTATAAATAGAGATATCGGTTCAAAGATAATTTCAAAATGTAGATGCTTATTTCTTCACAAATATACATTTTGAGTGGAGAATAGATATATCTGTTCAAAGATAATTTCAAAATTTATATGCGAATTTTTTTCAAATATAGATTTTGTTTAGAGAATAGTTATCTGTTCAAAGATAATTTCAAAATGTAGATGCTTATTTCTTCACAAATATACATTTTGAGTGGAGAATAGGTTTTGTTTAGAGAATAGAATTATCTGTTCATTTTTTTTGTGTTTAACGTCCGACTATTGTGTACAATTGGGCTAATGCAGACGGTGGGATGATTTATAGCGTATGAAAATGCCAAGCCCTCGCCGGGAATCGAACCCGGGTCCTCGGGGTGAAAGCCTAGGACGCTATCCACTAGACCACCGAGGCGGCAGTTATCTGTTCAAAGATAATCTCAAAATTTAGATGCTTATTTCTTCACAAATATAGGTTTTGGGTTGATATTAGAGATAACTATTCGAAGGTAATTTTAAAATATATATGCTTATTTTTTCACAAATATTGGTTTCGGGTGGAGAATAGATATCGGTTCAAAGATAATTTCAAAATGTAGATTCTTATATCTTCACAAATACAGACGATCTTCATTTAACAGCTGCCAGGTGAGTCCGCCATATTGGCGCCATTTAATTTTACAGTTTCTTGTTATTCACCCTTTTTTATCAGTCAAGCTTAATACGTAAACACATTAACTAGGAAAACCTATTTGGGGAAATGTTGGAAACCTATTTGGGAAATTGGTGAACAGAATGTTTAGTTTTCATTCTGTATTTCACTTTTGGAAACTCATCGAAAGACGTAAAATTTACCAGATATACTAATGCTGTTTACTTGATTAAAGTACTCAGAAATTAAGTTTTAAACACAACAATAATCGTTTGGCCAACCAGTTTAAAAATTTAAACGACCCAACGGCTGACTTAATTAATTTGACAGATCGGAAACTCTGCAACTTATCTCGAAAGATCTCACTTCACCGGAATTAGACCGCCATGACACTTGATCTGTGTGTCAACATTAGAAATGTTTTTATTGACAGAATTTAATTACAAAGATTAAGTGTTATCAGTGATAGCAGCGCTGTATGTGTTATTTTAGTGAAGTCAGTTCAAGGTCACTGTATAAAGAACCCATTATGAGACTCAGAGGCGAGGAAGATTGGGATGGTTGTACAGTATCAATATTTGTACAGTGAAGTACAGACAACAGATGGCTGTCTTACCTAGGCGGCAGCGAAGATGCCGGTTACATTTAACGGAGCGTTAGTACGAGATATTTTCAATGTACTTCGTGATGGAATTTTGCGTTTATCTCGTTTTTTTCGAGATAACTAAAAAAATAAACACATTCTCACATTCAATTAAATTATTTAAAATATGTTCTAAAAAAGTCTATTAATCCAAATTTCACTATTACACACCCCCAAGGAATTATAGGCCCACCGGAGGTACAGAAAGACACACACACACACACACACACACACACACACACACACACACACACACACACACACACACACACACACACACAGCCAAAAATACGGAAATCATTCAAACTTTAAAATTATTTCAGATAGAATACTGTAACTTTCAGGATTAGTTATCGGTAAACTACTTTAGTTCTTGGTGAGAAAATAATTCAACACCTTCTTTTTTGACGTAAATTTAAAATAACCGCGGCACGCAACTGTCTCGCAGATGTGATAGAAGCAAATTTCCAAAAGTATTTTCTTTTATCTTAACCGTTTTGATATTTTGATCTAACACCATAATAAGCATTAAAATCTGCATACATTAGCAATTTTAACTTCCAAACTACACCGGAAATACAAAAATAAACCTGAACACCGTAAAATTAAATTTCTTGGTTACAACGTATTTTAAAAATTAAAAAAGCTCATTCATGCAGTTTGTTCAACGCTATTACGACGGTGAAATCGGATTTTCGAAAAACTTGTAAGGCAAAAAAAGGTTACGATTTTTTTAAAGGTTTGGAATGGCCGCCATTTTGAAACAGTTGGAACGAATTTTGCTGCTAAAACGAAACTATTTCCATAAATGATTTTTGTGTCAAGTTTGAATAAAATCTGACCTAAACTGCGAAAGTGAACTTGCTAAAACGCACGCACGCACGTGCGCGCGCGCTTATAAATCATATGTTTAAACATTCAAGAAAATTCGAATTATCTTCAGAAAGCAAACAGAATTCCGGTTTTCTGTCATCTTCCATAACGATTTGTGAACATTAGGTTTTCTTTAGATTTTTGTTTAAAAACTAAAGATAAATTAATGCAAAAATTGATCAAAATATATGAAGCTGTTTTGAGAAAATATGATTTTTTAACAAAAAAAAAAAAAAACACGCACGGAACAAAAATTTGCGAAGAATTTAAACTTCAGTATAACTTTCGAACGCTGTTTGAAAGATTGTTAAGTCCTTAATACGGTAGAGCAGTTTGGAATAACATGCCCTACAAAATACGTCAGGACTGCTAAGGTTTCACACCTGCTAAATTCTTTACATCCTAATTAACTGCTTAATCGGCCTAATCACGAAGGAAGGTAGAATACAAAACAAAAGCATTAACGTTAGTTATAACGCTCCGTTAAGTTCTAACTATAGCTCCACGTCCTCCGAGTGCCCTCTAAAACCCGCCAAGGTCAAAGCATACCAACCAGCATTGCCGTGCGCTGTGATGTTCCACGGTATTTTTAAAATGCCAACTGGGTGTCCTTGGACTTTAAATAGAAACAAAGGATAATGAATGAAGAGCCGGGACTGGGTCGGTATTCACTATTTGTGGGCTACCGACCGCTCTTAGGTTGTAAACGTATTGGTGATTGGTTATGGAAAATGTTCATCGCGTGTACAGTCCGATTGGAAAATAGTGTTCACTTTAGAGGGAACGGTATTTATTTGTTTTTAGATTATTAATTTTAGTTTAATTTGTTTTAAATCAACTTGCGTTATAATAAATTTTAGTATGTAAACAGCTTGGACAAGTTCGTCACGCAGGTAAAATCCGTTAAACCGTTTCAAAATGGAGGGCAATTCTTGAAAAGTACAACTTTTTTGATATTCTGATTCTATCTTCGCAATAAGCGTTTTAAAATTTCAAATTTTATTGAATATATCGGAATGAATCAAGAGTTAAATTTTCGTATTTTATTTTAGCTAAAATGCTAATTTATGCAGATTCTAACGCTGATTACGACAATAAAATGGGATTTATTCAATATGAGCTAAAAAGTGTATTATAAAATAGTTACGTTTTGGAAGTTTTCGTCTTTTACGCTAACGAGACAGCAGCGATCTCTTTACTTTAATTTGTAAAGTTGTCCATACAAAAAACGGCGTACGGGACAGAAAACTCGAGGAAAATATGACTTATGAGCATGAAATGGAAACGGTAGCACGTCGCGTCAGTAACTGAAACTTTAAATTCAGTTGAATAATTAATCGTGGAACATTCATCCATTTCCTCTCCGGACGGATATATGCGCGCTAGCTAACTTCCTGTTAACACTCTAAATTGTAAACGCTGCTACATTGTATTCAATTACTTGACCTCTATGCACGGACCTCTATATCTGAGAAAGTTATGATAAATCTCTTTTTCCACTTAATTACGGCCGTTGTGATATCGTCCGTCACGTGACCTTGACTGGTTTATCGGCGTAATTAATTTTTAACCATTCCGTTTATCTGGACAATTCATTATAATCGGAAGAGCTGTCATCGATGTAAAATCTATTTACAAAAGAAAGCGGCGATAAAATCGTGGCCGCCGATTGATTTATTCAACAATTACTGAAATAAACGCGTTACATAAAAGTCAACCAGACTTAACAACAAAGAAACGAATCTATAACCCAACAACAAAGAAACGAATCCAGAATCTATAACCCAACAAGAAAGAAACGAATCCAGAATCTATAACCCAACAAGAAAGAAACGAATCCAGAATCTATAACCCAACAAGAAAGAAACGAATCCAGAATCTATAACCCAACAACAAAGAAACGAATCCAGAATCTATAACCCAACAAAAAGAAAGGAATCCAGAATCTATAACCCAACAACAAAGAAACGAAACCAGAATCTATAACCCAACAAGAAAGAAACGAATCCAGAATCTATAACCCAACAACAAAGAAACGAATCCTGAATATATAATCCAACAACAAAAAACGAATCCAGAATCTATAACCCAACAACAAAGAAACAAATCCAGAATCGAAAACCCGACAACAAAAAAAAAAAACGAATCCAGAATATATAACCCAACAATAAATAAACGTATCCAGAATCTAAAACCCGACAAAAAAACGAAACCAGAATCTATAACCCAACAACAAAGAAACGAATCTAGAATCTATAACCCAACAACAAAGAAACGAAACCAGAATCTATAACCCAACAACAAAGAAACGAATTCAGAATCTATAATCCAACAACAAAGGAACGAATCCAGAATCTATAACCCAACAACAAAGAAACGAATCCAGAATCTAAAACCCGACAAAAAAAACGAAACCAGAATCTATAACCCAACAACAAAGAAACGAATCCAGAATCTATAACCTAACAACAAAGAAACGTAAGACGAACTGAAAAGTACAGAAATTTTAAGATTGTAAAATACTAAATAATAAATTTATTAACAAAATATTGACTAATTGAAAAACATAATGTTCCAAACGGAACAATAAAACCTACAGAAGTATTAACGATACATAAAGGGAAATGTTTATTAATAAAAAAGCAACAATAAATTCATTATATAGAAGTTATATAGCATTATGTAGAAAAACACAACACTAACCAGCAAACAAAAATTCATAACGAACAATCACAGTAAGTCAGCTTAACAAAAACAAATAAAATTATAATAAAGCAACAAAAACAATTGGAAAAAGTTAAGCAGCATGACTGAAGATGACAGAGTTTGTGGCATCTCTTGACAGAACAAAATATAACTTGAAAGCAACACAAAAACATAATAACAATCTTGAAAAATAAGCTCAGGAAAATATAAAGACCATAACAATATTAATAAGTTAAAGTAGGCCACATCTAAAAACGAAAAACAAAAGAATACAAACAGAAGCAAAACAGAACCAAGAAGTAGTTTAAACGAACACGTAGAACGGAATTTAACAAAGTGTAGAAAAAAACATAAATTAATGAAAATATTACCGAATACAGACTACAAAAATCCAATAAACTATTAAATGAAGCAAGAAACAAACTGTTCACTAATTAAAGAATAAACATTGAGACTATAAAAGTTTAAGGAACCAAATAGTGTAAAACAGTTCAACACAAACATCACTGTTCAACAAAAATTAATACAATAATGCAATGAAAAGCCGATAAAAAAACGTTTAGAAGCACGATCTGAGATGAGAGATTTCGCAACATTTCTTGCCAGAAGTAAAATTTATCTAAAAAATACGATAAAATGATAATGTTGAACAATAAACACGGGCAGAAAAACGAAAAACAACATTAACGAACACAATACAAATTAAAATCAACAAGGACAAATTGACTGAATTTACAACGAAAAACAAAACAATACAAACGGAACGTACACAAGAAGTTGTTGAGGCGAGCTGCATAGTAGTAACCCAGACAGGTCTCCTCTACTTGACCTTCAAACTGCAACTCTGTATTGTCGAGTGTTAGTCATGCCAATTACTTTAATCGCCCGGTCTGTCTGTCCTGTTCTGTCCGACTATTTCCTGTCTGGTAGCTTCCTCTAAGGATTCCTAATCATATTTCAAGGGCAAACTACATCTGATGCTAACGAAAGTCCTTGACCGTTTCTTACAGATTTGAAGAGAAAATGATGTCTCGTTATCTTCGCGGCTCCACCCATCCGGAACCAGGATAATTTGAGTTTCTCCTAAAATTCTTTCCAGCGATTTTCCATTGGAAAACGAGCTATTGCACCTGACATCCATGGTGTGTGTGTGTGTGTGTGTGTGTGTGTGTGTGTGTGTGTGTGTGTGGGGGGGGTGTTTGCACTCTAGCGTTGCAATTTCGGTGAAGTGATTCAAATGTGAATCATCAGATTTCCACAATAATCGATGTTCGGAATCGTTTTTGACAAGATTTTTATCCGATAAAATCCGTTCAAATGTATAAAAATTGCGGTCTTTCTAAATCTTAATAAAACGACAACTACAAAAATCTGATTCACTATCGCAGTAATCATACACGAAAGCACAGGAAATCCACCGCCATCTGGAAACTGAGATAAATCTCACTCGGACAAAGCACTGCCTCTTGTAGCGTCAACACATGGTCAATATCAGCGAACCAAAAACCCAGCTCACATAAATCACGTTTCGCTCGTAGATTTTTTTTGCCAGCAATAAGAGTTAATTAAAAGTACTCTGGGTCATTCATCAGATAGCGTGTGATGGCGTGACAGTTTTTCGGGGAGGGGGAAGTTTTGAAGAGGAAATTAGCTCTGCAGGAACCGGCCGTGATCCGACGCCGCGCGGTTTTATCTGGGACACAGAATTAGGTTTTTTTGGAAAAGTTTGAAACCCTTTGTGCGGATGTGACGGAACTTTTAATGGCCAATGCTGCGTGTCACGTGATCGGGAACAAGTTGGGCAAGTTTCCGTTTTGATCTTTCATCGCTTTCGATTGATATTTTTTTTTCAATTCGGTCTACATTTTTCTTTCGTATTTTGGTAAAAAAATTTTAACTGAGCTTTGTTTTAAAAAGCGTATTTTTTAAAAGAAACAAAGAGAAATAGGCTTTTCTTAAGTGGAGATGGTTTGGAAAGAGAAAAAAGAAGCAAGGCGTGGCTAGTTCACGAAACCAAACGAAAATACACGATTTAGTCATTCATGTACTTCGTACGTAATTATGTCCTTCAATTTTTGCATCATGAAAATAGCACATATACAAATGTATTTCTGTACCCCAAAATCTCAAATACTCAGGTACTAATAATCAATTTTTGAGAAAATTGTTAACAGTGGTTTTATTTAATATTATATGATATACGTTTATAGGTCTATAAATACTATTTTCTATGTTTTAACTTTCTTACAACGAAATATGTAAAACAGGGATCGAAACAAAATATATATACCGAAATGTTCACACACTGTAAACGTTTACAAAACCACTGAATACGTACTGGAATGATAACTCTTGAGAGTTTTGTGAGCGCTCGCAGCTAGTGGCATCTTGCAGCAGTGTATTAACTACAGTTAAATAGATAATAGTACTGTTTATTTCCTTATCTCTCCACCCTTTGTCCTTGCGGTTTGCAGCGTTCATAGCGGCAGATAGTCCAATTACTTCGACTTTAGCCGCTCCGTTTACATTCAGTAACAAAAGGTACGGTATTACTTGAATGTCTGTCTGTCTGACACACATATATCGGAGACTAAATAAGTAAATCAAATTTGATTCAAACTAGTGGGAAATGGCTTTGGTTATAAAATGGCGGCAATTCCAAATCTTCATAACATTTTTATCTTTTGAAAATCAGATTTCACGAGACTAATCAGCGTGAAACTCTGCATAAGCATTGTAAATTTTAAATTAAACTGAACACGACGGCGTACAGAACTTCCTTATTCTGCATATTTAAAACTTTCAAATAAGACAAAAATATTCTTTAAATTTCGCTTCCCACTACGTCAGCAAGACAGATGCGTGCACCGTTCATTCTTAGTATTTACTTTTCATAATTTAGGCTGCGAAGTAGAAGCGAGTATTTCGCAAATACGATAAATAAGTTCTGGATAAAGAACTCGAGTTTGAAGTTTTTATGCGGAATTATTACAAATCAACGTGTCAGCGCTACGCTAAGAATCGCGCCTGACGATGACATATAATACAAGCTTGCAAATCCGAAACTGTCACTTTCCCGTCAGCACGTCAAGTCTTGCATCCACATACAACGCTGCCGAGCCTCTACTTAGGGACTTTTTAAAACATTTTTAAAAGCTGTCATTTTCAGAGAGGATTTTTTGTCGATATTTTAAGTAGGGTAAGTAAAGACTGTCAAAGCTGCAGGTGATTGTTCATCGGAGAGGGTGAAGGTTGGAGGGCGGAGGGCGGTGGGGTGAAAGCCGCGTACGGAAACACTTGTTGATTCTACGCTTGCCCGTTATTACACTTTATACGAAGTTAGACTTACTTTCTCTGATTTATTTGTACAAATATTCCCGTGTTCTATATGAAACTGACAAACAAAATAAACACATTATTGTGTTGGCGGTTAACATGGAACAATCGGTATAATTTTTGAAAGTTATTTTACCAAATAATTGCTCAAATTTGAGTAATATTTAATGATTCAAGTGTAATTAACTACGTTCAGAAGTAAATACGACAACCAAAAATAAACCCTGACCGCTATCGTTTTTTTTTTTTTTTTTTAACGTCCGACTATTGTGCACACTTGGGCTAATGCAGACGTTGGGATGATTTATAGCGTACGAAAATGCCAAGCCCTTGCCGGGAATCGAACCCGGATCCTCGGGGTGAAAGCCTAGTACGCTATCCACTAGACCACCGAGGCGGCTTCGTTTTCTTCAATTTACTCTCGTAACACAATTTTCATTAATTTCAAACTTTCTACACTGACCTCAATTATTGATTCAGATTCGGGTAGTTCACATATTTACCTTCAACATTTAGATTTAGTTACTCAACAGATTTTAAGACAAATGTGACCAGATGCGCCATATGTGATCAAAGTTTGTTTAAATTTTCCAGGTTTTTTGATTTTGAGCCGGATTTTTTTGGAAAATAACTGAATGTGAGAACGTTTATGATTTTCAATTTTTTCTAACCAGTGATTTTTTTTTTTTAGAACGTCTCGCTTATCCGATATAAATGGATCACCGTGACATCGGATAAGCGAAAATGTCGGATAATAGGAAAAGTTAAGAAAAAGGCAAAACAAAGTTATAATTTTAATGCAAACATAATTTTTACAACCAAACTCTACCAGTTAACCCTTTTAATACAAGTTTCTAAACTTTTTTTTTTTTAACGTCTGGCTATTGTGCACACTTGGGCTAATGCAAACGATGGGATGATTTATAGTGTATGAAAATGCCGGGAATCGAACCCGGATCCTCGGGGTGAAAGCCCAGTACGCTATCAACTAGGCCACCAAGGCGGCAGTTTCTAAACTAGAATGTATATACAGAATACAACAAATATTAATATATAAAAGAAGAAATCCTGACTGCTGACTGATTCATAATCAACGCAGAGCCAAAACTATTTTAACTAGCTACTTGAAATTTTCAGAGTACATTTATCTTACCATGTTGGCGCGCACTAAGAAAGGATTTTGCAAAAATTTTATTCTGACGCCATTAAACTACTTACCCAGTTCAAATTTAATAATCAACGTACAGCCAATAATATTATAACTATAGACTTGAAATTTTCAAGGTATCTTCTTACAACAATGTCATGAGAACTTGTTAGGTGAACTAAGAAAGAATTTTGCAAAAATTTAATTTTGACGCCATTAAACTACTTACCCAGTCAAACTTTAATAATCAGCGTATAGCTGAGACTATAATAGCTAAAGAGTTGAAATTTTCAGGTATACCTTACAACAATGTCAAGGTGAACTAAGAAAGGATTTTGCAAAAATTTAATTTTGACGCCATTAAAACTACCCAGTCAAACTTTAAAATCAGCGTATAGCCGAGACTTTTCCAAGTTGAAATTCAGGGTTACCACCACATGTAGGGGTGAACTGAAAAACGATTTCCAGTATTCAACCAATAAAGAGGTAAAAATGAGGTACAATTTAGATTGGAAAAATATGTTTTTCATCTGACCTTCTTAAAACGTAACACAGTCACTCTTAGATACAAGTAATGAAATATATGTTTCACCATTTCCAAAAAATTTATCCCCTAAAGAGATTGAAAGGGGGTAGAAAATGTAAAAGAGGTGTATACAATTTTGCATTGAAAAAATATTTGTTTCGGATCGTATATTCTAGAAATATGCTATGAAACACAAATAATGGAACACATATTTCAAAATTTTTCCCAATTCATAAGTTTTAAAATGTAAAAAAGAGGTATAATTGGAGAAAAAGAGTGTTTTCATTGGAGAAAAATATTTTTTATCGGCTTTTCTTAAAAGTAAACAAAATATTCTAAAACGCAAGTTATGATGCACGTAATTCAGCATTCCACCCCTCGAATTCATCCCCTGAAAGGACAAAAATATAAAAGAGGTATAAATGTTTGTATTGTAGAAGAATATTTTTTATCAGATTTTCTTAAATTCGTATGGAACACGTTCGAATAAAACAACATATTCAGGTTATAATATTTTTTCATATTCACTGTAAAATAATCACGAGTTTAGATGATCACGCTTTTATTAATATATTTTTTTATGTTTCTAATTATTACATTACTGAAACAGTTTCAGTTTCGTGGGCGAAGCCACGACGGGTAATGCTGGTTTTATATAAAGATCTTAACAAAAAAAAAAAAAAAAATCAGTGTTATTAGCATTGATAAAAATCGTAAAACTACAGATACGTAATTTTCGTCTGCTTTGTTGACGAATGCTGTTTTTCGCTCCCTAGTCCCTCCATCTTTGAGCAACATGATGTCGATCTTGGTTGCTTCATCCTGTTGCTCTACATATGCTCATTGCAGCCTTATACTGATGACAGCAACAATATCTTCAATGATAAAACTAGAGCCTGTGGCTCATTTTCTCGTCCACTTCTTAAAAAAATACCCGGAATGTCCGATAAGCGAATGACGGATAAACGAGACTCTACCGTATTTTTAAATTAACACAAATTAATTATATCATAAAACAATCATGTTACTTAACGTTTAGCCGCTACAAGAGGGTTCTCAGTACACGCTCGGTAAGCAAGAGAACTACGCAAGTGGAGCATTGCAAGAGGGCGAGTTATTTCTATTTCACTGGCAGTACTGGCTGTTTACTCGCGGCTGTGAATTTGTTTACGGTTTTTTTACGCGTACAAGTTGGCACCCGTGTTCATGGCAGAGTTTTAAAAAAACACTAAGTTACGCGCGTCGCTCCAATGACTCACACAACTCTGACTCACTGACTCAATATTACCGTAGCCGAGAGGTGGTGACAAACATTAGATCTGAATCCATGACAGAAAAAGCATTAAAAATTTTTTATTAGCTTGAATAACTTAAGGAACGTATACATTTAGTTGTAATTCCAGTGCCTTTTTGCATTTCTGCAAGAACTAGTTTAATAGGAAATCCGCGGCAATCCTGCATTGCGCGAGCTCCAACTTTTTTCGATTCAACATGTTCGACAGTAAGTAGTATTTCTTACGTTGCGTGTGGTCAGCAATAACGCATGCGCAACACGTACAATTTTCCGCAGCACGGATGATTTTCTCGGTCAAGTGTAGCTGTTTATGTTATGCAGCAACATGTACGGTACGTTCGCATAGAACTCTGCAGTTTGCGAAAAAAAGTGCAACTTCAAAGTTATTTTGTGCAACTAGTGAAAAATGCGCATTGTTAAATTTGGTGATGAAGAAAATGAAACTTTATAGTCAATATGAATGCGTTTGGAAAATTGAAATTTCATTGAAATGAATATATATACACAAAACGCAATTTGGGTGCCAGACTTTGTTGACGAAGAGAACTATTTTGAGTTGTTGAAACGTACAATTTGGGGTGTAAGACTTTGCCTACGAACAGAACTTCTTTGAGTTGTTGAAACGTACAATTTGGGTGTAAGACTTTGCTTACGAAGAGAACTTATCTGAGTTGTTGAAACGTACAATTTGGGTGGAAGACTTTGCTTACGAAGAGAACTTTCCGAGTTGTTGAAACGTACAATTTGGGTGTAAGACTTTGCTTACGAAGAAAACTTTCTGAGTTGTTGAAATGTACAATTTGAATGAAAGACTTTGCTTACAAAGAAGACTTTCTGAGTTGTTGAAACGTACAATTTGGGTGTAAGACTTTGCCTACGAAGAGAACTTTCTGAGTTGTTGAAACGTACAATTTGAAAGAAAGACTTTGCTTACGAAGAGAACTTTTTTGAGTTGTTGAAACGTACAATTTGGGTGGAAGACTTTGCTTACGAAGAGAACTTTCTGAGTTGTTGAAACGTACAATTTGAAAGAAAGACTTTGCTTACGAAAAGAACTTTTCTGAGTTGTTGAAACGTACAATTTGAATGAAAGACTTTGCTTACGAAGAAAACTTTTTGAGTTGTTGAAACGTACAATTTGAATGAAAGACTTTGCCCACGAAGAGAAATTTTCCGAGTTGTTGAAACGCATAATTTGAATGAAAGACTTTGCTTACGAAGAAAACTTTTTGAGTTGTTGAAACGTACAATTTGAATGAAAGACTTCTCTTACGAAGAAAACTTTCTGAGTTGTTGAAACGTACAATTTGGGTGAAAGACTTTGCTTACGAAAGAACTTTTCTGAGTTGTTGAAACGTACTATTTGAATGAAAGACTTTGCTTACGAAGAGAACTTTTCTGAGTTGTTGAAACGTACAATTTGGTTGAAAGACTTTACCTATGAGTTTTTGTAACGTACAATTTAAGGAAGACTTTGTCTACGAAGAGAACTTTTCTGAGTTGTTGAAACGTACAATTTGGGTGGAAGACGTTACCCATGAAGAGAAATTTTCTGAGTCTTTAGTGCAACTTTGCAGCAATACAAGTTCAAACTATTTCGCAATCCTAGAATTCTGTAACTAATGAGATCTTCCAATTTTAACTTCTCAGCACTAATGTTTTGCATTATGAGGCGTGCTCCTAAATTATCCGGTATTTCGTACGCTGCATCTACTATTTTAAATCTTTCACCAATTCACTCATTTTTTGTTACACACAAATATATAACCCCGAACACGATAAATACAAGACTAGTAATAAGTAACTACTAGTTTTTTTCAGAAAGGAAAAAAGAAATAGCTGCAGTGTGGATTTTTCGTCGAACATATGTTCGAATTCTAGTTGTGAGTGTCTACAAAATTAGAAAATATATCAACACTGCAAGAATTCATTCTTTACTTGAATATAATTAGCCACATATCTCATTCCATCAATTAGACTTCAAGCTGCAATAAATGTAAATGGGCCTTTAATATTTAATGGCCTAATTTCTTTAACGCTATAATTGTAAATGTGTATATAGTACAATGTTACCCAAGCACTGAATACTTGGGATTTTAACACTATAAATATATGACAGAACTGCGTAATACAGAACGCTGACTCTACAAACATTGGAATTTGAGGCGTATTGTGTACAATAACATCATCCAGCAAAAGATGGCGGCTAAATAGGAATGCTTGTTTCTCGCTGCGCGTATCAGTGGGTTTTATAGACTGCGTTACGACAAAACCGCTCTTTTCTCACCAGCTGTTCGAACTTTGCTTACAATAAACACATTGTTGCACGGCTGTGTCGATACGATATACGATATGAGGTCGTTTAACTCTACAATCGTTCATATTATGACGTACGTCACGGATACTCGTAAACTCAAAGAGTGATTGTTGGAAATGCTGAGACGGGTTCTGGTTCACGCCCCGAGACGTCCAACAACCCACGCTATACGTGTTGGCGACGTTAATTCTGAGAAGTAATGCGCAGTGCGGCTAAAGTCACTGACGGCGCTGAATTGTTGGGTTAGTAAGCGACCGAAAATGTGTTTCTTTAGCGAAATACAACACAAATGTGTTGCGAATTTTTTAAAAAAATAACATAACCTTACTTTTTCATTATACTTTTTTAAAAAGTCAGTTTTCAACACCATAATCGGTGTTCAAATCTGCTAAAAACATGGAAAATGAACTCTTGAGCATCGTGAAAAAAGTATAAAATAAATAAATCAAAATATTGAATGGCATCCATTTTGAAAATGTTAAAAGGCCTTTGCTGGGTACTTTGTTCAAGTTATAACCAATATTTTTTTCCAGTTGAATGAAATCATATTAAAATTACAAATGCTAATGTGCACACACGCGCGCACACACGCAAGCATAACTCGAGTCTGAAGGAGGTTCTTAAAGGCTCGAGTTATCAAGGAATTAGAGTAAGCGAGGTTCGAGTTATTAAGCAATCCGAGTAGGCTAGGTTCTTCTAGTTATTAAGCAATCCGAATAAGCGAGGTTCGAGTTATCAAGCAATCCGAATAAGCGAGATTCGAGCTATCAATCAATCCGAATAAGCGAAGTTCGTTTTATCAAAAAAATCCGAGCGAGCGAGGTTCGAGCTATCAAGAAATCCGAGTAAGCGAGGTTCGAGTTATCAAGCAATCCGAATAAGCGAGGTTCCAGTTATCAAGCAATCCGAGTAAGCGAAGTTTAAGCTATCAAAGTGTCAGAACTAGATAATCGAGTTACTGATGTTCGATCATTTTCAATTGAAACGGCTCAAAAATCTCTATAACTCAAAATTCTTCGCGGTTAACCCCTATACCACGAATTTATAAAATTATACTGTATCCGAACATCTGATTAAGATGATTAAAAAAAAAACTACGTTATACAGAAGACCTTCGTATGAACACATTGTACCGTGTTTTTATGCAACGCTATCTATATATACCATTTTCCTTCCGATCACTGCCACCATCTAAAACCTTAATCAATTTTCACTTCTCTTACACCGTCAAAGTTTTGCATTTTTTAATTTGTAGAAGTGCAGGAAAAATACATTTGCGTAAATAATAACACATCGGTGTGAACAAACCACAGGGTGAGACAAGCAGTGAATTTGGACCGTCTTTCCAATGACACAAACATTCGTGGTCAGACTTGTGTAAAACAGCTGGAGCAGTAAGCTAGGACTGCAACTTCGAGTAACTGAAGTTCTCAGCGTGGTAATTCGACTCAGAGGCTAGTCAGTACAAAACTTCGATTTACTGAGGTTTGCGATGTACTATCAGAAGCCCTGAAAATTCGACTAATCGAAATTATAATACTGACTTACAGAGATGTTTTCACCAATGAATGTTATGAAGATTTCAAGGGGAGAAAATTGAGTTAAAGAGGTTAGCGAGTACAAAACTTCGCATTATTGAGGTTTTCAAGGTACTATCACAAATCCCGAAAATTCGACTAATCGATATTATAATTATGACAGAGGTGTTTTCACCAACGAGTGTTATGAAGACATCAAGGGGGGAAATGAGTTAAATAGGTTAGCGAGTACAAAACTTCGCATTATTGAGGTTTTCAAGGTACTATCACAAATCCCGAAAATTCGACTAATCGATATTATAATTATGACAGAGGTGTTTTCACCAACGAGTGTTATGAAGATATCAAGGGGGGAAATGAGTTAAAGAGGTTAGCGAGTACAAAACTTCGCATTATTGAGGTTTTCAAGGTACTATCACAAATCCCGAAAATTCGACTAATCGAAATTATAATTATGACAGAGGTGTTTTCACCAACGAGTGTTATGAAGATATCAAGGGGGGAAATGAGTTAAATAGGTTAGTGAGTACAAAACGTCGTATTATTGAGGTTTTCAAGGTACTATCTGAAACCCTGAAAATTCGACTAAAGGAAATTATAATTCTGACTTCCACAGGTGATTTCACCAATGCGTCTTATGAAGATGTCAAGGGGAAAATTGAGTTAAAAATAAATTCGAGTTAACAAAGACCACACTGTATAAGTGCGTGCGTGCGTGCGTGTACAGTATTGTAAACTGTTTTTAATAAATTTTTAATGGAAAATGCGTTATCGGAGCAGCCATCACAATAAGCACATCCTTTACAATACATTTTAAGAGGTTCTTTTAAATGAAAATATGTATTCCAGGTATTGTTCGCAATTTTGGTCCGAATTCAATCACAAGGCATAAAAATTGGTTTTGGTGATCAGGATTATTACTCAGTCAAATCCCCCTTTATTACTTTCATTTAAAAAAGATCACCTTTTTTCGAATTCTTTCCGGAAAATTATTTTTAAAAACTAAGATGCAGATTTTAACGCTGATTACGATGTTGAAATCTGATTACACACACACACACACACACACACACACACACACACACACACACACACACACACACACACACACACACACACACACACACACACACACACACAATTTTCAACGACCCCCTCTAAACGTATTGGCGATCTAGGCACGCTTTATTCACCATTCATACACAAAATAAAAGTACGAACAGGTTAGGTTAACTTTTCGACATACCGTTTAGAAGCTATAGATACGTATTTCGGACAAACAGTGTCCTTGATGTAGCATTAAAATATTATCGCCGCCGGACAAAATGCACAGCATGAATTATTACTTACTAATCAGTACAAAGGGTGGTACAATATTGCACTGTACACGATACTTGCGGCATATTGTTCATTGCAAAATCAAATTTAAGTTTGGATCTGATATAATCAAGGGTCAAAGTTTGAGGCTAGGGGGTTGGGCTCATCTAAGTGGAATGTCGAAGATAAGGGTGGCATTTCAGTTTCAAATTATTTTGTCAAAGGTGGCTTGGCTACTGTTGCAATTTGGGCTTGTAAGTTTGCTCGCCGATCCCAGTCATAGGGGCAACTCTTGCCTTTTGGTTATTCCAAGTCCGGTATTATAGAAAAAACCTCAGGAATTGGTCTAATTTTTCAGAATCAAATTCACCAGATTTTGATTATTTAAAAAACAAAATATAATTCGTGACTAAACAGTCGGGAAAATAGCGATCAATGCTTTTTTTATTATTTTCCTCCGAACTATAAAGTTTATTTCAATTGCTACCCTGACTTTAGTTGTGCATTCAAGGTCAAAACCATAAACATATTTGATGTTTAACACATTTAAGAAATTACGCCTACTTTTCATTTTTTTTAATTGTTGCCGAAAAGGACTTTTAGCTACCAAGAAGTTTTTTGGTATTTTTGTAGGTCTAATTTTCGTGACCATTTTTAATTTTTCCCTTTTTTTTGAAGCAGTCTTTTACTAAGTAAATACAAAAAATGCACGTTTCGCTCTATACTCGAAAAATTCGATTCGGTAATCAAAAACATTTGAAATTAAAAATTCGAAAATTTCTCAAAATCGGTTTACCTGATTCTATGAAGTTGTATACGAAGTTACAATCAATTTAATGTACAAATTTTAATAACATTTACGGCTACGGGATAGCAGTAGGCTAAAATAGGAAAAAGCCTAAAAATATCAAAAGGAAGTATCGATACTTTTACTACATGTCTGCTATCGGGAAAAACTATCGATAATCGAAAAGAATCTGATATTAGTAAGTATCGAAAGAAACGAAACGCAAACATTAAAGAAATTTAGTAGATTATATATCAGGCTCTACTGTATCTTATCTGTTTCCTTCGTATTGAAAACAAAACAATAAATGAAAATACGTAAATATAATTCTTACACGCATAAGAGAAGAACTGTAATATGTACATACAAGTAATATTTAATAAATAGTAGTCTATATATACCAAAAGCAGTAAAAATATACGTTATAATTATAGGCTAGTATTTATATACCAAAAACAATAAATGAAAATACAGTAGAGTCTCGATTAACCCTTTTAACCGTCACATTACTAAAATTCTATCTGACATTTTGAAACGGTTTTCTACAGCAAATAATTTGTAATAAATAATAAAAATAACCTTGCAGACAAAACAAGGTCACTGTAACTGTACACGATATATTTATAGCATTGGCGACTGCAGCTGATACTAATTGCCACTCTAACAAACATTAACTATCGAAAAGTAACGATTCTATAATGGACTGAGATAAAAATGCTTTTTATAGTGTCAAATTCCGAAAGAATGTATGAACGTTTCTATTGAAAGATAAAACACTCTCGCTATTTACGATAATACCATTCAGCGTATAAGTCGATCACGTAATAATCACGTGAATGCTGTACTAGTGACACGCACATGTTAGTTACTTGTCAAAAGGTTGAAAATACGAATAACTGATTGTATTAAACACCTTTATATGTAGAATTTGTATCATACATACATAAAACTTAAAGCTTTACTGCATTTTCCACAACAATCATAAAACATTCTGTGCTGTAAACAGAATTATAGTAAGTTACTTTTACAAATCGCCGAAATAAGAGTGGTCAATTTTTGTTATCCGTCTATTCTGTCATCCGTCACCCAAATGGTCACGTGAACAACGAAAGTTTTACTGCATTTTCCACAACAATCATAAAACATTCTGTGCTGTAAACAGAATTATAGTAAGTTACTTTTACAAATCGCCGAAATAAGAGTGGTCAATTTTTGTTATCCGTCTATTCTGTCATCCGTCACCCAAATGGTCACGTGAACGACGAAAGTTTTACTGCATTTTCCACAACAATCATAAAACATTCTGTGCTGTAAACAGAATTATAGTAAGTTACTTTTACAAATCGCCGAAATAAGAGTGGTCAATTTTTGTTATCCGTCTATTCTGTCATCCGTCACCCAAATGGTCACGTGAACGACGAAAGTTTTACTGCATTTTCCACAACAATCATAAAACATTCTGTGCTGTAAACAGAATTATAGTAAGTTACTTTTACAAATCGCCGAAATAAGAGTGGTCAATTTTTGTTATCCGTCTATTCTGTCATCCGTCACCCAAATGGTCACGTGAACGACGAAAGTTTTACTGCATTTTCCACAACAATCATAAAACATTCTGTGCTGTAAACAGAATTATAGTAAGTTACTTTTACAAATCGCCGAAATAAGAGTGGTCAATTTTTGTTATCCGTCTATTCTGTCATCCGTCACCCAAACGGTCATTTGAACGACGGTTAATTCAGACAATAAATCCTAGTAATTATATTATAATAAAGACAAAACATAATTCGACTTAAGATATATAAATATATAGGTTTCGTAGGTTAATTGGACGAAGTTAGAAATACGTTTACACTTAGGTCATGGCTTAACGGTATTTTGTAAGCGAGGCCAGAAACATTGTTTAAGCTTAACATAATCATTTATCGATACCTCCGACCGATACGTTATTACAAGGTATTTGTAAAAGTATCGAATGAAAATATCGAATAAAAAAATACTAGGTATCGATACTTTACTGGGATATCGATTTCGTCCCAACTCTGAACTACACGCCTCAAGGTCGTAGGTTCTATAGTAGTTTTACTGCCGTAAGCATCACCCTATCCG
>CM040183.1:77130363-77162863 GCA_022606455.1 Callitettix versicolor
GTGTTATAGCTACGTGATGCACGTTGACAGAACAAAGATGAAAGGATTAAGGAATCAACGTCGATGGTAAAATTAATGTGTAGTAGGATGACCGTTAAATGTTGTAAATAATGCGTGGCACTCAGCTGTCTCGGTGACGTGATACAAGCGAGTTTCCAACAATATTTTATTGTATGCTTTTTTGAAAATTGACTTCACTAGTACAATCAAAACTAAAATCTAATTTTCAAATTACCTACATTGAAAAAAATCTCGCACAAATAAAACCCTTGCCGTCGTCAGATTAATGTTTGTATTTTCAACCAAATTTGGAAATTTAAAATGCATTTTTTGCAACCGGTGGTAGGATCAGGTTTTAAAAAATTGTAAGGTAAAAAAGTTATAGGACTTTTTAAAATTTTGTAACAGACGTTACTTTAAAACTGTTAAACGAATTTTTGCTGGATAACGAAACCGATTTTGGGGCCAAATTTTGAGTAAAATAAGACCGAAATTTTAACACTAATTTTAACAAACGGGTATACATAATATTAAAGACTCCTTTTAAAATTTGAGGAAACACGATCGGTGCTCATTTCAAGGCCCCGAATCTGGATCTTTACCATAATGGCAGTTTTAACTGAACATTTTTAAAGCGATATTACCTAATAATACATACGAGTAATTAGTATTTCTTTTTTAAAAAGAACAGTTTTTTAACGAGATGCGAAGGAGTCGTTCCGGTAATTGAATATTAATTCGGAGATTGCTGAGCAAATATAATTTAGGGTTAAGTAGGGCCAATGTTGAAATTAGCCTAGTTAAATAATTGAGCCAATTAAAAGTGAAATTGGGTCGATTGGTTGATTGGTAAAATTTTAGCAATCTTTGCTCGTTAGAAGTTAAGGACCAAACAGTGTTGCCAATTCTACCGGAACCTGCGGCAATCCGAATCTGAACTGTTGATGTCATCAAATGAGATTAAAAAATAAAAATACTGCTTTCGAAGATAACACACTATCATTAATATTTAAACCTCGTAAAGTTTAACTTTGTTATCAAATTAGGCGTGCTCACATGTTTCACAAACTGTTTTCAATAAATTAAAAGTGAGAATATCCTAATTTCGTTCTTGCGTTGCATGCGTGTGTGTGCGCGTGTGTGGGAGAGTATTTAGAGCGTAAGTGATTAAATACTCATCAGAAGTTATTTTTGATCCTTTTCCTAATTTGAAAGTTAATATTTCCGAGAAACCATTGTAGTTTCCTAACTTAGCGTTTAAAAGTATCATTAATGTTTTTTTTTATTTACCGTTTGGACACTTTAAACGCTTGCTTGAAAAGAATGTTCCACAGAATGTTCTGTGTAACTGAGGGCCCTGAGAAAAACTGCAAACTACAATAGGAAAAAGTTTCTATAATTAAAAAGTTGGCAGCACTGAACTAAAGTTGCCCGACACCTAACTTGGACCTAACCTCACAATATAGCAGGCTTCATTCTGAAACTCTTAACAAGATAGCATAGTTCGCGAAATTGAATTCAATTAAAATTTTATATTTATTACAAAACTTGGCAACAATGTGCCCGACCAATTAAAACTTTAAAGCGAATCATTTAATGGAATCGCGCGCGATGCTAATTGGCGCTACCTCGCAACAAGATGGCCTCGTTGCCGAAATCCAAAAAATAACGAGAGTACAACACCCGCCCCCGTTCGCCCTCACCGCGCCGCTTTTGGTTCACCCTTCAGCGAACATTTATTGAAGACATTACGTAATAAAAATGCGGTTTACGGACAAAGTTCTCCAATCTTTGCTGTGGTTTGTTGGGGCCTCTCGCTTTTCAGTGTTGCAAGAACTTTTTAGAAGTAAAAACAGGAATAAAAGCGGCCAGATTACCCCGCATTATACCGTCTGCTGGTTTAATTTGTTATTCTGGAGTTTAATTTACAGTAATACTGAACTACAATTTATTCAGGCCTTTAAATAGAGGCCGAAAATCAAAAGGCCACTGTTGTTTGAGGCCTCGCGTCTAATCAACAATCTGCGTACCTAACAGCGAAGACAGGTTTTTGCGTTTTTCTTTTAAAAGTTAACGAACGAGAAAAGAATTGTTTCTTTAAAGTATTGAAAACAAAATTGCATATGGACTTGTAATAATGTACACCGAATGTAAGAAAGTCCATGCAATATGTTTGCTATGCTATTTAAAGTCTTAACTAAAACTACCAAGTACTAAAAGTTTCTCGCCAAAAGTTGTTAAATCAACTTTGAATTCCGGTCACCTGCTTACGCAGTTTGCTGAACAATCTTCTCACTTGGCTGCGGCGTCAAAACAGCTGATTTCAGTCGTGGATACACGATAAATAGATATATAAAATATCGAAATGTGCTTAGAGATCAAGAAATCTCTTAAAAGTTTTTATATGAATTTATCATGTGATTTACTAAGGGACGAGTAGATCTTCACAATGTTAAGTGGCCTCCTTAAATGAAATGGTTTTGGTTTCGTAATAAATTAGGCCTATATAGTTCGAACCCAATTACGTGTGTGGTTCAAATTTAATAACCTGATAATTTTACATCTGCACTAATACCTTTGCCAATACGCGACGTATAGCAACAACACTGCGGAAGAACACCACTGGCATTACAGTGAATAATGAGGAACAGCAAGGAAGGCACGCCGCCGCCAAATGCGAACACCGATATTGTTCAGAAAAATGCGTAGGCCTAATATTTTTACAATCATGACGAATAAAATTACGTCATAGTTGATAAATGCAGGGTATGTAATTTAGGCTGTACCGTATCGATATAATTTTTTTCAATTGTTTGCGGTTTTTTGCAATTTTTACAATCTCAAACTTTCACTTTTTGGACTTTATACAAAAGGCACATCCTGCAAACAGGACGGGTAAAACGAGTCGTTGATTAAAATCTGTTCAGTATTTTAGGACGCAGAATATCAATGTTGAAGAAGGATAAGAAAACGGAAAATTGTTGCTTTTTCAAATCGTTTTTCTACTCTACGACTACAATTTCATCGTGCCTCTAAGGTAACAGTATTGCCAATCTTATAGTTTTCTATACTCTGCGGAAAGCTTTGGTGACGTCGCGTTCCTAGATATAATTTATAACTACAAATTAAACGGATCAACAAATCTATAGGCACAACTAATAGACGAAGCTAGGGAAGGCAGATCATTATACTCAACATGGTGACAATAATCCTAGCAGAAAAGAAGAACATAAAAAGAATTTCTATAGGCACAAGTTGAAAATAAAAACAAATACATAGGAATAGAGCCATCAGCTACCAACTAAGTGGGCAATTTACTGGCAAACTTTCCCATTTACTGTATTCCTTAACATTTCTTGTAAAAAATACAGTAATCTTCATGCCTCTTAAGGTAACAATATTGCCAAACTTAGAGTTTTCTTTTTAGATATGAATACATGAAAAGCGCTACTGGTCACTTACCATACGTATACACTGTGAAAAGATTGGGTGACGGCATGGCGGAACACTGTCGCGTTCCTGGATACAATTATTGCTACAAATTTAACGGATCGTCAAATCTATCAGCATAAGATAAAAATACAAACAAACGCAGAAAGAGCGAAAGGCACGTAAACTAAATGTTGTTGTAAATATACAAACAGGAATGGAGCCATCAGCTGTCAAATAGTGGGCAATTTGCTGGCAACTTTTCCATTTACTGTATTCCTTAACATTTCTGGTGGGAAATACAGTATTCATCGAATTATTTATCACGATGGCCACTCTATTTCCAAATGGGAATTCGCTAAAAATATTTTTACAAGCTTACATTTTTTTAACTACTCGAAATAATTAAAACTAAGTAAAAACCATACAGACCAGTGGTCGGCAAAAACGTCATCTAAAAGAGCCAAATATAAACAATACAAAATTGAAGTTTATTCAAAGAGCCATTTCTTTTTAAACTTAAACTTTGTCTTTAGTAGCGACATTTTTATGGAAATAATTAGAATTAAAAGTACACTCTCGAGCTTGCCTTTGTTAAATATGTATTAGTTTAACTAACGGTACATTAAATAAAACTTAGTACCATACTTATGTAAAGATAATATTTATTTAAAAATATAACAAGTTAAATAATATAAAAGGTTTCCTTTAAAAAAACTACAAATCCTTGAAAAGTAAAGGTAAGTCAGGTTTGTATGTTGTTTTTAATTGTAGGCGCGATTCTAACTTCTCATCAATAATCAGATTTCTTAATTTACTCTTGATAAAGTTCAGCCTTGAGAATGATGAAAATGTTCGCATAAATATGCAGACACAAATAAAAATGTGCTTCTTTCTATAGGTTTGTATTTCGAAAAGTTTATTCGTCTCTTAAAAGGCAAGTTAATAAATAATATTGCCGCCTCGGTGGCCTAGTTGATAGCGTACCCCTAGGACCCGGGTTCGATTCCCGGCCAGGGCTTGGCATTTTCGTATGCTATAAATCATCCCACCGTCTGCATTAGCCCTAGTGTGCATAATAGTCGGACGTTAAACACAAAAAAAATTAATTAATTAAAAAAAATAAAATAAATAATATTCCGTGCCTGCAGTAAACATTTCGTGTAACAGCCGCAGCCAAGGAGTCAAAGAGCCGCGGTTTTCCGACCACTGATACAGACTGTTATATTTGTTTCACCCTGAGGACCCGGGTTCGATTCCCGGCCAGGGCTTGGCATTTTCATACGCTATAAATCATCCCATCGTCTGCATCAGCCCAAGCGTGCACAATAGTCGGACGTTAAACACAAAAAAAAAAAAACTTTATGGGTTTACGGAACTGCAGCTGAAATCTAAATGTTTAGTGCATTACGCAACTCAACAACGTGGGTAGGGAGAATAAAATAAAAACAGTAACAAACACAAAACGAATTCATTCCTGTGTATCCTTTATATTTGTGATCAGGTGCAATTTTCTCTACGAGCTGTATAAAGGGTCTCCGCCTCGTTTAAACCCTACAATACTTGCATTACACTTGCCGCTCAAGTGCGTACGTGCACCTAATACAAGCAATGAACACGGACCGAAAAACATTTTCAGAAATTAAATGTCTGGAAGAAAACGTAGTGCTAAGTGGTAAGCGATTGAGGCCGGCGGGGGGGTGTATTTTACGGAAATTGGAGTAGATACGCGCCCGCTGCCGTTTCCGTTAACAATATCGGGCCGCGAAGCGTATTTCGCCGATTTAATAAGATCGGTTTTATGTTTCCTTGAAACGGCCATTAGGCGATGTTAACAGTTTTATTAGCGGGCTCGGAGCGCAGCGAACCAACGTTTCATTGTATTCGTGAAATGTGCGTCTATAAAACCGATTCGGTTTTACTTTGAATGGTTTCGTAGATTGTTACGAAATTCGCCGTTTCTGGCGATCATTACTTTGGTAATATTTATTTCTGGGGTAATTAAGTTAAAGGTATTAATGACTGCAGCATCGTAACCTGGTGCTTGGATGTAAAACTATACGAGGTGTGGCTATTACATAACGAGACTGACGTTGTAAAAAATTTTATTTTCATTTTATACATAATTACTTATTATTACCTTCAATATACACCCCTTCTCTATCCCTACAACGCTCCATGCGAATTTTCCATTGTTGGAAACAGTGCTGGAAGTCATCTTCAATCAACTCCTTCAGGACTTTTGCCGCTTTCACTTTCTACGGACTCAAATCTCGTCCCTTTTAATGCAGATTTCACCTTAGGGAACAGACAGAAGTCACATTTGTAGGAAGTAAGGTGGATGTTCTAAAACTGGGATGCTGTACTTGGCCAGGAACCTCTTGACAGATAACGCGGCGCATTGTCTTGGTGGAAAACCCATGTTTGTCCTTCCACATTTCGGGTCGTTTTTTCCTTACTCTTTCACATAGTTTACCAAGTACCTCGAGGTAGTAATATTGATTGTTTGACCTTCAGGAACCCAGTGAAGGTACAAAATCCCATGAATATCGAAAAAACAATCATCATTGCTTTAAATTTTGACTTGCTGATTCTTGCTTTTTTTGTTCTCGGTGAAGCTGGGGTCTTCCAATGCATGGATTGGCGCTTTGTTTCCGGATCATACGTAAAAAACCACGATTCGGTCTCGTTATTTAATAACACCTTGTATAGCATTTTACAAAATTTGTTGTACAAACCAATATACTGCTATTTACAAGAAAAGCTACTGAAAAAATCCTAGACAGTGTATCAAATTTGATCAAAAAAATTTCGGACCCAGAATAAATCGAAAAGACAAAACAATCCTACACGGCGGTCACACATTGTATTATCGTTTCGTTTACTTCAGGACTTAAAATATCGTTTTTTGTTCATAATAAGCTACTCTGATTTATATTAAGAATCTTCAAACTAAATTTTACACAAATTGAATAAACCGAATTTGAAATATTACGGCAATTTATCAGTGTTCTTCCTACTGGTGCCTAACTGAATTTTTCGGAAAAATAGAAATTCTACGTTTCCTTCGGATAGCTCATACTACTCTCACAGGTTTATTCAAGACCTACACACACTCATTAGTCTACACAGTTTGGCTAACTCTCAGAGGTTCTCAACGGGGTTCAGGGGGATCCCTTGGGATCTATTGAATTTGGAGTCGATTGAATTTGGGGAGAGTCTATTGGGGCGTCGATGAAATAAATTCCGTTTCTAACTCTTTAAGATATCAAAAAATGGTGATTTACGATTAATATCAACAAATATTTCCCCGGAAAGTAAGATAATCGGACATCGACTGCAACTATCTCATTAAAATTACATGTATTTATGTGACTTATATTTTATTTAAATTTCTGTTTCTATAAACATAATTATATCTTTAATGTATATCTAATAATACAAAATACATCCCTGCCGGGGGGGGGGGTGCAGGCTAGCTGCACCTATTGAGAGGATTTAGACGTTCCTTGCGGTACCCGAATCTAACACACATTTACACATACAACAACACTTACGACTTTAACACTTTACACTCACACTTACATTTATGGAGGCGCTAATAGCCTCAATGTGCTTTTCGCCTTAAAATAACAACAACAACAAAATACAAATTATTTAGAAAATTGAATTACTGAATTGCTCCTAATAAAAGCTTCATTTGCGGTGATATTTGTGCAACATATTGTAAAGATATGGGAGTCCGGAATAAAAAAAAATATTTATTTGATCGAAACAGAAAAATGGTGAGAAGCACTGCTCTAAAGTGTCAAGCGACACGCGCTGATGGAGTGTATAACACCGGTCTAATGGTGTATCAAAGCATTGGGAGACCTGGTGACTTAGCCTTATTCTTGCATGCAGGGCTCTGTATAGGCGGTCCTCATTTCCTTAACTACTTCTGGGAGTTTGAATAAGTGAGAATATAAAAATTAATGAGCAGCACCTCACAGCACAACAAAAAGACTTGCCAAGTGGAGCAGAACTTCCATAATAAGGGTCAAGAAAAAAAAAAATTGAAAGGGAATCAGTAGAACAATTATCTGCAAATACTTTGACAAGGAACTGGGAAGACACCAAAGGAAAGTGAGGGAGTTACCACCTTGAATCCTCTCTAAATTCTAGATTTTATAAAGAGACGGGAAGACACCAATGGCAAGTGCCCTCAAAGGAAAGTTACCACCTTGAATCCTCTCTAAATCCTAGATTTTATAAAGAGACGGAAAGACACCAAAGGAAAGTGATGGAGTTACCACCTTGAATCCCTCTATAAATCCTAGATTTTCTTGAATCCTCTATAAATCCTAGATTTATAAAGAGACGGGAAGACACCAAAGGAAAGTGAGGGAGTTACCACCTTGAATCCTCTATAAATCCTAGATTCTATAAAGATATAGGAAGACACCAAAGGAAAGTGAGGGAGTTATCATCTTGAATCCTCTCTAAATCCTAGATTTTATAAAGAGACGGGGAGACACCAAAGGAAAGTGATGGAGTTACCACCTTGAATCCTCTCTAAATCCTAGATTTTATAAAGAGACGGGGAGACACAAAAGGAAAGTTGGGAGTTACCACCTTGAATCCTCTATAAATCTTAGATCTTATATAAAGAGACGGGGAGACACCGAAGGAAAGTGATGGAGTTACCACCTTGAATCCCTCTATCAATCCTAGATTTTCTTGAATCCTCTATAAATCCTAGATTTATAAAGAGACGGGAAGACACCAAAGGAAAGTGAGGGAGTTACCCCCTTGAATCCTTTCTAAATCCTAGATTTTATAAAGAGACGGGAAGACACCAAAGGAAAATGGGGGAGTTACCACCTTGAATCCTCTATAAATCCTAAATTTTATAAAGATACAGGAAGACACCAAAGGAAAGTGGGAGAGTTACAATCTTGAATCCTCTCTAAATCCTAGATTTTATAAAGAGACTACAAATGGAGAAGATACCGTAACTGAGCATCTCAGGAATATAGGAAGATGGCACAATAGATCTTCAAATGTCGCAGTGCGACAATAACGCTACAAATCATTCATTCGTTCGGATATTTACAAATTGAAAGGAAGCCAATCTGATAAAACCGGTCGAGCTGATTTTTATTAAAATTTAACGGTTTGCTGAAATGACCGAAATCAAAAAAGAAATACAGTACTGTATGGAATAATCAACGTTAGACTGTAACCCATGAGGAACGTTTTCTACAAGTCTTTCTTTGAATAGTTTTAAAACTTTTGAATCTTTAATATCTGTCAATACGCAATTTAAAACTTGAAATGAACACATTTTAAGTTCGATGCTACAGTGTTATCTCGCGTATTTATTGGTAAACACTCTTTGCAATTTTGAATTCAAAGATAGCGGTTATCTTTGACCTCTTGTTTTCACACTACACATAATACCAACTGTTGCATAACACTGAACAGGCTTATCTTATCGCTTACTGATCTCAAGTCGGATCTTGCCGGCAAAGGTGACTCACGTACCTGAAATAAAAAAGATAAATTAGTTTTTTTTAATAAAAAGTTTTAACACTTAAGATAATGTAACATCGTACGATTTGTGTTATCTTTGTACATACTTTACGGCTTTAGGTTAATTGTCAGTGCTTCCAAAAGGTGAGGAAGCTTCGAGATGTAGTCAGTATTGGGATATTTGCTCAGACAAAAAGACAAACATATGTTAGAGCAGGGGTTCTCAACGGGGTCCAGGTGGCCCTTTTGGGGGGACGATTGAATTCGGGGGGGGGTTTATTGGGGTCGAAGAAATAAATTCCATTTTTAACCCCTTAACGTGCACTTTATAAAAGATTTTTAACGGAAAAAATCATTTTCTTTATTTAATAATGTGCAAACTAAATTACAACGAAAAATGTGAATCGCATTCACATTCGTTCTGTTATATTTGGATTTCGTTCTAAGATTGATATCTGCGTTAAATCGAAGCGATTTTCGTTATTTTTCAAAATTTAACGCAACTGTCTGTTATTGAAAAAGATAACTTTAACATTCTATTCTACACGAAAGAATTGAAAGAAGATATCAATGTTCGTTACAAGGCTTTAGAAAAATTTAATTTTCCATCTTTGATTATAAAACCATTTGAAAGCAATATGGCCGATAATGATTTCTTACTATTTTTTTTGCTTTTTGTTATTTGAAGGCCAAGAGCACAAAGGGGCTATTATCGCCTCCCTAAATGTAAGTGTGAGTGTAAAGTGTTAAAGTCGTAAGTGTAAGGAGTGTAAAGTGTTAAAGTCGTAAGTGTAGTGTTGTAAGTGTGTGTTAAGATTCGGGTACTGCGAAGGACGTCTAAATCCTCTCAATAGGTGCAGCTAGCCTGCACCCTCCCTGCGGGAAAAAGAATCGGTTGAACCTAAAGAGACTTTGGAACTCAAAATCAACTTTCAAACAAGTGGATATGCCGAATTTTGGAGTTACAAAAACATTCGCACAAAATACGTAATTTTTTTTTTTTTTTAACGTCCGACTATTGTGTACACTTGGGCTAATGCAGACGATGGGATGATTTATAGCGTATGAAAATGCCAAGCCCTGGCCGGGAATCAAACCCGGGTCCTCGGGGTGAAAGCCCAGTACGCTATCAACTAGGCCACCGAGGCGGCCAACGTCAGATTAACAAGTATCAGCGAACCACTATTGTTAGCATTTCCTAGTTCTTACTTGGTTGAGGCAGGATTTAGCTGTGTAAATAATTTATTGCGAAAGACGAGAAATCGATTCAAGATATCAGAACGTGGTGATTTGCGATTAATATTTACAAATATTTCCCTTGATATAAGTAAGATAATCGGAGGACATCAACCGCAACCATCTCATTAAAATTTTAGGCATTTATGTGATTTATATTTTATTTAAATTTCTGCTTCTATAAACATAATTATGTCTTTATTGTATATATAATAGTACAAAATACAAATTATTAAAAACAAATTGTATTGCTCCTAAAACTGAACCTCCTGAAAAGCTTCATTTTCTGTGATATTTGTGCAACACACTGTAAACATATGGCGGTCTAAGAAATAAGAAAAATTTATTCAGGGGTCGAAGCAAAAAAAGGTTGAGAATCCCTGTGTTACAGATTAGATGCTGAAATGCATAGACTATACAAGTTGTAAAAATGTTTATTTCTTATAAAGTATTATTTTGGCTGAATATTATCATTCAATTAAATAATAAACGATCAATTTAACTAGTCCATGAGAATAAAATTAACGAACTGAAAATTTCAGATTGGAAACGCCGCCCACGTTCCTGAATTAAATTACCACATGTCTTTATAACTGACAAAGCTTATCGTCTGCAATTAAATCTTCCGACTCTTTTCACGGTACAAACGGAAGGGGAAGCACGTTTTCTTAAATAATTAACAACTATATCGGTTCGTTTGATGTGCATTTCAAAGCAAAAAAAACTCAGCTGTTCGAAGTAAAGAACGTTTTATAATTGTTTATTAAAATAACTCAGCATTTCGCGCCCAAGTACTCGGATTCCTAAATTAAATTACTTACGGTTTTCTAACGTACCAAGATTGCTTACATCTTGAACTCGTTTACGTTTGAAAATAAAAAAAAATCCGAAAGCTTCTAATTAAATACGCAAACAGTAAGAAAAGAAATCCATTTAATTAACATTCTAAATGTCGTCATTATTTCCTGCTTCAAAAAAAGTCTTTAAAAGCATTCGTCTCGCCCGGAAAATCCGTAGTTGTTAACAACAAACAATACGAGCTAATATTTCGAGGGTGGCGAGTTGGGGGGTTAAACGTGTCTGGAATAAGACAAGAAGATGTAAAAACTTTTCGAGATGAAATTAGGAAATGACGAGGGCTGAGATTGGGCTTAAGTGTTCTTTCTTTCACCCCGTCCCTCTCGGAGTCCCTGAGCGGGCTTTTATCACCCTATTAGCGACGGAATCATAAATTGTTTGCTCTGACTTTTTCAAAAACCCTATAATCCTTATTGTTTTCACGTTTCCGGGACTTTACTCTGCTGATTTCATTAGTTCAACGGTGATACTGTGATTGCCCGCTATTTAGCGCCCGTTTCGCAAAAATACTTTGTGAACCGATTTACACGCAGAGATGCTTCAATTGTTGTGACCCTCGATGTGTGTGGGTTCTCAAAAATGGTTCTTAAATTTGAAAAAGTGTTTAACAAAACTAGTTCGAATATTTAAAAGAAAAAAATCGATACGGAATCTATCGGCAGAAAGCTAAACTCTCTTCAATGCTGATTAGTATAAAAAAACAATTTCTCAAAAATGGTTCTTAAATTAAATTAGAAAAACATTTTTAACAAAACTAGCTCGAATATTTAAAAGAAAAAAAAGCGATACGGAATCTATCGGCCGAAAGCTAAACTCTCTTCAATGCTGATTAGCATAAAAAAACAATTTCTCAAAAATGGTTCTTAAATTAAATTAGAAAAACATTTTTAACAAAACTAGCTCGAATATTTAAAAAAAAAGCGATACGGAATCTATCGGCCGAAAGCTACTCTCTTCAATGCTGATTAGCATAAAAAAACAATTTCTCAAAACGGTTCTTAAATTAAATTAGAAAAACATTTTTAACAAAACTAGCTCGAATATTTAAAAAAAAAAAGCGATACGGAATCTATCGGCCGAAAGCTAAACTCTCTTCAATGCTGATTAGCATAAAAAACAATTTCTCAAAAACGGTTCTTAAATTAAATTAGAAAAACATTTTTAACAAAACTAGCTCGAATATTTAAAAGAAAAAAAAGCGATACGGAATCTATCGGCCGAAAGCTAAACTCTCTTCAATGCTGATTAGCATAAAAAAACAATTTCTCAAAAATGGTTCTTAAATTAAATTAGAAAAACATTTTTAACAAAACTAGCTCGAATATTTTAAAAAAAATCGATACGGAATCTATCGGCGAAAGCTAAACTCTCTTCAATGCTGATTAGCATAAAAAAACAATTTCTCAAAAATGGTTCTTAAATTAAATTAGAAAAACATTTTTAACAAAACTAGCTCGAATATTTAAAAAAAAAAAAGCGATACGGAATCTATCGGCCGAAAGCTAAACTCTCTTCAATGCTGATTAGCATAAAAAAACAATTTCTCAAAAATGGTTCTTAAATTAAATTAGAAAAACATTTTTAACAAAACTAGCTCGAATATTTAAAAGAAAAAAAAGCGATACGGAATCTATCGGCCGAAAGCTAAACTCTCTTCAATGCTGATTAGCATAAAAAAACAATTTCTCAAAAATGGTTCTTAAATTAAATTAGAAAAACATTTTTAACAAAACTAGCTCGAATATTTAAAAAAAAATCGATACGGAATCTATCGGCCGAAAGCTAAACTCTCTTCAATGCTGATTAGCATAAAAAAACAATTTCTCAAAAGTGGTTCTTAAATTAAATTAGAAAAACATTTTTAACAAAACTAGCTCGAATATTTAAAAGAAAAAAAAAGCGATACGGGATCTATCGGCAGAAAGCTAAACTCTCTTCAATGCTGATTAGCATAAAAAACAATTTCTCAAAAATGGTTCTTAAATTAAATTAGAAAAACATTTTTAACAAAACTAGCTCGAATATTTAAAAAAAAATCGATACGGAATCTATCGGCGAGAGCTAAACTCTCTTCAATGCTGATTAGCATAAAAAAACAATTTCTCAAAAATGGCTTGACAGGTTTTGTTTAGATTTTAATCGTCATTCAAACCTGTGACAGTATACCCTTATCAAAAAGTTCATTTCCCTCAATGTTTCCCCTAAGATTTTGGACAACTTATGTCACTGTCCTACTTGTATGATTAAATATGAGCAATCTCTGTAACAGATTTTCAGATGCATATCCCTTACACCGTTAACCAACCACTTAAGACTGTTATTTTCCGTCTCCGGCTGCTTCGTGACCTTAAAATAAACAATTACATTCTACGCGTGTACGCCATAACACAAAACGCTGACTCCGCAATATAATTACCAAACATGATCATTAAAAACACAGTTATTTACAATAATCACTAAAGCTGTTTGTATTCCTTGTAGTAAAACACGATTATTTTAATATTAACAAATAAAGCAGAATTAATAATAACTTTTTATTATAAACTTCACGTAATAAGACGCAAGACTAGCTGCAACTATTGAGAGGATTTAGACGTCCTTCGCGGTACCCGAGTCTAACACACACTTACGACTTTAGCACTTTACACTCACACTTACATTTAGCGAGGCGATAATAGCCTCATTGTGCTTTTCGCCTTAAAAAAATTCAAGCAATAAGTGTACAATAAATTTAACTTCAGTGGAAATAACACTTTTATTTGTAGTTGAATAAAATTAAAGTATAATAAATACATGGTGACACGGGCTGTTATCAGTTATGCTTAAAACAAAACAGGGTTTGACAACTTTTGTTTGATAAAAACCAAATGTACTGAATGAAAAATGAAATGTTTTTAAATTGTTAAACGCAAAATTGCTGTGAATGAACAGACGGAATCATTTATATATCTGTATTTCTGTTTCACTATATCTGTTTAATACATTGTCAACCGTCTTCACATTTGGAAAGGTTTGTTTATTATGCAAGATATTTTTTATGTACCACGAACTTGAGAAAAAGCAGACGCAAAGGTAACCAAAAGCGACAATGTAGGAAGCATGTGGTATGAATGGTTGGGCAATGGGAAGTGAATGTATGGGAGACGAAAGAGATAATAAAGATGAAGAGAGGAACGTGTGGACAAATCAGTGATGAAATTTGACAAGCCGGATTTGGTAGGAAAGCGAATTGTTTGAGCTACCAAGCGCACCTGAAGAAAAAAACTTAGAGGGAGACTTAAGTTAAAGTGGATGGAACAGGTGGAGAAAAACATAGAAGGATAAGAAACAGTAGACAGCTAGAGTGGAATCGAATTCTAAGAGACAGTACCGTTCGAAAGATCTTATGAGTAAAACCGAAGGAAATGCTTCAAGTAAAAGGTTTTGTTTCAAATAAAATGTAGAAGCAAAAGCATTTTCTTGATTCCATATGAATAATGATTACCTTTTGCTTAAAAAAAATCTTTCAGTTTGGAAGTAAAAGGACCAACAAAAGAAGGATTTGCTTTTACTATAAAGTAAAATTTTTGATTGATATTTTTATTGATATCAATTGAAGGATATTTTTCAGATTTTGTGAATTAAAGTTTTTGCTTCTTTTTATTCATAAGACTCATTGTAATAATAATAGTATATTAATTAAGGCGTTGCGAATTTTACGAAAACAATTTTTCAAGCCCTTTTTTAACATTTTTTTTAGTAGAGCCACCAAACAGAACGTAGGTCTGGGTAGGCTATAAAACCGGATACTTTAATCCGATCGAAAGAACCTTAAAAATCAACCTAAATTGTTAAAATTTTGTCAAATGTGAGATGCAGAAATTTACAATTCATGAGTTTGAAATGAAAAAGAAATTCTATCGAATGTTTTTTATCTCTTTTATGTTTGGTAGGCAATCGATAATGTTTACAGTTTGTGTTTAATGTTGTTAGCAGTTTTCTTCTTGCCGCAGATTTGGCCGTACAATAACGAAAAGCTGAAGGCAAGACAAACACATTTGTCCGCCGCGCATCTCCGACTTGAAACATCATAAGCCCCGGGATTTGTCCCAAATTGCCGATTCCATTTCGAGCCATTAACACCGCCGACACGAACCGAGAACGCGAATGTAAAAACTTGTCCAATTCTGTAGTAATTGTCGCTCTGGCGGGAATTTTATGAAGCGAAATTCCGCGGGAGTTTTCTTCCCGCGCGTAATGAGCCTCCCCCGGATCTCCCAACAATTAGAGCCTCCCCGAGGACTTGCAGCTCTGCATTGTCTCATTTATATAATTTTATTTGTTTAGTAAAGCGGCACGGGCATGGTATTTGCCGCAGTCGTTAAATGAAAAACAGATGAATTCAGGGCGCGCTTAATTTTTCTTTCCTACAACAACCAGGCGCATATCTTCATCCGAAATGGAATTTTTAAAGTCAAAATTGTTCGTCGATTTCAATTCTGAATCTACGTGAACAAAATTTAAAATCACAATATGTGACAGTTTTGAAAAATTACAACACTTAGTTAACATTTACACAATCTTAGCGTTTCATTTCGTATCTCACATTACATACTTGACCTTGTAAACACACAAATGTGTCAGGAAATGTGATTCCATATCAAGCATCACACACATATCTTTGCATCACACACATATCGAACTTTGTAGCATCGCACCACATATCTGTGAAATGTCGAACATGGTAATCGTAGCATCACACTACATATCTATGCAGAGTGGAACTTGGTAGCATCACACTACATATCTATGCAGATTCGAACTTGGTAGCATCACACCACATATCTGTACAGAGTCGAACTCAGTAGCAACACACCACATATCTGTGCAGGATCGAATTGGGCTATATCATACCACATACCTGTGCAGAGTGGAACTTGGTATCACACACATATCTGTGTAGTGTCGAACTTGGTAGCATCACACCACATATCTGTGCAGTGTCGAACTTGGTAGCATCACACCACATATCTGTACAGAGTCGAACTCAGTAGCAACACACCACATATCTGTGCAGGATCGAATTGGGCTATATCATACCACATATCTGTGCAGAGTGGAACTTGGTATCACACACATATCTGTGTAGTGTCGAACTTGGTAGCATCACACCACATATCTGTGTAGTGTCGAACTTGGTAGCATCACACCACATATCTGTGCAGTGTCGAACTTGGTAGCATCACACACATATCTGTGCAGAGTCGAGCTTGGTAGCATCACACTACATATCTGTGCAGAGTGGAACTTGGTAGCATCACACACATATCTGTGCAGAGTGGAACTTGGTAGCATCACACTACATATCTGTGCAGAGTGGAACTTGGTAGCATCACACTACATATCTGTGCAGAGTGGAACTTGGTAGCATCACACTACATATCTGTGCAGAGTGGAACTTGGTAGCATCACACTACATTTCTGTGCAGTGTGGAACTCAGTAGCAACAAACACCACATATCTGTGTAGAGTGGAACTTGGTAGCAACACACCACATATCTGTGTATAGTCGAACTTGGTAGCATCACACCACATATCTGTACAGAGTCGAACTCAGTAGCAACACACTACATATCTGTGCAGTATCGAATTGGGCTTATATCATACCACATATCTGTGCAGAGTCGAACTTGGTAGCATCACACCACATATCTGTGTATAGTCGAACTTGGTAGTATCACACCAAATTCAATTTTTTCAATACAGTAATTAATCTTTTATTTGAGTTAATGTGAACTAAAGCCTAAAGGATTTTAGTACACTAGCAAGCGGTATTTTTGCGGAACACAAATCATTTTTCCTATCGTTGGTGTAATTCTTCTCTTGAAATACCGCTTTATACCTCTACAATGTAATACATCAGCGAATTACAAACGCTGTCAACGTATGTAATTCTGTTGAAATAACATCATTAAAATTCGCGGTCACTCGTTTCAAAGTCTCAAGTCTGTAACAGCTCATTTTAACCACTGCAACAGCTCATTTTCAAATTGAAATTCGCTGACAATGTTATTGAACGCGCAAATTTCGAATCAAGTTTACCCGATTGTAAATTCGGAACAAAGCTTCTTACAACGGTGACTAAGACGAAGCAGATCAACTCTTAATTCCTTCCGTCAAAACTTCACTTTTTTACCGAAGCATCGCTCAAGTTTAATGCAAAAGTTGAGGAATTAAAAGATTATACGACGTTAAGACAGTGTGATTAGTACGCTACGAACCGGAAAGGCACTCGACGTCTTTATGGGCTTATTGCGAAGGGTCCCCGACTCCTGAGGGATGCAAATGTAAGCCTGAACAAATGGAAAAAAGAGGGAGACGATGCCGACCATGTAATTGTCATTATTTTTATATACACAGGATATTGGGTTGTTTTATTTGTCTGCCTTTGAAAACTGTTTCTGTTTTTTCTGAATAGGTCACGCTTCATCGAAGAAAACTAATTTATCCTGACGTTAAGGTTCGGTACGATGCACAAGATATTGCTTTATGTAAGTTCCTTCTCGTCTCGTCTTTATTTAAAGATTTTGGATTTACAAAGAAATGAGAATCTCATCGTCAATGCGTTTGCATTAGTTTCTTTAACATAAAATTCGAATTCTTTACTTTAAAAGAAAGTATGAATTTCTTCCTGTATTCGTTTACCAAATTAATAATCTTGCATATTCCTTCTGGATTTTGTTTCTTTCGATTATCTCATTATTTGCTAGTTTCGATAAACCGATTATAAGCGGGTTATTAATAGCTTTTACTAATCGATTTTAATAATGGCCTACACATCTTCGATATCCAGCTAAATCCGTTTAATAGTTCTAAAATGGCGGCTATACCACGACTTAACCCTTATACTGGTGCACTCAAATTTCTGCTATATTCCCAAAATAAAAAATATCTATAATTTTACCATATATTTTTCTACACTTAGTAACCCACGCAGAATATTTTTACTATCCTTAAGACACGTATTACTTGTCCTTATCAAATATATATATATATATATATATATATATATATATATATATATATATATATATATATATATATATACATCAGTCGGTTGGAAGGTAGAATGAAATCCGACTATTGTGCACACTTGGGCTAATGCAGACGATGGGATGATTTATAGCGTATGAAAATGCCAAGCCCTGGCCGGGAATCGAAACCGGGTCCTCGGGGTGAAAGCCCAGTACGCTATCCACTTTGACCAAACCTGTTTACAGGATGTTGTTTTTTTGAGATAAAATTTTCAAAATATTGAGAGCTACGGGCTGTTTCTTATCGTCTTGTTATTCAAATATTTGATTTGGTGTTGAAAAACCGCGTTCCACTACGCATGCGCACTAGCTACATTAAAAAATACCAACTCTAATTTATTCGTTCCTGGTTAAGCACTTAAAAAGTTTTAAGCTAATTTATTGCTTATTAATAATTTTGGGGGGGGAATAAATTAATCCCGTAATATAGCGGCTTTGGAGTGTTCAGAACGGTGGGTTTTTAATAATTTAATTAGACACGATTTTCCCGTTTAATCAGTTTCAATTTTAATTTCTGGAAAAAGCGCGCCAAACAGAGGGGATTCCATTACCAATGGGGCAGGACAGCCGTTATTAATTCTCGACAATTTCACTTTGTATTGTTTTTGAAAGTTTTTCAACCGGGGGAGTTGAAGTATCTTCACTAATTTCATTAGCTTCGGTATGCAATTAAAACGCAAAGTCTGGCGAATTCTTAATCCGCTTAAGTATAGCTCGATATAATTTCAGTCTTCCGGAGGATCATTCCAGACGATTTGGCCGGAAGTAGCGCTTGGAGCATTAACGGATTACAGTTCCTGAATTATTGATACTTACAAATGGAAATGCTATTCTTTTATCCGAAGCCGATAGTAGTGCTTTGTTCATTACAGTACGTAACGCTGCGAGACAGGGGCAGGGGCTACGCTGCCCTCACCACTTTGGCGTACAGAGCGTCTTTTGTAACTGGACCGCTGCTGGAATCTCGAAACCTACAAGCAGGCTCTCCGAGAGGTCTACCGTACCCCTACAATCCCTTTTACAGGCTCCTACAGTATTGCCAACTACTAATTTCCTTATGTTACTAAACACTTGTCTATCTCAATAGTAACTGTATTACAAAATTGTTTACAACAGGCTAAGCGAAGATTACTGATTAGTTTTCACTAAAAGTGATAACCTATGTGTACTAATATTCAATTTGATGTAATAAATCAATTTTCAAAATTTTTCCAACTTGCTCTGGCCTTTATGTATTTGCTAACTCGGAAGCACTGACTCTAAGATTTAAAGCAAACTTCAAATGTAGCATTTTGCAATATTTTTTCTCTGTAAGAAAGCATTTCGTGAATTTTTAAAAATACAACCATTTTCCAATATAACGCCCAAATTGGAATTCCCTTTTTTTATTACACACCCAATAAATTTAACATGTCATATGTATTTTAACAATTTATAAAAATTTTGTTTGTTTAACTTTGGTGCACACTGTTTAAAGATGTGATTTAACTGATCGAGGGGAGCGAGCTCTTTGTTTTAACTTTGTTCGGGGTTTGGTTTGTTTGTGTGTACGTTACACCGTTTTGACCAAAGGCATTGACCGATTACGAAATTTGGTACGGAGGTACCGCCAGATCGACTTGCGCGTAGATTCTCCCTATTCACTTCCGTTTCAAGATGGCGTCTTCTGATTTACAATAACGAGTACGCAATTTTAGCCAAACGCAATGACCGTTTTGAAATATGATACGAAGGTACCTTTTTATAAACCCCAAAGACGTATGTGTTCCCCATTTACTTCTGTTTCAAGATGGCTGCCTCTCATTTAACGATGAGTGTACGCAGTTTTGACCGAACGCACTGACCGATTATTTTGACTACGCAGTTTTGACCGAACGCACTGACCGATTATTTTGACATTTGGAACGAAAATAACTGGTATAAAACCCAAAATATTTACTTCTGTTTAGAGATGGCGGCCTCCTATTTAACGATGAGTGTACGCAGTTTTAACCAAACGCACTGACCCGTCGTTTTGAAATTTGAAACGAAGGTACCTTGTACAAAGCCCGAAACCCGTATGTGTTAAGATTTTTCCCATTTAATTCCGTTTCAAGATGGCGGGCTCTGAATCAACGACGACAGTGTAGTTGCTGGGTATTTCCTGTAATACTGGCTGAACGACAAGACCTAACATAATTTTGACAGCTTAATGCAGAACATAAAATTCCCAATAACGAGTTTCGAGCGCTGTCGTGGACCACTGTATATTAATTACGAACACAGTGCGAGGTCCATTGTGTTTTAAACTGCTAATACGTTTACTGTTATGAATTTGGGAGTCAGTTTATTTTATCTGATAACACGGTGTTTACATTATATAAGTTATTCAGTGAAAGAACAAAACGCTTCCCGATAAATCACAACAAACAACTCTCCACCGCACCTGATCCCCCTCCTGTGTTTTACCACATCACAATAAAAACAGAAAATATTTTCACGAGGAAAGATCGCAGTCAAGCAGACGTGCCAGGAGCGCGAATCGCCTTTTTATTTTCAACCCTTGTACCCGCGGGGTGGCGTCGGGGTGGACATGTGTCAAACGACGCAGGGCCGGGAGAGTTGGGGTTGTAATATTAAGCCTTCTAAATAACCCAGTTCTGAAAACAGTTCTAGTTAAACAGCGCGCAAGATTTACGGACCGTGTAAGAGCGGAGCCGCCTGCCGCACGTTCCTTGTATAAAGCGAGCCGTAAAAAAGCCATTCCGCGTCCGAAAAAAAGAGATGGCCGCCTGAAATATGGGTAATTTTATTTTCAAGTATAATGATCCCGGTTTTGATTTTTTTTTTTAACATGGCAGCTTAAAGTGTTGAGTTGTAAAAACTTTAGAAGATTTTAAAGTTTATACCAGTTTTAAAACTTTGGAGCTGACTTATGAAGGTTTTGCAGGCACGTCCCTTCAGGTTTCTGACTGCTTTATTACATACTCCCTTACAAGCCATTTCCACGTTTGCTTTTTTCGAACCAAAATTTAAATTTCAATGTTTCTGTAATTATCATTAAACAAAAAGTCAGCTTCAACGATTCTATAAAAATAGGAGTCGCTAGCCTATATCCGGTTTCCAGGGCTGAACTGCTCGAGGGTAATTCGTATCGACAATAAACTGGAAATAGTCCATTTTTTCTACTTTTTTTTTTAATCGTTTCTTTAGACTTTGATCATACAAGAAGATTCATAACGCTAGCAAGATTCATGAAAGTATTTTTCTTTACCTTATCATTTTTTTTAAATTCTCACTTCACCATCCTAATCAGCAATAAGATCTGTATGCGATATTCTATCATTTTAAACTCTCAAAACATTGAAAATACGAAAATGAACCCTGACCGCTGTCAAAAGTCTTAATTTTAACATTTTTGAAAATTCAAAATGCTACCTTATGCAGTGTTTAACGCTGATTACGATGGTGCAATCAGATTTTCAAAAACATTTACGGCAAAAACGTTATACATTTTTTAAGATTTGAAACGGCCGCCATTTTGAAACTGTTGAACTAATTTTGCTGGTTATCGAACTTTTGCAAGCTATTACGATAACCATCTTTCATGCCAACATGAGTGTGTTAACACACATAACCACAAATATAAATTTAACGATCAATCAAAAAGTGTTCGGCGCTTATTTCAATATCCCGAGTCGGGATCTTACCATGATGGCCGTTCAAATAGTTCATTTCCTCAATGGAAAATCATTGATAATAGAAATTTAGGTTCCAGAGTAAATCGACAAAAAAATTATAACGGTTCATAGCTCGTTTTGTTTTAATAAGTAGTCCACCTGAAGATGTTCCTCCTGTTGGGAGAAACATTTGTGCCTGTAAATTGAAAGTAGAAAATAGTTCAATTGCCACTTTAAAAAACCTGTCAAACAGCCTATTTGAACTGTAAGATTTAAACGCTGAGATATATTTTTCTGCCATTGAATTCATTTTTGTAAGACTAATGTTAAAACTTAATATATTTTTTCTCTTTTACACTTTGTTGTAAAATTATAATCGACAACTCATTTTAAAACTGTAATATCTCATTTGTAATACAAGCAGTTGTTATTAAAAGCGAAGCTTTTAACGTTAGCTTTGGCGAGAGGAGTGACTAGAAAAAACCTGCCGTTGGAAATATGGGACGAACGAGCAAACGAATTTCGTCTCTCTATTTCTTTTTCTTCTTCCTTTTAGATAACAGTGCACGCATATTATATTAAAAACGTTGTGCTGCTTTGGTTTCTGTATTTTCCCTTAGTTCAAGAACACGCGCACATTGTAACCGTTTATAATACATTCGAAATTAATAAAAACGTTTATAATAATTGTTGTTAATATTGCTAGTTTTTTAACGACATAACCTGAAACTTATTATAGCTTATCAGCTGTTCAATGAAATCAGCTGATCGTTACGAATTATTATAAAACAACCGATCTGTAACTGTAACTACGGTAAATAATATCTAAGCTAGGTTCACGTATTTATTTATTTACACAAAACAAGATATTTATGAACATATCTTCATTCTCAGCAAAGTTATTCAAAAAGCTTCGCTTCTGTCCGGTAACGCACGAGTTCCACACGTGTACTTTTTATTAATGAATAATAAGGATACTTTTTTAATTTTGATATTTCACTGCTAATAAGTACAGCCTCTTACTTTCAAATATGGAAACTGCTATTATAAATCACTTCTTAATTAATGACATTTAAAACAGTTTAATTATATTCAAGTTATTTGAAGGATTTATCGAAACAGATTATATTTATTACGAGATACACAACAGAACAAGCAATCTTCTGGAACAATCTGATGACCTGTATTACGGAGTACGTGTTTTCGCTCTTCTACTGGAGGCGCGGAAGACAGAAGTAAATTTAATACAGCACTTCGTCAAGGCGAAAATTAAATCAAAATAGCGGCAATGCAAATACTGTGCGTGCAATTATTCCTACGAGCGAATCAAAAAATCTGCAACTTAGCTCCGATAATCTGATTGTTTTGTTTCTGTTGAGCGACCTGTTCTGGACCGGAAAATGTATTCCCCCCCACCTGGGTGTTGATTGTTTGACAGTTACGATCGGAATGGATTGTTTTAAAATTTACTGATTGGAAATGTATTGCTTGTTTGAACAGGCTTCGTCGGACATTAGTGTCGTTTCGATGATTTATTGCCGACGGCGAAAAGTGGCACTGACAGCATGTTGATTCTTTCTTACTGTACGAAGTATAAAGTGTGTGTGTGTGTGTGTGTGTGTGTGTGTGTGTGTGTGTGTGTGTGTGTGTGTGTGCGCGCGCGCGTACGTGTGTGTGCGTGTCCGCGTGTGCATGCGCGCGTGAGTGCACGCGCTTGTGTGTGTGTGTGTGTGTGTGTGTGTGTGTGTGTGTGTGTGCGCGCGCATGCGTGTGTGTGTGTGTGTGTGCGCGCGTGTGCGAGTGTGCGTGCGTGTAAGCGTGCGCGTGTGTGCGTGCGCGCGTGAGTGCACGCGCTTGTGTGTGTATGTGAGCGCGCTTGTACGCGTCCAAGTGTGTGTGTGTGTGTGCGTGCGCGTGCGCGTGCAAGTGTGTGTGTGTATGCGTGCGCGAGCTTGGATATATGTGTGTGCGCACGTGCAAGTGTGTGTGTGTGTGTGTGTGTGCGCGTGTGTGTGCGTGCGTGTGCACGTGTGCATGCGCGCGAGTGCACGCGCTGTGTATGCGCGCGAGTGCACGCGCTGTGTATGCGCGCGCGTGTGTGTACGCGCGCTTGTACGAGTACAAGTGTGTGTGTGTGTGTGCGTGGGTGCACGCGCTTGTGTGTGTATGTGCGTGCGCTTGTACGCGCGCGAGTATGTTAGCGTGCGCGCGCGCGTGCTTGCGTGCGTTGCTCACTGCTCAGTACTGTTTATTACGCTAGTAAATTTCTAATGAACATATTCATATTAAAAACACATTACATGAAAATAGAGGTGTATTTATAAAATTAATAAAAATAAGTGCAGACAATTTATTATTGCGCAAAAAAATAAATAAAATTTTAAACTACCGCGCCTAACAATTATGTATCGGCAGTAACTTATGTAACAATGGCAGTAACAATTATGTATCGGCAGTAACTTATGTAACAATGGCAGTAACAATTATGTATCGGCAGTAACTTATGTAACAATGGCGGTAACAATTATGTATCGGCAGTAACTTATGTAACAATGGCGGTAACAATTATGTATTGGCAGTAACTTATGTAACAATGGCAGTAACAATTATGTATCGGCAGTAACTTATGTAACAATGGCGGTAACAATTATGTATTGGCAGTAACTTATGTAACAATGGCGGTAACAATTATGTATTGGCAGTAACTTATGTAACAATGGCAGTAACAATTATGTATCGGCAGTAACTTATGTAACAATGGCAGTAACAATTATGTATCGGCAGTAACTTATGTAACAATGGCGGTAACAATTATGTATCGGCAGTAACTTATGTAACAATGGCGGTAACAATTATGTATTGGCAGTAACTATGTAACAATGTAACAATTAATCGGCAGTAACTTATGTAACAATGGCAGTAACAATTATGTATCGGCAGTAACTTATGTAACAATGGCGGTAACAATTATGTATTGGCAGTAACTTATGTAACAATGGCGGTAACAATTATGTATCGGCAGTAACTTATGTAACAATGGCAATAACAATTATGTATCGGTATGTAACAATGGCGGTAACAATTATGTATTGGCAGTAACTTATGCGGTAACAATGGCTTAGTAACAACAATTGTATCGGCAGTAACTTATGTAACAATGGCGGTAACAATTATGTATTGGCAGTAACTTATGTAACAATGGCAGTAACAATTATGTATCGGCAGTAACTTATGTAACAATGGCGGTAACAATTATGTATCGGCAGTAACTTATGTAACAATGGCGGTAACAATTATGTATTGGCAGTAACTTATGTAACAATGGCAGTAACAATTATGTATCGGCAGTAACTTATGTAACAATGGCGGTAACAATTATGTATTGGCAGTAACTTATGTAACAATGGCGGTAACAATTATGTATCGGCAGTAACTTATGTAACAATGGCAATAACAATTATGTATCGGTATGTAACAATGGCGGTAACAATTATGTATTGGCAGTAACTTATGTAACAATGGCAGTAACAATTATGTATCGGCAGTAACTTATGTAACAATGGCGGTAACAATTATGTATTGGCAGTAACAATTATGTATCGGCAGTAACTTATGTAACAATGGCAGTATCAATTATGTATCGAACCTTTTAAGGGGGGTTCGTTAATATTTTTTTTATATATACGGGCGCGCGCGCGCGCGTGTGTAAAATAAATGCATTAGAAATTATTTTGTTCAAAACAAATATTATAATTTAAAAAGTTGATAAAGTAATAGTGCAATCAAAATAACAGGAAAAGCTTTTTGATGTTTTCACAGTAGTCTACGTGAAGCAAAAATAAATACAAAAATTTAAAGAAATATAAACATTGGAATAAAAAAAGGTATATAAATAAAATTAGTTTAATCGTTAGTTAAACACGTGAAACTATGATCAATTAATAAAAGTAGAAATACGCTTTTATTTAATTAAAAGAAATAAAACAAATAGACCTTAATTATTAGTTATAGTAAAAAAAAAACATGTTATTAATTAATAAAAATCAATAATAGGCGTAAGTTTTATTTCACATAGTTTTGAGTATTCTTTTATTATCGCTTTGCACGTGTAAATTCCCTTGTAAAACAAAGAGCATACAACACTGAGCAATGAGCAGTGAACAGAAGAGCACGGTAGTTGAAAAGAGCAATCACAGCTGCTCATTGCTCAGTGCTATAGAACAGTGTTCTCAGTAGCAGTGATAGCATTCACAGTTTCATCTCTAAAATATCGCCGAATTAAACTAATTGTGTATGTGTACGGTGGTTTCTTGACGCACAAATATCTCGTTAAGTAATTCTGAAAAACGACTTCTTTTTTTAAACAGTTTTAACTGTCAAAATATCTTAAAATTTAATAAAAACCATTTTTAATATCGTTTTTAACGATGCTCAACAAATATTCCTTCGAAAACCTCTTAATATTTCTTATTGCAGTGAGAATAACGAAAGCCCACCTAAACTTACTAAGTTATGGTTCTTAATATTGCACTTAAACACGTTTCGATGTTGCAGACGTACTTTACTGTCAAAGCGCCTCGTATAACCAATTACGAATCCGGGCCGCAGGACCGACATACAAACAATACAAATTGATAGTTGCCAAACAACCATTAATAATTCCAGAATTACAGCTGGATTCGAGCGTTGTTCCTGCTTTTATCAACAATATCAAGATTAAATTTGGACTGTGACACATTCCTGTACAACAGCCAACTGTTTTGGCCCTACGAAATCATGACTTGATTTACAATCGATGACGGACGCCATTGCTGGTTCATTCTTTGTTTAACGGAACGATATATAACCGGACTCCGTTTTACGGCAGTGCCTCTTGTATTTAAGACATCTTCAATTTTACAAAGCTGCGGTTCATTAGTACCAATCTATTTGGCAGTGTCTTTCCATCTGTACCGTTTTATGCTCCTTTTTAGAACGAAATGCTTGTTTTAAAAGTTGGAAAATTAGAAGAAAGTTTTTAAGAACAAATTACTCAGTATTACATTTATTTTGCATTAAACTAATGAGTACAAAAAGCCGAAGTTAACAGCAGGGAAAATATTACGGCAGTAAATTCAGTCTCGAACCTAGGTTCTTAACGGGAATCATTTCGAAGACGCAGTAGATCTAACCCCTCCCCCTCACACACAGTGCTACCTGGGGCATCACGTCTAAAAGTAAATATTGAAAAATTTTGTGTCCGACTATGAAGAATCATACACACAACTAAAGTTATTAGAGAATTTTTACTGGAAAAATGAACTCTTGAAGCGGCCATCATGGTAAGACCCAGAACCAGGACTTCAAAATAAGCCGATCCTGACCATTATTATCACTTTTTGAGGGGAGCGGGGGTCGTTAACAATTTTTTATGTATATGCGCGCGCTTGTGCGTGTGTGCGTGTGTGCGCACGCTGACGTTCGCAAAGTGTGTCAGATTTGATTCAAACTTGGCGCAAAAATCGACTACGGTAATAGCTTGGATAATTCGTAAACTAGCAAAATTCGCTCTAAAGTTTCAAAATGGTGATCATTTAAAATCTTTAAAAACTCATTATCTTTTTGATCTTAAATTTTCTTGAAAATTCGATTTTACGATCTTAACCAGCGTTAAATAACGCATAAACTAGCAATCTGAATTTTCAAAATCCGATGAAATAAAAAAACTTTTAAACGGCCGTCAGGTTTCATTTTCGCATTTTAAATGTAATTTGAAAATTTAAAATACCTAAATATGTAGATTGCGACGATGAAAACAGAATTTCAAAAGGTATGATAAAGAAAAATACTTTTGTTAATTCGCCTGTATCACGTCAGCGAGACAGATGTGTGCCGCGATTAATATTGTATTAAACTGTGTTTTAATTTAAGATAGGCTATATCTGGCATTTATATTAGCTTACACGAAGAGGCCGGAGATAATAGGAGCGCGCTCGTACGAGCTAACTCAGTTCGTAGTTTGCTAGATCTCGGACCTGTACGCAGGTTCGGTTCTAATTACTACAGTTGGCGTTTTGAGTGTTTACGTCGATTCGTCGTCGTCATTAGTGTAGACGTAAAGTAAGTTAAATCAAACCACAGAAAAATCTATTTCCACAATACCCCAAAATAGAACGCAACTCAGAAGCACTGGAGCGGAAATATTTGTCAGAACTGGAAAATACTCGGCGGCCGAGCCACGCGCAGCGCATTTCTTTTTAATTGGTTATTATCGACAAAACCTTTAAAAGTTTTCTCGTTAAAAAAAATCGGAAATAAAAGACCCTCGAAACTGCATCAATCTTTACACTTGCGAATTTTGTTTTCAACTGCGGCCACCCGGAAATACGCCCCTGCGCCCTATTATAACTTTCCTCTTTCGCTACCGGGGGGGGGGGGTTATTATGTAAAGTTATACGCCAAAAAGTGAACGTAGAATTTGATTCAAAGAACTTACATACGATTTGTAAAAAAAAGGTAAAAAGTTGTCCAAAGTTTCCCCTCCCCTGTCGCTGAATATTTAATCTTTCGTTTCGGCTTGAACGATCCTGTATTCAGAAGTGAAAATACTTCTGATTATGTTAACGAAGCTTTTTGAAATTATAATGAAGCTCTCTCGTAGTTCTACCGATAGTGGCGTACTTCTTAGGGTGTAAAGATAAGGGACAAATTTTAAGTTGCTTTCCGCAGAGATTAACAATACGTAGGGCTAAAACAAAGTCAATCGAGTTTCGTTGACGCAACGTAAGCGAATTTCCACAATAAGTAGAATAAGTAGGGCTAAAGCAGAAAGTCAAATAATCAAGTTTCGCTGACGCAACGTAAGCGAATTTCCACAAAACTCTTGTGGAAATATTGAGCATTGTGGAATATGTAGAGTTAAAGCATAAAGTCAAATAATCGAGTTTCGCTGACGCAACGTAAGCGAATTTCCACAAAACTCTTGTGGAAATATTGAGCATTGTGGAATATGTAGAGTTAAAGCAGAAAGTCAAATAATCGAGTTTCGCTGACGTAACGTAAGCGAATTTCCACAAAAAGCAGAATATGTAGAGTTAAAGCATAAAGTCAAATAATCGAGTTTCGCTGACGCAACGTAAGCGAATTTCCACAATAAGTAGAATAAGTAGGGCTAAAGCTCTAATAATCGAGTTTCGCTGACGTAACGTAAGCGAATTTCCACAATAAGTAGAATAAGTAGGGCTAAAGCATAAAGTCTAATAATCGAGTTTCGCTGACGCAACGTAAGCGAATTTCCACAATAAGTAGAATAAGTAGGGCTAAAGCATAAAGTCTAATAATCGAGTTTCGCTGACGTAACGTAAGCGAATTTCCACAAAACTCTTGTGGAAATATTGAGCATTGTGGAATATGTAGAGTTAAAGCATAAAGTCAAATAATCGAGTTTCGCTGACGCAACGTAAGCGAATTTCCACAAAAAGTAGAATATGTAGGACTAAAGCAGAAAGTAAAATAATCGAGTTTCACTTAAATCAAGTGAATTTCAAAAAAAAAAGGTAGAATACGTAGGGCTAAAGAAGAAGTCAAATAATAAGAGTTTCGCTAACGTGACGTAAAGTAGAACACGTAGGGCTAAAGCAGAAAGTCAAATTATCGAATTTCGCTGACGTAACGTAAGCGAATTTCCACAAAGTAGAATACGTAAGGCTGAAGCAGAAAGTCAAATAATCGAGTTTCGCTTAACGCAAGTGAATTTCAAAAAAAAAGGTAGAATACGTAAGGCTAAAGCAGAAGTCAAATAATAAGAGTTTCGCTGACATTTCTAAATTTTATCTGATCTAAATTTTATCTGTTAAATTTTACCTCTAAGCTCCGCAGTGGAGAAATTGATGTCCTGGCAGGGCAAAACTTAGGAAGATCATGGGGCTCATTACAGGGCACTGTGGACTGAGGGTGCACATGAACAAAAACGGAGAAACCGTGTGTAGATTGTGCACGAAGGATGACACATGATTCATGATTGTGAGGCTCTCTCTAGTAGCAGGCTAGGGGTTTTTGGTTTCCAGGACCCTAGGGATTCCGCAGAATGAGCTAGTCAGTGGTTTGTTGGAATTAAGGGCACCAATCTGTTGAACTACTACTTAAGATGTTTAGTTGCACAATAGGTCAGTCGATCGCAGTGCCTGGGGTTGTAATATCCTTTCCTCTACGTTTTAGTCTTAATCTTAGGGATGCTGATTTCGAACGTTTCAGAAAACAGCAAGCTGAAGCGGCGAAAATACGCGGACTAATAGTAGGCAGCTTGGTCATCAGCTCTGTTAGTTCAAGAGCCAGACGATCTGTTCAGGTGTATCACTTGGCTGCATTTGCTTGTTTAAACAGGATTCCAACTGGCTGGAACTTATTGCCGGTATAAAGTCTTTAACTTTGAATGATTTTGGTAAGAGAAGTGGAATAATTTTTCGATCATCTTTATTCCAGGAATTTAAAATAAAAATATCCGTTAAAAATAGATTTTTCCACAATCACAATATTTAATACTGTTTTTCATAATTCTGTATAGCGAGAAAGTGGAAGTGAGGTACTGCATGGCCACTTGACCCAGGTAGGGTTGGACGGACTTAAGCTGCTTTCACGGTCGGCCGAATTTCTTACTCAATTTGTCCACCACTCGTCTCCTTCCCGAGAATAAATCCTTTCAGGTATGCTTCACAACGGCTCGTTAAATGTTTCATTAACATTTCCGTAACGCTTGACCACAGCGTATAAACACTAGGTTTAAGTCGAGTAGACAAAATATGGCGATTACAAAAAACATGTTCTAAAATGACAGACCAGTTTGATTATTAATTCGCACAACATAATGGCGTACGCAAGGGTGAACACAACGAATAGCCCATAAGTGGAGCTACAGAATTCCAATAACGACACCAATTAACAGGATCACCAATTAACGGGATTATTTATTATATGAATCGCCAAATATTCGGATTGAAAATTATAATGATTACCAACCAAACGGCTCACCAATTAACAAAATCATCAAATATACAAATCGCCAAATATTCGGACCGCCAACTAACCGGATTGCCAATTATAATCATTACCAACAAAACTGACCACCAATTAACTGCAACAGCAAACATACGAATCGCCAACTAACTGGATAGCCGATTATAATTACTAACCAAACTGATCACCAATTAACCGGACCACCGACTACACGAATCGGCAACTAACCGGATCGCCATTTACAATTATTATCAGCCAAACTGATCACCAATTAACCGGACCACCCACTACACGAATCGGCAACTAACCGGATCGCCATTTACAATTATTATCAGCCAAACTGATCACCAATTAACCGGATCACCCACTACACGAATCGGCAACTAACCGGATCGCCATTTACAATTATTATCAGCCAAACTGATCACCAATTAACCGGACCACCGAATACACGAATCGGCAACTAACCGGATCGCCATTTACAATTATTATCAGCCAAACTGATCACCAATTAACCGAACTACCAAACACACGAATAGCCTACTAACTGGATCACCAATTACACTGATTTCTAACCAAACTGATCAATTAACCTGATCACCAATTATAATGATTACCAAGCACACTGTCAATTAACCGGACCACCAAAAATATACGAATCACCAATTATAATTATTACGAACCAAAATGATCACCAAATATACGAATAGCCAAACATCCGGATTGCCAATTACAATCATTACCAAACGCATAATAATTAACCTGACTGCCATTACCATGGATCGTTAGTTAACAAGACTAACTGGATAGCCAATTAACCGAATCACCAATAAATCGGATCTCAAATTACACGGACAGAAAAATACCCGATCTCCAGTTAATCGGATCGCCCATTATAAAGACTACCAAACTAAGCCGGTCGCCAATTAAACGGATTGCCAATTACATATATGATCGCAGTTAACCGGATTGTCAAATTATACGGATGACCAATTAACCAGGCAAATTATAAGGATTACCAACTAAGTGGCAAACTGCATGTTAATCGGATTATCTGGATCGCCAATTAACCTGATAGTCGTAGCCTATTGTAGAACTAAAAATTGACGAAATTCATCTAAATACGAACAGTGTTTTTGTAAAGCTGATCTTGACACTCTCTCTCTCTCTCTCTCTCTCTCTCTCTCTCTCTCTCTCTCTCTCTCATTGCTGTTCACATAAAAATCTTCTTTTTATCCCTCTTCTTGTACAGTCTGATTTCCAAACTTACACTTGTTCTTTCAACATTGTTTTCTTAGTGCCGTACGTGTCATTTCAACTGTGAAAAGCTGTCGGATACGATAACGACTGAATTTAGCTCTTATTTTATCTAAACGGTATGAATTTTACCAAAAGAAAATCTAGGACTGTCATGATCATGCACAAGTTCAATTGTGAAAAGTTGTCGGATATGATAATATGACTGAATTTAGCTCTTATTTTATCTAAACGATATGAATTTTATCAAAAGAAAATCTATGACAATATGATCATGCACAAGTTCAATTGTGAAAAGCTGTCGGATATGATAACTTGACTAAATTTAGCTCTTATTTTATCTAAACTGTATGAATTTTATCAAAAGAAAATCTATGACTGTTATGATCATGCACAAGTTCAATTGTGAAAAGCTGTCGGATACGATAACTTGACTAAATTTAGCTCTTATTTTATCTAAACTGTATGAATTTTATCAAAAGA
>CM040183.1:77167863-77277863 GCA_022606455.1 Callitettix versicolor
AAAAATATGGCATAAGAAATTTGATCTTTCAAGTTTTCATGAATTCGCTACAGTTTTCAGATTCGCCAAGTTCAAAAACATTAAGTGGGAAATCAGTCTAAATTCTCAAAAATCGGTTTACTAGATTTAGCCAAATTTTGGTAAGAAAATTTAGTAGACAAAGTTACGATTTTAGCGTATTTTTAAAAAAAGGACTTGAACGTGCGCGCTTGTAAATATTTACGTGTTTAAGATTGAAACTTGGCACAGAAATCTATTTTTGTAATAGCTTAGATAAGTCCCGATATCCAGAAAAACCAGTTCGGCCGTTTCAAAATAGCGGTCACGAAATGCAAACACTAGAATGTGACTGCAGTCACCGTTATGTTATATAATTTGAAAACAACATAGCATAATGGTCATTACAATGTTGAAATCATATTTTTTTTAAAAATACAAAAAAGTTTTTGTTGAAAATTAGCTTACTTCACATAATCGAGACAGTTGCGTGCCGAGTATACTGCATTTACATTCACAGTGTAGACACTGCTTTAAACTGTAGAACTGAAGTGGTATATTTTTGGTTTTAAATGAATACACGTCATCACGGGAATGAATTAACGTTGCCAACAAGCTGCACTGCGTGAACCCACGCACCTTTGAGTGGCGAAATTTTGCAATTCAAAAGCAATTAAGCGGACAGACAATGCATTAAGGCGGAAATGCATATGCATGCCTGATACACCGTGCGACGATAATTAAACATGCGCCAATCGACAATTACAAAATAAAATTACATAAAAAAGCACAGGTGCTCTTAGGACGGTGCTTTGTAAACAATCCTCTTTGAAGTGAGTTAAGGGATGTAAACTTAGGATAGGTTGGGGTCGAGAAACACTTGCACCCCTCTTCCTAACTTCGTCCCCTCCGATGAGGGTTGGTTTAACAGCGCCGGTCAACTAGTACCGTAGTAATACGCCTGGATTAGACGATAGTAATAAATCTCGCATGCAGGTCTGTCGCTCGAGTGCTTCTAGCACGCAAGCTTACCGTACACGTATAAAAAGCACTGCGTATTTGTTTTTACAGCCACGACATATCTGATGAAGCCGTAAAACCAAACAAAACCAAATTTTTTATTCGGAGTTTTTTTTTTAGGTTATGTACGGCGAAATTATGATGTATTACGTGGATACAATCAGCAATTAATTGTACAAGTGTGGTGCATGGTCTATCAATTGTTAGTTATTTACATTTCAAAATAAGCTATTTGTAGTGGCCTTCATAATAACATCCTGACAAGGGAGCTTGGATATGAGCTCCTACCATGACCTTTAGATAATGTTTTTGAAGGAATTGTTAACAATGGCGCGCGCGCGCGTGTGTGTGTGTGCGCGCGCGAGTTGTGTGCTTGTGCGTGCGTGTATGCGCGCGCATGCGTGTGCGTGCGTGTATGCGCGCGCATGCGTGTGCGTGCGTGCAAGTGAATATACACGCGCACACGCTACAATCATTATTTTTGAAATTTTCATTTTGAAAATTTAAATTACAGTATAACTCTTATAATACATTATGGAGGCGAGTCACGATCTGACACTATTAACCACGGTATATAGATACATGGTAGGGGCCACGGTGGGTGTGCGCAGTAGACTACCGCGCGCGTGACGTCACTGAATCAAACTCTTCACTGCTACCACCGTAAATACAATTAACAAATTACAATACTTTATGTAATTTCCCGTTTAACGTTAGATATAAGGAATTTTTTGTGTTTAACGTCCGACTATTGTGCACACTTGGGCTAATGCAGACGATGGGATGATTTATAGCGTATGAAAATGCCAAGCCTTGGCCGGGAATCGAACCCGGGTCCTCGGGATGAAAGCCTAGTACGCTACCAACTAGACCACCGAGGCGGCATAAGGAATTATTATTGTAATTACTATAATACAGTTACTAACACTAACATTACAAACTGTTTTCTACTGAACACTACGTCTGAGCTTGATCCGATGACGTACTCTCAAATTTCCACACTTTTCAGTTACCTTTTAAAAGCTATGGAAAGGTTAACGACAGGTAATGTTTAATCAATGTTGAAACGCTGCAGAACCGATCACTCCTACCTGACAGGTTAGGTTACTTACGCTTGTCAATCAGCCTGGCTCGCTTCCCGCGTCCGATGGCTTTGTTAAGCCCCGCGTTACTCGTCACACACAGAATAAAAAAGCTCGCCGCTCGATACGCGATCAATTATTTAGCGGCCGGCTTCTGGACAGGCATCGGTGTCAGTTTGACGGGGGAAATGGCGCACTTCCTGAAATTGGTATTTTGCAAATTGGTTCTCCGTACTGCATGGAAACGCTAGAAGCGTGTTTTACAAACGCCAAAGCAAAACTGTTTTAGTGTAGCAAGTAGTAGATGAAGTATACACGGCTGGATAGTCGTATGGGTCGGCGAGAAGTAATTTTTGGTCAAAAATTGTAGCAGCAAGAAATGTAAAATCGGTGCGAGTGGTAATGGCTCTTTAGTACTTCCTTCCAAGCAAGCTGAAGACGTGCCGGCTGACTGGAGTTGTGTCATGCTTCGATGATCTGCCAAACAACTACGGCAGAGTCTCGCTTATCCGACATAACGGGCCGACATGACATCGGATAAGCGAAAATGTCAGATAATAGGTAAAGTTAAAAGAACTGATAAAAAAAATTTTCTGTTACTGAACCAAACATAAAATCTTATGTCATGTTTACTCTTCTTTTTTATTTTAATTACGACAATTTGTTCGAAAAGACGACAAACTATCGTAGCTAGTTTTTAAAAACATAACCAAAAACTTATTACAGTCTATCAGCTGTTCAATGAAATCAGCTGATCGTTACGAATGCATAACTATAGTAACGAATGCACAGTTATAGTAATCTTTTACTATAACTACCAATATAAATTTCCGCACCACATTACGCGACGCGCAAAATCCAACATCACAACTACCACTAAAACATGATACATTTTAAAAATATTTATAATTTTATAAACTATAACTATTTTATTTACTTATTGGCTTTATATATACATATTTCTCCATAAGGAGTTACAAATATCCTGAAGAGATATAGCACAAGTCCCTCTTTGTGCTCAAGAGCCATAGCTTAAGAACTAAGAATTAAACACTAAAACTTAAAAGAAAAATAAATGGTTGTGTACATGTACACTATAGTATACGCCTGGTTCATAATTTAAATGTGTTCGTGGATTGTTTATTGATTATACTTAAAGAATTTCAATATTTTTTTCTTTTTTGTTTTGTCAAGGACTTTTAGATAATTCGGTAATAAATTAAAACCAGAGGGCCCGTGCGAAATTTCGCACTATGGAAGTTTTAAGTATAATCACAGCCTTTTGAATAAGAGACCATTGGAGTGAGGACGGTAGTTTGGAAGGAGTAGAAAACATGTTTGAAACGTTAATCGAAAAGCGATCAGTTTGAAATAATAATCACAAATTTGTGAGTCATTGTAGTAAATATTTTTCAGTACAGTTAACTGTTTTTTAATAGTAATTTTTACAGGGCATTTCAGTACCTCGTTATAAACGATATTTGATGTAAGATTGTAGTCTTGTACTTTTAGTATTTCATTTTCTTTAGTGTATACAAACATGTTAGTTGATTTAGCTACCCTTGAAAAGGCTACATACAATTGTCCGTGAGTAAAGACGATATTTGGTAAATACAATCCTGCTCTTTGAAGTGTTTTCTGTGACTTGTTTATACTGATAGTAAACGCCATTTTAATAGGTAACTGTCATCTATCAATTGAAAAGACATGCTTGATAACCTCTAACTGTATTTTCACATTTTAATTGTACTTCGTATTTTATGATGTCCGTATTAACAGTAGATAAATGCACGATGGAAGGAGAAATCACAAATATATTTGTGTAAAAACAGTGTCCAAAACATGTGTTTGGAATTCGAAATGCTTGTCCAGGTTTATACTACTGTCAGTAGGGTAACATAACATAACCTATAAGTTTAATGACCTTTAAGTAAATATTGAAATTTTACTAAGCCCGTTATGCAAAAAATAGGCACTTTTAATGGGATTGTCTATCGTGGTTAATAAGTTATCTTCGTAAAATGCACAAAATATTGTCTGATTTGTGATGCCGCGCATGGCATCCATGATGCCGTTTTGCCTATGACAGTTAAAAGTGTCTTTTATGTCAAAATTTTGAAAAACAGTAAGTTTTAGCGCAAATTTGTTTTGCAATGTCAGAAGCCGGTTAAAAAATCTTTTTAAAGATACTTCATTATGCCTGTACGAATAGTACGTGCTGAGAAAAAGGATGCTGACTCGAGTAATAATATATACATTTTATTGCAGTGTATATAAAATTTTTTCACACGTTTTTTATGTTTTGGATATGTAATGTCCTTGCTTCTTCATCTGCTGGTTATAAGAAAGTAGTACTTAAGTATCTATAGTGGAACAGAACACACTTGGCTGCATACAGCTCACCGACAGTTGGAATATTACTGTTATTTAACAGCTTAATAAATCTATTTTGCAGACTTACAGGTTGCTTAAGTTCGATATATATGCACCACCCCAAATAATTAGACCATAGTTAATAAAATTCTACATATATGCATAATAGTTTCTAAAACTTTAGTAGTTAGGTAACGCAAATCACATGCCAATTATAAGAAGTAACTAGCTTTTTTTATTCCATATTGTATATGAATATCCCATTTTAAATTATAATCTTTCAAAAAAACATTAGTAACATTAGTTCTTTTAAAAGGAGTATCATTTATTTTAATTTTTATAAAAGATGGGACACTATCAGCGTAAACATAATTTTTAATGCAAAAATCTACAAATTAACCTCTTTAGTGCAAGTTTCTAATACAGGACATACACAGAATACGAGATGTGTTCAGAAAGTAACGAGAATTTTTAAATTTCGCAGGCTTAGAGAGTCCGATTGTCAAACATTTTTTTTTTTATTATGTTGGTATACATGCCCTTGAAGTATGATAAAACTTTCAGCTGTTTTCATTGTTTACTTTTGTCTGTGAAAGCCACTAAAGGTAGACGTGTTTTTATGAGCTCGGCGATCAAATTTCGTTTGTTAAAAAGCCTAAATGGATCAAAAAATTTGTATCAAATTTTGAAGTGACGAAAAAATGGAATAACAGTGTAAAAACGTGTGAAATTGTTGTGAAATGTTAACAAATGCCTATGGTGAGTCTGCAAGGTTTTGTGATGAAACGCGTGAAGCAAAATTCGTTTAAAAATTGTTGAAGTTTACGAGTGGTATAAGTTGCTCAGGAGTCACTTGAAGTCAAAAGGCAGAATTACTGATTATAACAAGACGCTGAATATGACAACGCCCTGGACGCCCCAGCACATCAACAACTGATGAAAACGTGGAAAAAGTGAAACAACCAGGTGAAACGGTCAATAAGGAGTACTACCTACAAGTTAACGCCGTTTGCGTGAAGCAATCCGAAAAAAACGCCCGGATCTGTGAAAAACAATTCATGGCATTTGCACCAGCTCACACTTCATTGCTTGTTCGTGAATTTTTGCCCAAAAACAGTACTTACTGTAACGATGCCCCAGCCTCCATATTCGCCAGACATGGCTCCGTGTGATTTTTTCCTATTTCCAAAAATAAAGAGAACCTTAAAGGGCCGTCGTTTTACAGCCGTAGATGACATTAAAAGCGCATCGCTGAAAGAACTAAAGGCTATCTCAAAGATCGAGTTTGAGAAGTGTTTCGAGGATTGGAAGAAAGGCTGGCACATGTGCATAATCTCCAATGGGGACTATTTTGAAGGCGACAACATCAATGTAGAAGAATAAATATTTTGTTCAAAAAATTAAAATTCTCGTTACTTTCTGAACACACCTCGTACAACAAATTTGAAAACAATTTTAATTCAAACGTCGACAAAAGAACACAACCAGTATTATTAGCATTTGATAAAGTATTAATACAGTTATATTACTAATAATGCTATTTACAGTCCTAGAGTAGAGTCATATGATGTAAAGAAGTTTGTAATTTTCATATTTTACAATAAAAAACTGCGACGACTCGGTACAGCCGATGGCAACAAAAACTAGACACTTGCTGCTCATTTTCTCGTTAACGTTTTTTTCTAAAGGGATCGGACACACGAGACTACTGTATTTTGAACTAATATTTACACTAGGGTTTTAGGTGGGAATCGTAATTTCGTCAGACACCTGTTGTAAAACTAGCAAAAGAGAGCATAAAGCTAGTGTTCACTGGCGATTCGAAATGGTAGGCCTACGTGTTCGGGCAGAAATATGCAAGAGAACAGAGAAGCGCCTACACTGCTCACAAATTAGGAATGATATTTTCCAGGAGAGAAGACTAGAATTGTTTCAATTTTTTGTCGGTTGCCTGTTTTTATCTACCTATACGTTATCTCCGCGTACTGACAGAAAACAACTGAACAAAATACGATAAAAAATCGTCACAGATGCAGTTATTTGTTTAGATTTTCTTTTTACAAAAATAGGTCTTAAAACAAAACTGTAATTAAAAAAATTCATCAGATATTTAGTCAAACTACAAGCCCAATTTCATCGAAATCGTCTAATTAGTCTAGTCTCCAGATATATATTCACAGAGACAGGAAAGTAATTTAGTAAAAACTGCATTGTTAGACACAAAGGGCCTTAAAAAGAATATATCCAAATTTCAAGATCGATTTTTATCGTGATCACAATGCGATAACTTTGTATGAAATTAAAAAGTGTTTTCAACTTTCAGTTTCACATATATTAGTAGTTTTACGAATTTACAGTAATTTAATATAGAAAAATAATATTATTATTATTTGCGTATAGACCCTGTTGGATCACGCAAAGCCCTCTGACTCATGTCTTGTTCCTTCTAATCCTCCACACCTCCCTCATCCTGTCCCTATAGATCCTCCTCCGCTCCTCCGTCCATTTTACCCCTGCTCTCTTTGGGATTTTATTCTACAGGATTTTCCATCCGAGCATCTTTCTCCTGTATGAGTTCCTGTCTTCAATGTCTGTTGAGTCTATTTTTCCGTCATGTAGGTCTATTCTGACTTGTGTGGTCCACGACGTTGTTGATTTGTCTCTTTGTATATACTTAAGGATTCTGTTGGCAAGTCTCGTTGTTGGGAGTCTACTGATGTGTCCATAGAATTGAAGCCTCCTTCTTCTGATATCTGCTGCCAGGTTCGATATCTTCTCTGTGGTCTTCCGGGAATGTAACCTGTATCCGTCTTCTGTTAATCTTGGGCCAAGGATCTTCCTCAAGATTTTGCGTTCTTCCTTCAAAATGTCTTGCATGGTACCTTTTGTGTGCAGTGCTAGCATCTCGCTTGCGTATAATGCCTGTGGGGCTTTATGACTGTGGTGTTGTCCAGTGCCCTTCAATTTTTAATTCGTTCTACCATTTCCTGATAACTTTGTTCAACACCAGATTGAAAAGGAGAGGCGAACTCCTCCTTCGCCTTGAGAGAGGCGAGAGTTCATCTCCTTGGCGAACTCCAGTTGTAATCAGGAAGGGTTTGGAAATTTATCCCATAAATTTCACCTTAGTTGCTGATCTGCAATCGGGGGCCGCCCCTGGCGATGGGGATGCTCGCCAATTTCGGTTGGAGGGTACTGGGGAAATAAAATACCCAGGGTGGAAATAAATCAATGAAGTGGTCAACGGCCTCAATGGCGGATGAAGATGTATTTCTCAACGGCAAAGAAGGCGGATGAACCAAGAACACCAAATCCGGGTCGCGTCTGTAGTGGCAACCACCGGCAACCTGGTCAGCGTCTGTTCATCCAGAGGATGCGGCTGTACGTAACGCTCCAGGAACTAACAATCCCTGGTTCTAAAAATCCCAGTGGAAACACTGGACCCTCAATAATAATAAAAATAATAATTATTATTATTATATATATATATATATATATATATATATATATATATATATATATATATATATATAAACAAATTTACAGTAATTTCACTTAGAAAAGAATGGAAACCATGTGAAAATGATTTCAAAAGTTTACGTGATAAATTAAAGTACAACCTAAAAACTTTAATATCAAAAAGCTTCAGCGCATTCCTCACACCTGGACCCACCCTGCCCTACCTTAACATCATGTTTGTTTAGTTATGTTTGTCTTACCTTATCTGGTACAGTCGGTGCTAAACTATACCATTACTTCACATATACGGCTATTAGAAGAATATCTGTAAAACCCGACTGTACTGGATGAATGTGTGGGCCTATTGGTATTTAAATGAGCACACATTATAAATGCAGTACAAAGATACACATTGTTCTATCGGTGCCCTAACCTGAACATTTTAATACCGAAGTTGAGTTCTAACAGAGCTTTTAAGCTAAATCGCGTCACGCAGCTGCCTCGCTTGACGGAAGCAAGATTCCAACAACTTGTTTAATCGACTTTTTTTCAAAATCTGATTATCCCTCACAATCAGTGTTCAAACCTGCGTAGTTTAGCAATGGTATTTGATTAATTAAAAGGGTAATTTATGCCAATTGTATGTAACGCCTGTTGCAATGGTGTGATCAGACTGAAAAAAAGTGGAAGAAAAAAGTTAGGGATTTTTAAAGTTTTGAAAAACAGCCATTTTGAAAAGGTCAAACAAATTTTGCTAGGAATGCTAGGTAACCACTGTCGATCGCTAGTGTTCACGCACGCACGCGCGCGCACACGTTTAACGATCCCTGACAAAATGATCTAACGGAAAGGATTAGTGTTTTTTCAAGGTCTCGGGTTCGAGTTACACCATGATGGTCGTTCTAATATTTAATTTTCTAAAGAAAATGTGCAAAAAACCATCAATTCCTCTTGAAAATACAATCAATTTTATGATGCAAAAAAATTAATTTAGGTAAAAAGAAGCTAATATGATACTCGCTTCAAAAAAAAAAATATGACCATTTTAGCAATTTTTGTAACCCCAGAACCCAAACAAATCAAACCCTACATAGCGCTGTTATAACCACAAAGTACGATTTGTATCGATCTTCTGAAAATCAGACTGTACCACTGTAATCAGCGATGAAATCTGCATAAATTAGCATTTATAATTTTAAAATATACTGAAATACGCGTATTTGTTGTGTTAGAATGTATGGGGCCTACATTACGTTAAACGGGTTCTAGAGATCATACAGGTGCTCATTTTACAGTTTCGGGCCTGGGTTTTACCGTAATGGACGCTTTAATTGTTCGTTTTCAATAGAAATTATGTAGTTAACACAACTGTTATTAATTTCACAACAATCGGAAGCACGAGAAATGCGTGTATGTAGAAAATATTAATAAAGCCGTGGCCAATCGCGGTATCAAACGAGCCGTGTATTAAATTGTAAAAAAACATCCGAACGCAATTCACAAATCTAATAAGCAAGATTCTAAATCACGTGACTTTAGGTACCAAAATGTTATTTTAAACAATATAAAAATAAATATTCATCTCGAACAAACGTTACGAATAAGCCTATAATATTTTTTTCTTTCTACAAAGGACACTGTCCCATTGTTAGCCAAATGATGAACCGCGTTGCAAAAGCCTTATAAAAAATGTTCCGAAAAAAACCAACTTAAAGGACAATGGCCGTTCCATCATGACCTGGGGTAGTTTAAAGGGAGCACAAAAAAACTTTAGATTCAGGTAACGGGGTTCGGGTGGTGGAAAGGCCATTAGGGATGACCTACCCCACCTTCTCACCCTATTCAACCCGTTATTGAGTTTGATTTATAACATGGCCGCTCTGCATTACCCAATGTTAAGTGTTTTAATCTTACAAGTATTTGAGTGCTATGTATATGTCGATAATTGCGTGTGCGTGCGTGCGTTAGAGCGCGCTCACTCCCTATCTCAACCACAAACCGTCTTGAAAACATTTTTTCTTATTCAACTGTCAACTGTTTATAATATTACGCGAACTTAGACCGCTATCCTTATTAAAAAAATTGTGTCAATTTTTTTAAATAATCAGCTATTTAAATAATATATAAAGTATATTCCAGTTTACATACAGTTTTGTTTTAAGCATTAAAAAATTATAAAAATGTCTTGCTGACGTGATGGAAGCGAATTTATAATAATTATGTTAAACATTTCTGAAAAACTTTTTTTTGTGTTTAACGTCCGACTATTGTGCACACTTGGGCTAATGCAGACGATGGGACGATTTATAGCGTATGAAAATGCCAAGCCCTGGCCGGGAATCGAACCCGGGTCCTCGGGGTGAAAGCCTAGTACGCTAAAAAAAGGCCACTGATTTCACATCATAAATAATATTAAAGTATATATTAGCATTTAAAATTGTCAAATTATTTTTAAAATACAAAAATGATTTATTTCGACTACCTTAAAGTTGTTTTTCAAAATAAAACTTGAAAATAGAATGCAAATTAACGCAATTTTAACGCCAATTATGATGGCATAGTAGGCCTAATACATTTTTTCTTCAATGCGGTCATACATCGCGATTCATCTAAGCTCATGTAAAAAAATAATTAATGAATCGAGAGTAAATACAGAAAACAGAGCCGACTGTTAGTTTATTTTCATTTTTCTTCTATTTACTTATAAAAGTAAACGAATAAATTAAATTTTCTACACTACGCGGCAAATATTTGAGAATAAAACAGTCCAATTTTCCAGTATTATCAATAGCGTCCAAAACCGGATTTTTCTGGATATTGCAAATCGATCGTTTTTTCCGGCCTTACGGGGTACATTTGAGCAAAATTTAATTAAAACCGTTAGATCTGATGTTCAAAAACCTCTAGTTTTAAATTAATCCAAAAAACCAAATTACGCACGCACGCACGCACGCACACGCACGCACGCGCGCACACACACACCACACCACACATAAACACCACACACACACACGCGCGCACGCACTTTCTCTCACGCACTCACTCACTCACACACACACACACACACACACACACACACACGCGCGCGCGCGCGCGCGCGAAAAGACATCCATGGCTCTGAAAAGATCCATAAAAATCTCATTATCGTTTTTTTTACAATAACTTCGTGTTGATAACGTTAAAACTAATTTTTCAAACATGACGAACACCTTTCGTGTTACATTTTCAACTTTCCGTACGCCAGGACCTGCTGGCTCCTATTTACTTTGGAAACGGAAAACAGCGTCCACAGAAAGATGTATTATAAAATTTCTATTCATTACGAACTTTCTCTGTGGAGGGAGAAAGTAATCAATACTACAACCGGAAATAAAACCCGAAACGTTCCCCTTTTAAATTAAAATCTTTTAAATCCTTTACTGAATCACTGCGAACAGGGGATAGAACAGTGACTGGCAGCGGATGAAAGAAAGGCCGGGGTTCCGGTTCCGGTTCCAGTTGCAACGAGTGTTGTGTTAATGCTGGTCAGGTTAGGTTTAGGTTGTGCAGCGACGCCATCATGGCTGCGTCGACCCCATTTGAAGGGGAGGAGTTGAGAACATGCAATACGTATTGATCTGCCAAATGCGGAACCTTGAAAGTGAAACGCAACTAGTAAAAGTTACGGTCAATGTCAAGTGCTGGTCCTTGATCCTGATATATTTTATATTTCTTCAATTTGATAAATCTTTTATAAGTATTTTTTGTTACTGTCTGTAAGTCTAAATGTTTTGATTTAATATTCCATAAGAATGTGAATTTAAATAATTTGTCACTTCTAACTTTTGTCGTAAAATTAAGAGAGACATTTCATTTTAAAATTATGACCAACACGTGTTCAATTTGTGTTTTTCTCTGATTATATTTTGTTTTTATGTTTATTAAGTCATTATTAGATTCACGTCAATCAGGAATAAGATCATAACCATTTTCCTCCTCTATATTTTGTCGTAGAATTTTGAACATTTATTTCAAAGCTGTAACCACTATGCACCCTAACGATTTTTGTGTCCAAAACTTTGGTTTTGTTTTTAATTTTACATTTGATTTTTACATTTTGTTTCTGTTGTTGCTAACCTACCTGAGGGACTTTTGTTTATACCGGTCAACGTAGTTGGTAATAATGTAGTTTAAATTTTTTCTCGTACTTGCCAGTTGATTATACCTATAAGAACGAGGCATCAGCGTTAATTAATCGGCAGTAAATACAGTCTCGAACAACGACCTTCAAGTGCGTAGTTCAGAGACGCAGTGGACTGAACGGTACTTAGCCACCACGACCACCAAGCCCTTGTTTAAGTTATCAATGATCGCGTGTATTGTTATTATTGTAAGTAACTTTTCGTTTAGGTATTCATCGCATTTTTTGTAGTGAATTTCATTAGTTTTGAAGATCCTGACCTCTTTATCAAAATGATTTTTCAAAATCCGTTGAAATTAAGTATTTTTTTGACGGCGGTCAGGGTTCATTTTATTTTCAATGTGATTGTAAAATTTAAAAATCTCAATATATGTAGATTTTAATGTTGATTATGATGGTGAAACCAGAAATTAAAAACTGTAAAATAAAGTAAATGTTTTTGGAAATTCGCTTCTACGTCAGAGAAACAGCTGCGTGCCACGTTTATGTATTTTATTTACTTATTTATTTATTTATGATTCATTATGACAAGGTATCATTGGTCAACTTTTAAGGAATGAGCATCTTAAAAAAGGGATGTTATAATAGTGGATACTTCGAGTATGGTTAATGACATTATACAGCCGAAGGAATAGACAGGGCAAGCTATGAGGTAAATCAATCACAATTAGGACAATCAAGCTGTTATCAAGACTTTATAATAAAAGTTAGTGTTGAAATACCGTGAACCTTAAGCTCTCGACCATGAACCAGGTGATGCTCAAATTCCCAGTCACACAGGATACGAGCGTCGTAAGAAGGCTGATGAACTAGCACAAGAACAAGAACCTCTATTCATTGGTCTAGTGTCTGTCTAAGGAATTAGCAAAACCGCAACAAGACAATGAAAAAGTAAAAATCCTTAACCGCTGGATGGTGACCACAAACAGTGTGGGTTACTGTATCAACCCAATTAGAGACTACCATTGTACTCGTATGTCTGATCACTAAGTAAGTGCAGCCAGTGGGTGATATTAAGCTGTGGCTTGAACACACAGCGTACAAGAAACTTTGGGAGATGGGTTTAGTTCGAAAATGTGGATGCAGATTGTGCGACCACCTCAGCAGACCTGTCTTCATAATCTTCGATCCAACAAAATCATCTACAGAAACTGAAAACAGCGAAGCAAGTTCTAAGAACATAAATGATTGTCTAGGGTTTCGAAGTACACAAATAACAAGGCTGAGATGCCCGAAGAACAACATCCGCTTCTGATAAAAATCACGCTGTTGATCAGTGATCACATTTATTAATTGTTTTTATTGTAGGGTACTATTCGTTTAGGAAATAATTTCTCTACAACCACGTTGCTGTTGTCCAACAATGATCAGTATATTAGTTTTGTTTTTATTGTAAGGAACTATTCGTTTAGGAAATAATTTCTCTACAACCACCTTGCCATTATCAAACAATGATCAGTATATCAGTTTTGTTTTTATTGTAAGGACTATTTGTTTAGGAAATAATTTCTCTACAACCACGTTACTGTTGTCCAACAATGATCTATCAGTTTTGTTTTTATTGTAAGGAACTATTTGTTTAGGAAATAATTTTTCTACAACCAAGTTGCTGTTATCCAACAATGATTACGTATATCAGTTTTGTTTTTATTGTAAGGAACTATTTGTTTAGGAAATAATGTCTCTACAACCACGTTACTGTTGTCCAACAATGATCAGTATATCAGTTTTGTTTTTATTGTAAGGACTATTTGTTTAGGAAATAATTTCTCTACAACCACGTTACTGTTGTCCAACAATGATCAGTATATCAGTTTTGTTTTTATTGTAAGGAACTATTTGTTTAGGAAATAATTTCTCTACAACCACGTTGCTGTTGTCCAACAATGATCAGTATATCAGTTTTGTTTTTATTGTAAGGAACTATTCGTTTAGGAAATAATCTCTCTCTAACCACGTTGCTGTTATCCAACAATGATTACGTATATCAGTTTTGTTTTTATTGTAAGGAACTATTCGTTTAGGAAATAATCTCTCTCTAACCACGTTGCTGTTGTCCAACAATGATTACGTATATCAGTTTTGTTTTTATTGTAAGGAACTATTCGTTTAGGAAATAATCTCTCTATAACCACGTTGCTGTTGTCCAACAATGATTACGTGTATCAGTTTTGTTTTTATTGTAAGGAACTATTCGTTTAGGAAATAATCTCTCTCTCTCTAACCACGTTATCCAACAATGATTACGTATATCAGTTTTGTTTTTATTGTAAGTAACTATTCGTTTAGGAAATAATCTCTCTCTAACCACGTTGCTGTTATCCAACAATGATTACGTATATCAGTTTTGTTTTTATTGTAAGGAACTATTCGTTTAGGAAATAATCTCCCTCTAACCACGTTGCTGTTGTCCAACAGTGATCACGTATATTAGTGGTTTTTATTGTAAGGAACTATTAGTTTAGGAAATAATCTCCCTCTAACCACGTTGCTGTTGTCCAACAGTGATCTCGTATATTAGTGGTTTTTATTGTAAGGAACTATTAGTTTAGGAAATAATCTCCTCTAACCACGTTGCTGTTGTCCAACAGTGATCACGTATATTAGTGGTTTTTATTGTAAGGAACTATTAGTTTAGGAAATAATCTCCCTCTAACCACGTTGCTGTTGTCCAACAGTGATCTCGTATATTAGTGGTTTTTATTGTAAGGAACTATTAGTTTAGGAAATAATCTCCCTCTAACCACGTTGCTGTTGTCCAACAGTGATCACGTATATTAGTGGTTTTTATTGTAAGGAACTATTAGTTTAGGAAATAATCTCCCTCTAACCACGTTGCTGTTGTCCAACAGTGATCTCGTATATTAATGGTTTTTATTGTAAGGAACTATTAGTTTAGGAAATAATCTCCCTCTAACCACGTTGCTGTTGTCCAACAGTGATCACGTATATTAATGGTTTTTATTGTAAGGAACTATTAGTTTAGGAAATAATCTCCCTCTAACCACGTTGCTGTTGTCCAACAGTGATCACGTATATTAGTGGTTTTTATTGTAAGGAACTATTAGTTTAGGAAATAATCTCCCTCTAACCACGTTGCTGTTGTCCAACAGTGATCACGTATATCAGTGGTTTTTATTGTAAGGAACTATTCATTTAGGAAATAATCTCCCTCTAACCACGTTGCTGTTGTCCAACAGTGATCTCGTATATCAGTGGTTTTTATTGTAAGGAACTATTCATTTAGGAAATAATCTCCCTCTAACCACGTTGCTGTTGTCCAACAGTGATCACGTATATCAGTGGTTTTTATTGTAAGGAACTATTCATTTAGGAAATAATCTCCCTCTAACCACGTTGCTGTTGTCCAACAGTGATCACGTATATTAGTGGTTTTTATTGTAAGGAACTATTCGTTTATAAAATGAACTCTTTGTAACCACGTTGCTATTGTTCAATAGTGATTAATGAACGCGTATGTTAAATTGATTTGACTGTAACGTTAATTACTTCAAAATAACTGTTTTTGTTAACCTAATTTGTCTGATTTTGTTCGACCGATGTTGTTACAACTTAAACCCATCATTACAGAAAAATTAGACAATTTAGAGAGGTAAACTTTGACTACCAGTGACTTCAAAGAAGTTATTGCGTTAATCACGTGTTTTAAAAAAGTACTGTAGTTCAATACAAGCAGTCCGATCTTACGTTAAACAGATCACAGAATAAAGGTGAAATATATTACAAAATGTTAACTAATTCGTGTCATTTGAAATGACAACCTCCAAACTTACTTTTCCTTTAAAATTTTTGACAATTTCTTCCCGCAAGGTATTAATTAACCGGAATCTCCCACCACTACGGTAAATTTCCCGCCATATACAAACGTTGTAGTTCGTAGTAGAAACGACGCTTCGTTAATCACCATTGTCACGAAATGGAACTCTCCCTCCCCTTAGGAAGGGTAGCTCTGGCACCCCTCAGAGAAAGTGTGCACACCATGGCCTACCCCAACCCCGAAACTATCGACCCTAAGCCTGACTTGTGTTGGCCGGAAATTCCGCTCAGTCTAAAAATAGAAATATACAGTTAAGGCGGACACCTCTTCGTACAAAATCAATGGATTCGGCGAAGCTGGGTTTGTTTTGATTGGATTCAGCCAGGTCGGGTTTGTTTTGAGACCTAAAGAAACCTGCTTTTGACAAAAACGATTCTACGATCAAACAAATTTCGTGTCTTACCTTGCACAAGCTTTCATCACACATTCGAATGATTATTATTGAAAAAAATAATAATAATAATAAGTAGTAGTTCTAACACTAAAAACATAGCACAAACTTTCTTTAATGATGTAAGGTTCCCCAAAAAACCGTTTATGAACATCGACAAAAATACCGAGAACAGACCAGGTTTCTCAAAATCGGTTTATCTGTCAAAATTCTTGCTGTACGTAAAAATTCAATACCCTAATGCATTACAGTAAATTTGAAATAAAAGAAATTGTTCGGAGATCGAATTTAAATTAAATCGAAATTCGGAAATCGAAATTAAAAACGCTTTCTGATTTTTTTTCAATCAAATTTCAACATTTACAGTACAGCTAGCCACCTCGGTAGCCTAGTTGATAGCGTACTGACTTTCACCCCGAGGTCCCGTGTTCGATTCCCGGCCAGGGCTTGGCATTTTCATACGCTATAAATCATCCCATCGTCTGCATTAGCCCAAGTGTGCACAATAGTCGGACATTAATCGCAAAAAAAAAAGTACTGGTCACCAATATTATGGCTCGTCCTATTTATATGTTGTTTTATGCAGATTGCAATGCCTATAACAAAACTGAATAAATTTCGATTTCGATTTTTTTTTTTTTAATATTTCAAATGGCCTTCGTTTTGAGACGAGCGAATTGATTTTGATTTTCTCAATATCGGTTCAAACGATTTTTTTCAAATGTAGTCCACACAAATTGAAATAAAACTTCTTTGACGTTACTGTACGTGTGTTTCGAAAATTTTCATCCGGGAAAAAGTTTTTATTTAAATTTTGTTTACCTTTTGACATACATAAACTGAAACAATTTTATTGGAGCAGTTCAAATTTTACATAATCATTATTGTTTTTATTCGACACACCACATGTAATCAAAAGTAATCAAGTATTAAGCAATCCATCCCTAATACTACGTAATCAAAAAATGTTTATTTATTGGTGGTTATCACTGAAAACGACCTCAGAAAAGTTTGAAACCACAATAATTGAAGTTTATAAGCTAAACCGATATTACGAAAACTTCAATTCAACAGCAAATAAAACAATTTTGATTATAAAACATACGTGGTTAAGAATTTTGTTTCAATATTTAGTTTAAAGGTATTTTAAATATGTGATCAGTAATCATTGTAATCAAATCACGAAAAATTCAATTACAATTAGGTCCTGCTTATTGAAGCACTAATAATTCCGGGTACAAATATTTGGAAAAATTTCACGGTGTCCCCTTCTCCTTCCAAAATTACCAAAATAAGCACGCTGAGTTGAACGTACTCTCACTTGTGGTTTTAAATAACATTTTTGTAACGTAACCTAACCTAACTTTCTCATTTCACATAACAGTTTTAGAGAAGCCTAGAAAGGCCTACGTGCATCTAGGAGCGCACGCTATGGCCCGGCATAGTTTTGGCTGTAAACTATTCCCCCCTCCTCAGTCTCCTTCCGACCTCTCCTCTCTTGCTCTCCGGAGAGGTAAAACTACAATAGGTTTATCCTAACCTAAAAATAGAAGATCCTTCGCAGCGTAACCGAGTCCTATGTCAAACATAACTCGGTTAGGAGTTGTAAAATGAAAGTTTTATTTCTCTATGTATTATAACTAGCTGACAATAGTTTTTTTATAGGTTTTCCTGAAAATGAGCTATTAAACCAGCTACCATGGTAAGACCTTGACCTGGGACCTTAATGATCGTCACATACATATCATTATGTACAACCTTTTCAAGTAGTTGTTAAAAAAATTCACTAGTGTGTGTGTGTTTTAACACTTGGCGTTCGTAATTTTGGTCCTATTTGATTCAAAAATGGAAAAAATCAATTTGGGTAACAACTTTAATAGCTTGGAAAAGTTTGTTACCCATCGAAATTCGTTTTATGCGTTTCTAAATGGCCACGATTCAAAATTTTAATTAAAAATTACGAGAAATTAAATTGTCCTGAAAATGAGAAAATGAATTTGACAGCGACTGTGTAAGAGTAGGGCCTATTAACTGTTAATTTCTGTAGACTGTATCGCTGATTACAATGGTAATTGCAAATGTTCAAAGTGTTAGTATAAGAAAGTTGATTTTTTTGAATTACTGTGGTTTACTTTTTGAAATTTCGCTTCCATCATGTCAGCGTTTATTCTTACGTTAGAATAATAAAAATACTTTCGCAAAACAAAACCTTGTCCCTTTACTCTTAAGTGTATTCAGTAAGCTACTCCTAAACGGATTTTTAAAACCAAAAATATTATGTTCGCGTTGAAATAGTATTGTGCACATTTTGATGTTTAAAATAAGGTTATGTTGGATTACAATTATTTTAGTAGGTAAATAATTATTTAATGAGATAATTCTGTAATTTTCAGTCCCCCTTTTTGAATTCTGTCGACCTAGTGCGTGATGTTTTCACAGGTATGCAGGAATACCAGATGATTAGTTATATATTTGTGTTAAATTCAAGTTCTATCTTTAATAAGAACTGGATTTAAATTTATATAAACCATAACATACTGACGCCGAAACTAAAGAAGATAAACTATTCCGTTTGTATAAATGTAGTTTTTCTTGCTCAAAAATTTAAGTAGTGTAAATAATTTCCGAACACTAGTCCATACTTCGTAAGAGTAGAAAATGAAAAAACAACCTCACTCTGGGTACCTGAAAACATTCAGATTTTTCAAAACAAAAGTTGACAAACCTGGTCCTGGGCCGTAAAATAGGTTACCGGTGCATCTGTTCAACTCGCCTTGTTTACTCTACTAGCCTATGCATTCTACTAACCAGTTCACTTACTTTCGGTAAAACTTTCCATTGATATTTTTAAACCTGCCGATGTTTTCAACCACACTAGTACCACCCCTACTTGCATCACATAAAGACGGTGGGAGGGGATACAACGGAGGGGCCTAATTTTGAAAGAGGGTGATGCTTGATGCATCGAAGACCACACACAAAAACCATGCTCTTGCGTAAGGCGAGTTACAGTGTGTTTCGTTCTTAATTAAAGCCAATTCGGTGATTAATATTAACTGGTAAACGTTTCAGTCGATGCCAATAAAACTAATTGACGAAAATTGAAGTTGTGGGCCATGATTGGTCGGTTGGTAATAAGGTTTGTTTTACTTTATGAAATAATACATCCAGCATTATTACCCACACTTTATAACCCCGTAATCATAACCTGGAAGGGAAATGCCTAATTCTACATAACTCGGCGATGTGGTTTTACGATTTACAGTATCTTGGCAACGTTTCTTTCACCGTAAATTCGTTACTCTGGTTTGAGATATGAATCTTTATTTATGACCGAAAATTCGGGGAAATCTGAACAACCTGATTTTTAGAAAGGTCTCGTTTTCAAGATTCTTTGTCGATGGCTCCCAACCCCGCTTGTTTTGGAAGTAGCGAACAATGTTTCACCCGGACAGATTACAGCATAATTTTTTTCAGAATATTTTTGCGAAAATCCGATTTTTATTAATTGCTACAATAAGGCAAAGTACATGTCAAATTTCATTGGAATCGGTCTCTTATGACTTGCACAGACATCTAAGTAAACACCACTTCTAGGCCTCGGGTTTTGATAACGGATTTATCTTCAAGAATCTATTTTTTTAAAATACTTTGTAGGTTAGGTTACCTAAGTTTTCACGACAAACTGGGTGCTCCGAAACCTCAGAAGTACGTCTGGTCCGGCACAGACATCTAAGTAAACATCACTTCTGGGCCTCGGGGTTTTGATAACGGATTTATCTTCAAGAATCTTTATTTTTTTAAAATACTTTGTAGGTTAGGTTACCTAAGTTTTCACGACAAACTGGGTGCTCCGAAACCTCAGAAGTACGTCTGGTCCGGCACAGACATCTAAGTAAACACCACTTCTAGGCCTCGGGTTTTGATAACGGATTTATCTTCAAGAATCTATTTTTTTAAAATACTTTGTAGGTTAGGTTGCCTAAGTTTTCACGACAAACTGAGTGCTCCGAACCTCAGAAGTACGTCTGGTCCGGCACAGACATCTAAAAAAAACATCACTTCTGGGCCTCGGGGTTCTGATAACGGATTTATCTTCAAGAATCTCCATTTTTTTAAAATACTTTGTAGGTTAGGTTGCCTAAGTTTTCACGACAAACTGGGTGCTCCGTAACTTCAGAAGTACGTCTGGTCCGGCACAGACATCTAAGTAAACACCACTTCTGGGACTCGGAGCTCTGATAACGGATTTATCTTTAAGAATCTCCATTTTTTAAAAATACTTTGTAGGTTAGGTTACCTAAGTTTTCACGACAAACTGGGTGCTGCGAAACCTCAGAAGTACGTCTGGTCCGGCACAGACATCTAAGTAAACAACGATGAAATTCTGAGCCTCGGGGTTCTGATAACGGATTTATCTTCAAGAATCTCCATTTTTTTAAAAATACTTTGTAGGTTAGGTTACCTAAGTTTTCACGACAAACTGGGTGCTGCGAAACCTCAGAAGTACGTCTGGTCCGGCACAGACATCTAAGTAAACAACGAGGACATTCTGAGCCTCGGGGTTCTGATAACGGATTTATCTTCAAGAATCTCTATTTTTTTTAAATACTTTGTAGGTTAGGTTACCTAAGTTTTCACGACAAACTGGGTGCTCCGAAACCTCAGAAGTACGTCTGGTCCGGCACAGACATCTAAGTAAACATCACTTCTGGGCCTCGGGGTTCTGATAACGGATTTATCTTCAAGAATCTCCATTTTTTTAAAATACTTTGTAGGTTAGGTTGCCTAAGTTTTCACGACAAACTGGGTGCTCCGTAACTTCAGAAGTACGTCTGGTCCGGCACAGACATCTAAGTAAACACCACTTCTGGGACTCGGGCTCTGATAACGGATTTATCTTTAAGAATCTCCATTTTTTAAAAATACTTTGTAGGTTAGGTTACCTAAGTTTTCACGACAAACTGGGTGCTGCGAAACCTCAGAAGTACGTCTGGTCCGGCACAGACATCTAAGTAAACAACGATGAAATTCTAGGCCTCGGGGTTCTGATAACGGATTTATCTTCAAGAATCTCCATTTTTTAAAAATACTTTGTAGGTTAGGTTACCTAAGTTTTCACGACAAACTGGGTGCTGCGAAACCTCAGAAGTACGTCTGGTCCGGCACAGACATCTAAGTAAACAACGAGGACATTCTGAGCCTCGGGGTTCTGATAACGGATTTATCTTCAAGAATCTTTATTTTTTTTAAATACTTTGTAGGTTAGGTTACCTAAGTTTTCACGACAAACTGGGTGCTCCGAAACCTCAGAAGTACGTCTGGTCCGGCACAGACATCTAAGTAAACATCACTTCTGGGCCTCGGGGTTCTGATAACGGATTTATCTTCAAGAATCTCCATTTTTTAAAAATACTTTGTAGGTTAGTTGCCTAAATTTTCACGACAAACTGACTGCTCCGAAACCTCAGAAGAACGTTTGGTCCTTACTTCGCGAATGATCGTCGCTCTCGAAAATCTGGTGCTGACTTTCCCGTACATATACAGTATTACTGAAAGGAAAGCTGGATATCTGCGTCACACGCTACAGAAGATTAACTCCGTCCAGGTACACCACAGTTTTAGTTCGGACTGTACTTACAATACTAAAACCTTCTTTCATTGAAACCATGTGTGCACTTAAAAAATCATCAATTTACAACGCATTAAATATTTTACGACTCAATTTAAATTCAGTCCTTTAACGTATTATGCATTACGACCACCTTCCCTCTCTTCGTAGAACATGACCGTGCGAGGCGTGTCGCCGGACACAATCCCACAATGGCTGATGACAATAAACTCGGTTAGCGATATGACGAGTGTTTTCAAGGTTAGGTCTAGTCTATGAATAGATCATAGTTACGTTAGGTCAGGAACATTGTGGCCTTCGCGGCAGTAGTTCGCCTAGTATCCGCGAGTAGCGCTTTTTCGCAATCGGCAGCACTGAAACGTTGATTAAGGCTTATCCATTGTTTTTGTCGCAAAAAGTTATGTTTTTTGGAAACTGTTTTAAACAGCAAAATAACCTACAGGAGAATTGAATTTTGTTTCGCAAAAAGAGCATTTGATGTGACTAGCAAAATGAACTTACGGGACTACAGAATTTTGTTTTGTATAAACAGAGCATTTGATGTGATTAGTAGACAGTTCTAAACAGCAAAAAAACCTAAATTATAACTGCATTTTGTTTCTATGTACTACAGAAATTAATTTAAGTTTTTGCACGTATTATAGTAGTTTTGTGTTTAAAATAAGAAAATCTGTGTGATTTGTATCGGTTCCAAACAGCAAAAAGAACCTAAATTACTACTGAATTTTGTTTCCATATACTACGAAACACCAATTTTTAAGTTTTTTTAACATATTATGACAATGTTTGTACTTAAAATGAGAAAATCTATGTAATTTGTACCGGTTCCAAACAGCAAAAAGAACCTAAATTATTTCTGAATTTTATTTTTCTTTAAAAAAAAAAATATTTTATTAAATATGTTCTGACGTACATTTAAAAAAATGTTAAATTTACAACTTAAATGAATGTTTCCAAAATTTTAGAAAGTACGTAAGAATATATTTTGCTTGAACTACAAGTGTATGTACTGTATATACAGGATATTTCTATAATGGACATAATCCATTAGGTTAAATGGGCCAAAATGTACGTCCGGAATGATTCTTTTACCACCTACCCGCCATTTTGGATTTTTTAGTACTAAATAGTTTATATCTTCAGAACGGCTTAACCGATTGAGCTGAAACTGTGCACCGTATTCGTGAATATAAAATACTTAGGTTAACAAGATTAATCATGTTCCAATCATCCGCTTGAAAAGGCGAACATTGGTGAGTATAGCGAGAAAAATAAAAGGCTAACCAAATCGCGTACAAGGAAGCTTTGAGCACGGATCGTAATTAACTGATCTAAAAGGCAACACAGCCGAACAAAAAAGTGTCTCGTTAAAAAAATTAAAATTGAACAGCGAACATTTTCGACGGCCTGGCCACATGCAGACGAGAAGCAGATGTGATCATGGGAAAATGCAGAGTTGCTCAACCATCGGAACACACGCTGATAAACTGTGCTCTTGATTCCACTTCTGAGGACGCAAAGGAATTGAAAACGATTCCAAGCAGTCATTATACTCTACAAGGTAAGTAAAAAGGTCGCCTATGACGCATTTATGAATTTTGCTGTTGAAATGGTTACATCGTTAATACTTACTGTACGAAGTACAGTTTAGACACGGTGAAACGTTGTGGCTAAGTCTGCTGTGTCGCTGAACTGTGCAGAAAGGATGTGGGTTCGAGACGTAGTTACTACCGTTGCTTTTTTTTACCATTTGCGCTGATCATTCGTACCCATTAATTTAACTAACACAAAGTATGAACGTTGAAGTTAAAAAGTAATAAAAGTTCGGTGTCCGTGGGAAAAAATTGATTTCGATATTTTAATGGATCCAGTTTTCAGACTTGATATCTAACCGCCGTCTGTGGAGACTGTAAACTGATTCACCGATTTTAAATAAACTTTCATATAGGTCTGCTATGCCCGTATCATTAAATATACTTACTGAAATGATAACCCTTAGTGAAAGATATGCGAGCGCTCGCTGCTGGTGACATCTTGCGGCAGTGTTCAAGTACGGTTAAAATATATTAGACTATTTTCTCAAACGTCTCCCTCCTCTGTTCTTGCATATTGCAGTGTTCGTAACTTTTGTTTCTTAACGTCTATTCTTATGCCAGTTAAGTTAATGGTGCGCAGTTCAGAGACCGGTGCTTTAACCACATCGACCACCGCGTTCCCGGTCAGGTTTATATTCAATGCACATACTCAGAACCTTGCGTTAACAGTTCAAACGACGTTTTTGAACGTCTTCTTGTCTTAAAAAAAACTATTAAAAACAGAATTTTCCCAAAATCAGCTCCAACAATTTTAATCCTATTTTTCTCAAACGTAATCCATAATTATAAAAACAAAACGTAGCCTATGGGTCAGTACAATCCCAAAAAAATCCGGTTCGGAACGGAAGTTGGTCTTCCTGTACAACAAAATTTGAGTAAAATCTGACAAACTGTTTTTAAGAAATTGAGTCGGTTTTCCAGAATTTTTTGTGCGCAACAGACGAATTTAGGCCTAAGAAAGTCTATGTAATGTTGCACTATTTAGTCAAAACCGTACTGATTTTAATACTTTGGAGAAACGATTACGTGAGATAGTTTGTGCCGTGTTTTTGCACTTTAACTCTTAGTGGGCTACTTATATGGCAGGCTGCATTCCCCACATTCTGCTCTAAAATACTGTATTGTTAAAATGCACGCAATATATGAGCCTAACTGCTGGCCCTGCGTAAGTTTGGAACTATTGTTATAGTTTGGAAAATGTTTGTTCCGCCCCCCGGGGCGCTCGGCGTCATAAAAGTCAAAAACAACAGCTCTGCCGCGAAGTACATCTTACAGTGGGTCGCAACCCTCAAAAAATAAAACCGAAATAACAGCCCATCCTTTGTTGTTGGTTGCGAAACAATTATTGCCTACGTCTGCCCAGACAATAACCGGGCTCATTTCTGACAAATTAGAACAGAATGGAAACGAAAAAGAAATACCTCGCTTTGTGATATTGGCAGCGCAACAACAATAATTAAAATTGTATACAATTAAAAACAACCCTCGCAAGTCTAAGGGTAGGTTGGGGCAATACGCCCCTTGTTAAAAATGAACAATTACTTTATTTTAAAAAGGAATTATATCCGCGGCGGTGCGCGTATTGTTTATTTTTATAAAGAGGAGTTTTATAAACAGGTAGTATTTTGAAAGTTTTTGTGCAGATCGGCCTAACAATATACCCAGCTGAACTTTAACGCAATTGTTAAAGGCTGACTTTCTTTTGATAATTTCATTTGAAATTTTCACTTTATGAAAATATTACATACAAAGATTATAGATGCAATCACGTTACGGAGCGCCACAGAGTACAAAACATTATACAATCATTTTTGAATTTAACACTTTTCGAAATAGAATTTCATCATAGCGTTGTTAATCTTGCATATTTCAAATTTTCAAATTCCATTAAAAATACCAAAATGAATCTGAAGATAGTTTTCTTTATCGTATTTTCAGTGCAATTTAAAAAGCTAACTTAAAGCTGATTATGATAATGAAATCTGTTTTTTTAGTTTTGAAATGGCCTCTATTTTTAAAAACGGGTGCACGGATTTTACTGGGTAAAGAACTTATCAAAGCTATTACTAAAGTCGATTTTTTTTTAAATTTTAAATCAAATCGGATATATAATACAATTATAAAAAGTATAATCTCGAATGGAAGTAAAGTATGACCACTGAAACAAAAAACAGAAAAATGTCGAAGCTACAGAAATGGACTGACGAAGAGCCGCAGGTCGGTCGAAACGGGAAAAGATAAAAACATGAAAGAATCCGTGAAATCATGGATGTGAAACAAAATTTCATGTTTGTGTCTAGACAAGCATTTGATGTCTAGACGACCTCAAGACAAAACAACTTCGGTGGTTTGGTCATGTCCAATATATGGGCGAAAATCGACTTACCAGATTTTAAAATGGAAACCACATGGTCGCAAAAAAAGAGGAAGCCCTAGACGTAGCTGGAGTGAAAGAAAGAAAGAAAGAGAAAGAGAGAGAGAGAAAGATTTTTTTTTTTAACGTCCGACTATTGTGGACTCTTGGGCTAATGCAGAGACGATGGATGATGATTTATGTGTGTGTGTGTGTGTGTATATATATATATATATATATATATATATATATATATATATATATATATATATATATATATGGCCATACTTAGCTTTGTTTCAGTGGCCATACTTAGCTTCCATATGAGATTATACTTTTTATCTTCGTATTATAAGTCAGATTTGATTTAAAAAACGATTTTGGTAATAGTTTTGACAAGTTTTGTATATATATATATATATATATATATATATATATATATATATATATAGAGAGAGAGAGAGAGAGAGAGAGAGAGAGAGAGAGAGAGACAGACAGACAGATACACAGAGAGAGGGGGGGATTGGATCGAGATCTGTGGAATGAAAGCTAGGAATCGGAAGACATTGGAGAACGTATTACCGAAAAGAGGAGAAGAGGTAAACCAAATATACGAGTGCTAAGTAACAAAGCACACGGTTTTGAAAAAACCTTTTAAAACATGGTCAGGATTTTTACAAATTTCAAGGACCGGGTTCAAGTCTGACCGCGATAGTCGGTTCATTTTCCTAAGGGAATTCGATAATAAAGTTTGCGCTAGTTTTGATTTTCGTTTGTGGAAATGACCCGTTTGTGATAAATCAGCGAGGCAGTTGCGTGCAGCGTTTACCGATTGGTGGCCTGAATTTTACGAATGATCCACGGTATCCAACAAACCAGTCCCAGTGAAACGCTAGCGAGCTGCAATGACGAAGCGGTCACGGCTGTATTAGATGCAAAATGCACGGAGTCACCAGACACTGAAAGCACGCGATTCCAATGCGAGTTCATTATGATCCACTGAATATTTATCGCACTAGTATGAAGCCGTATACGAATTGTTACTGATGATTCATAACGTGCATTTACTGGATTCAGGATTCATTTTCCCACAGTGTTGAGACACAAACCAAGGTCACCGATCATGCGCGAGGAATATACAATTACAATTTGCATTTATATTAAATGCACAATCCAACGTTGCCTATGCATGACGTAGGCCTTTTCAGTGGGGAATACTAACCACTACTAAAGCCATTTTGGTTTTATTTACCTAAGTTTGTTGTTTACCTGGAGCTTCCATTTTCTTCTCCGGATTTCCCCGGACATGTCCGATATAAAGGGTTAAGATTATTACCCGTGGATTCACAATACTTAAGAAATATGCTTTTTTGCAACTTCAGTCCGAAATTATAAAGATATAATGTATATTTTATTTTAAAGCGATCATTCTTAAAAAATACTCAAATAGTTGTTCATTAACTCAGAAACTTTCTGTAAATGAGAAAGTTATTAAAATCATTGTATCATGTTTTCTCCTTTGTTATTTTAATTAAGATAATTTGTCCAAATTAGCACAGCTAGTTTTTAACAACACAACCTAAAACTTATATCCTATCAGCTGTTCAATGAAATCAGCTGATCGTTACGAATGAAAACAACTGATCTTTTACTATAACTACCAATATAAATCTGCGCATTCGCGTCACGCGACGAGCAAAATCCATCACAACCAACACTAAAACATGATACATGTTCACTTGTGCCTTAGGCACGTGACCTTTTCCCGAATTATAAAAACCTATCTGTTTTAGCCAATAGTATTCCGTACTTTATCCAAGTGTACCAATAGTTAGGTGGAGTTAATCTCATTCCATATGCGAAGGTTTGCCTGCCACGGAATTCTTTGTTAACTAGGTCTTCTTTTCCTTTCCCTGACGGTATTTTCGATAAAGACTTCCTTCCTCATGTGACCCAAATATTCTGGCTTTCTATATTTTATTGGGATAAATTCAAGTTCGCAACCCATTCTACGAACCACCATTCTTTGCGTTGGTGAAGCAATTCATTCAATATACTTTGAGAATACGACGGAATATCCATATTTCAAAGGCCTGAATTTGTCTATTTTCCTTATTCAGGTGTTTTCGAAATGAATCCATATTCTTGCTTTCGACACTGTGTAAAACAAGGGAGTAAAAGCAAGTAACGAATCTTTTTTTAAAATCTGAACTGAGGCGAAAACATCTTGGCTCTTTTTATAAGAAGCGCCTATCATCTCAACAAATATGCCTTTGTCTTTATATCTTATGAGTAAGCGTTATATTATTTCAATGTCCGCATCTGTACACTACTTTCACGTCCAACTACACTATTTTTTTTTTTTTTTTTTTTTTTTTTTTTTTAACGTCCAACTATTGTGCACACTTGGGCTAATGCAGACGATGGGATGATTTATAGCATATGAAAATGCCAAGCCCTGGCCGGGAATCGAATCCGGGTTCTCGGGATGAAAGCCCAGTACGCTATCAACTAGGCCACCGAGACGGCTTCCAACTACACTAAACTTAACTATGCAGAGTGATCTATATTTCATTGTATAGATCAAAACTACACCTATAAAATTTGCAAAATTAAACATCATATGAAACAAAGCATAGGTCAAACGCTTGGAAAACGGCCTGCTAAGAGAGAAAAATATTTGAGAGTGAGAGGTCGAGTCCCTACTCTTTCACCACAACTCATTCTTTTTCCTTCACTATCGCTAAGTAGTAACAGTCTGTAGACTCAGATTGGCAGATTTTGTGTCACTGGACTGTTGGATGGTGGAGGGGAATTCTCCCACATGCGTGAAAAATTCTTGCGCAGGCCGTTTACTAAGTGGCTGTGACATAATTCCGTGCCAATTTATAATAGTAACGTTCAAATACAACCATATTTTAATTAATAATAGGCGCTTATATATATATATATATATATATATATATTTGTGTATAACGACCGACTATTGTGCACACTTGGGCTAATGCAGACGATGGGCATTTCTACCACGGAAAAAACAAAGTAAGCGTACACAAACATCGAAGACACGGGAAAAGTTAATATATTATATATTTCCATAACAATTTTAAATTTGCCACCATATTGCCTTCAACAACGTCGGGGAAGATATATTTTTGAAACTAGTTTTAAAAATAATAGTTTTCAAAATTATTATTATTATTATGAATTCATATTTTTAAACAAAATCTACATGGAAGTTTTATATTCTTATATTTATCTGCTGTTTAAATTTATTTTTTCCATACCGACCGCTGTTGGCAACACTGCTTTATTAGCAGAAAATCACATCAATGTGTAATCACATCAACATGAACAAGTTGGAATAATGTTTTTTCTGGAAAGAGTTATTTATGTATGTAAATGTATAATCTGATATGTGTTCACTTTACATTACTGAGTTTACTAAAGCAATCATATTCCAAAACAAATGTTGAAACAGTCCAAGAATTATGGATCGCCTGCACTATTTATAAACCAAACATACAGCAGCTGAGAATGCACAATGTTAATAACAGTTTTAAAAATATTTATAAAAACATATTCCCTTAACACTATCAGAAGATAAATATTTATAACACAGAACATGCTGAGTGATCTTTGAAGTGAATTAATCTTTGGTTTGTACAAACAAATTAACTGTCGACTTATCTGACACTTGCTTCATCTACTGCTTGTGGTTTTGGTTTATTAATACAAGTTCTCCACGTTTTTAATGCATTCAGAGGTTATGTTACATTGGTCTTCGCGGTATTTTGTATTCGAAATTTGTGACAAATTTACAGTAACACAGAGTGATTAAAGACGACATGCAGAGATTTTGTCCTAGATGTTGTAACAAACAAAAAGTCATGTAATATGCACAAACTTTACGAGCTCATCCTAGATGTTGTAACATTCAAAAACTCATTTAATATGCAGAGACTTTACGAGCTCATCCTAGATGTTGTAACATTCAAAAAGTCATTTAATATGCACAGACTTTACGAGTTCATCCTAGATGTTGTAACATTCAAAAAGTCATTTAATATGCACAGACTTTACGAGCTCATCCTAGATATTGTAACATTCAAAAAGTCATTTAATATGCACAGACTTTACGAGCTCATCCTAGATGTTGTAACATTCAAAAACTCATTTAATATGCAGAGACTTTACGAGCTCATCCTAGATGTTGTAACATTCAAAAAGTCATTTAATATGCACAGACTTTACGAGCTCATCCTAGATGTTGTAACATTCAAAAACTCATTTAATATGCACAGACTTTACGAGCTCATCCTAGATGTTGTAACATTCAAAAACTCATTTAATATGCACAGACTTTACGAGCTCATCCTAGATGTTGTAACATTCAAAAAGTCATTTAATATGCACAGACTTTACGAGCTCATCCTAGATGTTGTAACATTCAAAAACTCATTTAATATGCAGAGACTTTACGAGCTCATCCTAGATGTTGTAACATTCAAAAAGTCATTTAATATGCACAAACTTTACGAGCTCATCCTAGATGTTGTAACATTCAAAAACTCATTTAATATGCAGAGACTTTACGAGCTCATCCTAGATGTTGTAACATTCAAAAATTCATTTAATATGCAGAGACTTTACGAGCTCATCCTAGATGTTGTAACATTCAAAAAGTCATTTAATATGCACAGACTTTACGAGCTCATCCTAGATGTTGTAACATTCAAAAACTCATTTAATATGCAGAGACTTTACGAGCTCATCCTAGATGTTGTAACATTCAAAAACTCATTTAATATGCAGAGACTTTACGAGCTCATCCTAGATGTTGTAACATTCAAAAATTCATTTAATATGCAGAGACTTTACGAGCTCATCCTAGATGTTGTAACATTCAAAAAGTCATTTAATATGCACAGACTTTACGAGCTCATCCTAGATGTTGTAACATTCAAAAACTCATTTAATATGCAGAGACTTTACGAGCTCATCCTAGATGTTGTAACATTCAAAAACTCATTTAATATGCAGAGACTTTACGAGCTCATCCTAGATGTTGTAACATTCAAAAAGTCATTTAATATGCACAGACTTTACGAGCTCATCCTAGATGTTGTAACATTCAAAAAGTCATTTAATATGCACAGACTTTACGAGCTCATCCTAGATGTTGTAACATTCAAAAACTCATTTAATATGCAGAGACTTTACGAGCTCATCCTAGATGTTGTAACATTCAAAAAGTCATTTAATATGCACAGACTTTACGAGCTCATCCTAGATGTTGTAACATTCAAAAACTCATTTAATATGCAGAGACTTTACGAGCTCATCCTAGATGTTGTAACAAACAAAAAAGTCATGTAATATGCAGACTTTGCGAGCTCATCTTCGATGTTATTATAAAAGTATAAAGTCATATATGCAGAGACTTTGCGAGCTCATCCTAAATGATATAATAAAAGAAAAAAGTCATGTAATATTCAGAGATTTTGGGAGCTAATCCCAGATGTTATAATAAAATAAAAAAGTCATATAATATGCAGACTTTAGAAGCTCATCCTAGGTGTTATAAGAAAAGAAAAAAATCATGTAATATGCAGAGACTTTGGGATCTCATCTTAGATGTTATAACAAAGGAAAAAGTCATGTAATAAGCACAGAATTTGGAACCTCATCCTAGATGTTATAACAAAGAAAAAGTCATGTAATGTGTAGAGACTTTAGGAGCTTATTTCGGATGTTATAAACAAAGAAAAAAGTAAAGAAATATGCAGAGAATTTCGAGCTCAGCTTAGATATTATAACAAAGAAAAAAAGATTATGTAATATGCAGAGACTTTGCGAGCTTAATCTTAGAAGTTATAACAAATAAAAAAAGTTCTGTACATGTTAGTCTGAAAACACGTAGTTTCTTGCACAAGCTCAACAAAGCTAAATAAGAAACGCAACTATCTGTGTTTATCATCTAATAATGCAACCATAACAGATCACACCTAAGCAGTATTACGCACAGATACACAAGTATAGTAAAGTAAGCACTTACAGTAGCCTATAAAGCTTTTCTGAGAACTCACCTTGATGTGGTAAGAATTGAGCTTATGTCGTGGAAGTGAATTAAAAGAACTGAAGTCCTGTCTACGTGAAAATATCCCGTTGCCGTTCATGGAGCTGTGCCTGCGGAGGAAAAAGACTGTTAGAATCGTCAAACATTTACTGTACTACGTCTAAGGTATATACTCGCATGCCACTTACTGAAACAAATTTACACAATTAAATAGTTGTCAGCAACTTGCACAAGCCAAAATCTGTTCCAGCTAGAGAGTTTGCACGAGTTGATGCTTTGGTAGGATCGTGTTTTGTAGGAACTGTACAAAGTAACAAAGAAGCTAATGCCAGCGTTTTCCGATCTCACAATAATTTCAACATTACAAATTTTTAATATTCGTTCTTCCTAGAACATCTGCTTCTGAATTTTCACGTATGTAAAACGTTCAGGCATCAGACTGAAAAAGTTGCAAAGCCATGCCTTGTATTGGTGAACAAAGTTTTGCAATAAATATTCAAATCTAGTACAGATAATAGAGCTATCCTGAAAAAAGTATTGTTATTAAAACATGACTAATTCAAACTACCAATTAGCTTGAAAAACACTTAATTTTTACAGTTTTATTGTTGTGACTTTAAATAGCAACAATATTACGAAAAAGGGGTTAAATTATTTTCAACAGAAGTATATATCACTATGTTGAGTATAATGATCTGCCTTCCCTACCTTCGTCAATTCTACTTTTGTTGACGCGTTTCGGAGAACCTCTATCTTCAAAAACTATATCTATACTGGTCACCAATATTATGACCCGTCCTATTTATAATTTTCTATCTCCACCTCGTACCCCTCCTCTATTCAACACGTGTACATTAAACCTGACGTGCTCGCTTCTGATTGGTTCTTCAAAATCATACGCTTTTGCTCGCTTCTGATTGGCTCCTTTCGAACTTTCTTTTCAACGGTCGTCCCTCCTGTTAATTTCCCCCTAAATTAAAGGGAGAAAACATAATAAATGAACAGATATCGTCGCAAGCAGATATTACGTTGAAAAATTTAAAAATTTTCAAAAATTAACAGGACCGTTGAAGAGAAAGTTTGAAAGGAGCCAATCAGAATCGAGCGAAAACGTATGATTTTGAAGAACCAATCAGAAGCGAGCACGTCAGGTTTAATGTACACGTGTTGAATAGAGGAGGGGTACGAGGTGGAGATGGAAAATTATAAATAGTACGGGTCATAATATTGGTGACCAGTATAGATATAGTTTTTGAAGATGGAGGTTCTCCGAAACGCGTCAACAAAAGTAGAATTGACGAAGCTAGGGAAGGCATCAACATTATACTCAACATAGTGACAATAATCCTAGCAGAAAAGAAGTAGAATATAAAAACAAGTATATGTTTTTTTTTTAATTTTAGTAATACAGTTTCAGAACCAGAAATATTTAGGAAATAAAGTCAAACTATTTAGTTGTTAAAAGGGGGGGTTGTATTTAGTGAAATTTCGGTCAGAATTTCAGCTTTTATTTTATCGTACTCTCTTTTACTTTGTATCATTTTTCTTCCTTTTTTATTTAAATCTAAAATTAAAAAAAAATTCAACATCAGTTTATTTTCCTTGTAATTTATACATTAGGTCTACCTATTTTTATCGTCACTGTTTTAGTTATTCCTTAACTACAAATAAATTTTGTCATGTATTTTTTGATTGCGTTCGAAAAACGAAATATCAATTTTACCATTTCGCTTTCTTATTTATTTTTTTAAAATTCAAGAGCCGTTAGGGCTTTCACAGAGTGCAAGTAAATAAAATACGCAAACCATGAAAACAACATTATTTGGAGCAGAGTATTGGGATGGGAAATGTAAACCCGTGTATTCAGAAATATAAGAAATAATTTAACAATCTCTGCTCCCCCACACCCCTCACCAAACCCCGGCACAACCAATCCGCTTTGAAAAGAAAGGTAAACCGCTTGAGGTTTTCCCTTCAACTTGCAAAATTAAGGGCACCGCTTTTTATTTTCCTTACAATAAGTCTTTGTGGAAAAGTAGGTTTAGTTTGAATACACGAGTATCATGAACATGGGCAAATATCCAACTCACCTCGGCATACGTGCTACTACTACTCCTGCTGGAGGAAAATTAATAAGGTTTTTCATGTATTACTTTAAAGAATACATTAATGTATGCCCTCAGAAAACTCCTGCGACCATTTGAAATGTGCAGCAGAAAATATTTTTAGTATTGCTTTTGGTTTTTCGTGGTGTATTTTGTGCACTGCTTTTAGTTATCTGTCATTCTGCAACTTATGCAATGGAAGAACAATCAACATAAATAACAATGCAAAAATAACTGTTCTAGAATTTATAAATGTTCTAGAAACATCTAAAAATCAATTATAGAAAATTAGAATCTATAAAACTGCCCTAGAAACATCTTATGTCTTAAAAATGTTAATTTTCTTGATCTTGTACTTTTTCTAAACTATCTTAATCATATTATATTTCTGAAAGTTTGTGTGTTTGTTTTGTTTGTTTGTTTGATATTCAATCACGCTTTAACTACTGGACCCATTGAGATGAAATTTGGTACGAACATGGTTTAGGTACCTGAGATAAACATACGCCTATTCCTGTATTAAAAACGCCATTATAGGCTACTACTTACCCAGCCCAACATAATTATTTAGTATTTAATATTGTGGCATGTATTAACTGTACAACAGTGACGTTTTATACATTTATAATATATAATTGGTATTGGTAGGTGTGAATAATATATTATTTTGGTATTTAGTTTTGTGACAGGTTTTAATTGTATAACAGTAAAATTTAATAGGTTTATTATATATTTAGGTACCTGAGATAAACATACGCCTATTCCTATATTAAAAACGCCATTATACTACTTACCCAGCCCACATAATTATTTAGTATTTAGTATTGTGGCATGTATTAACTGTACAACCAACATTTATAAATTATTGGTAGTATTTAATAAATGCTTAAATTATTGTAAACGCCATCATACTACTTACCCAATCCAAATTAATTATTCAGTATTTAGTTTTGTGACAAGTTTTAATTGTATAACAGTAAAATTTAATAGGTTTATTATATATTGGTAGGTATAATTAAAAACTGTTTAAATTATTTTAAACGCCATCATACTACTTACTCAGTCTAACTTAATTATTTAGTATCCAATGGTTAATTGTATAACAGTGACGTTTTGTACATTTATTATATACTGGAAGGTTCACACCTACCATGTGTTTACATAATAAATGTTTAAATTATTTTACACGCCATTATACTACTTACCCCGTCCAACTTAATTATTTAGTATTCAAGTGCTAACTGTATAACAGTGACGATTTATACGTTCATTATATAGGCCTATGGGTAGATGTGAATAATAAATGTTAAATTATTTTAAACTCCATCATACTACTTACCCAGTCCAACTTACTTATTTAGTATATAGTTTTGTGACAAGTGTTAGTTAATTGTATAATAGTAACGTTTTACTAATATTTTTTATTAAAATATAACAGAACCCTGTTCTAGAGTATCGAGTAGTAAAAATCTATGTCTTGGCCGAAAACTATAAATCGTATAATATTGTATAGGCCTACAGAAATATATTAAATTGAAATGAACCTATTCTGATTTTGAAAATAGACTATAAATTTTATTACCTACATTATAATTGCAGACAAAGCCGCAACGGGTAAACAGCTGTACTTTAATAATTTGCCACTCGTTTCTTACTTCTTCATGATCACTTCCTTAAAGTTTTCCTAGCTATACGTATTAGTGGCCTAGTGGATAGCGTACTAGGCTTTCACCCCGAGGAGCCGGATTCGATTACCGGCGAGGGCTAGGCATTTTCATACGCTATAAATCATCTCATCGTCTGCATTAGCCCAAATGTGCAAAATAGTCGGACGTTAAAAACAAAAAAAAACGTATTAGAAATGAAACTGTGAATGCTGTCACTGCTACTGAGAACACTGTTCTTAGCGCTGAACAGTGAGCAGTTGTGACTGCTTTTCAACTATCCTGCTCTCTGCTCTCTGCCTGTTCTCTGTTCAGTGTTGTCTGCTCTTTCTTTTACACGGAAATTAACGCGTTCAAAGCGGTAACAAAACACTGAAAATTACGTGAAATAAAAATTAGCCTGTTATTTATATTTATTAATTAATAACACAATGTTTACTATGACTAATAACTAAGGCCTGTTTGTTTTATGTTGTTTTAATTAAATAGATGAAAAGCGTGTACTTTTAAAAGTACTTAACTAAATAAAGATTTAAAATAATTATTCCTTATTTTATGAACTCAAAAGTTAAATATTGTATCTATTTCTGCTTCACATACGAGGTGTGTTCAGAAAGTAACGAGAATTTTTAAATTTCGCAGGCTTGGAGAGTCCGATTGTCAAACATTTTTTTTTATTATGTTGGTATACATGCCCTTGAAGTATGATAAAACTTTCAGATGTTTTCATTGTTGACTTTGTCTGTGACAGCCACTAAGGTTAGACGTGTTTTTATGAGCTCGGCGATTTTCGTTTGTTAAAAGAAATGGATCAAAGAATTTGTATCAAATTTTGCGTAATAAATGGAATAAAGTGTAACAAAGTGTGTGAAATGTTAACAAAGTACAATGGTGAGTCTGCTATGAGTAAAGCAAGAGTTTACGTGTGGTATAGGCGTTTCCAAGAAGGCCGTGAAGGCGTTGAATATGACGAACTACCTGGACGCCCCAGCACATCAACAACTGAAGAAAACATGGAAAAAGTGAAACAACCAGGTGAAACGGTCAATAAGGAGTACTACATAAAAGTTCAATGCCGTTTGCGTGAAGAAATCCGAAAAAAACGCCCGGATCTGTGGAAAAATAATTCATGGCTTTTGCACACGATAATGCACCAGCTCACACTTCATTGCTTGTTCGTGAATTTTTTACCAAAAACAGTACTGTAACGATGCCCCAGCCTCCATATTCGCCAGACATGGCTCCGTGTGACTTTTTCCTATTTCCAAAAATAAAGAGAACCTTAAAGGGCCGTCGTTTTACAGCCGTAGATGACATTAAAAGCGCATCGCTGAAAGAACTAAAAGCTATCTCAAAGATCGAGTTTGTGAAGTGTTTCGAGGATTGGAAGAAGCGCTGGCACAAGTGCATAATCTCCAATGGGGACTATTTTGAAGGCGACAATATCAATGTAGAAGAATAAATAAATATTTTGTTAAAAAAATTAAAATTCTCGTTACTTTCTGAACACACCTCGTAGACTACTGTGAAAACATCTAAACGTTTTTTCCTATTATTTTGATTACGCTATTACTTTATTATACTTTTTTGAAATACATATTTTACTAATTTGATAATGCATCTGTATTTTCATTTAAAAAATTTTTAATACGTATTTTTCATTAGAAATTTACTAGCGCAATAAACAGCACTGAGCTGTGAACAGTTAGCGCACGGCAGCACGTTATCTTATTAGTAAACCGTTCTCTAAACTGTGATTAAATCACTGCTACTTTACGTAACTGTTAGAAGCATTCACTGATAACAGGAAACACTCATGCCCACCACTATTACTTATGATACAGTACCTTTTCTTTAGATCACTTGTTTTGGTGTTCATTTTCTTCTTTAGTTAATTGTTCTTCAAGTACTTATAAATATGTTTATTACTCATTTCTGTTCTTTTCTTTATATATTCACATATGTTTTTGTTTGTTTCTATATTCACTTTCTTGATCTACTGTTTGTTTATCTAGCACTTTTTACTCACAATCTTCATTGTATTTATGATTACTGTATTTATCATTCTTTACGTCTTCATGTTCACGTCTTTCTTGATCTATTTTTTCTAGTACATTTGCTATATTGTACCAATGATCACTTGTTATTAAATTATGTTCTGCATGGTCACTTTTTATTATTTATTTGTCGTGTATTTCGTTATAGGCCTAATTATGATTACTTATATATATATATATATATATATATATATATATATATATATATATATATATATACCCTTTACTTTTCGATGTATTTCCCGTTTCAATTTAGGTCTATTTGTTTGCGTACCCCAAACTTTTTTTTATGTTTAACGTCCGCCTATTGTGCACACTTAGGCTAATGCAGCCGATGGGATGATTTATAGCGTATGAAAATGCCAAGCCCTGGCCGGGAATCGAACCCGGGTCCTCGGGGTGAAAGCCTAGTACGCTATCAACTAGGCCACCGAGGCGGCTTCCCAATCATTTATTTATCAATAAAAAATTTACTTCTTTGCTCTGGAAAATCTTAATTCGATGACGTAAAAATCTGTATAATACTCATTTATAAATTTTGTACCTAACAGTGTACAAAATACTAATTACAGTACGGTTGTTAAATGCATTTTGTGCAGTGCAATGCAGTTGGGTTTTTCTTAGGGGGGGAATACATAGACCAAGCTACAAATTGCAATTATTTTAAACATGTTATGACAGCTCTTGCGGAAATTACTGTTATAATTGGAAAAAATGGCAGAAGCACTTTACTTTTGTTACGAAATTTAGAAATCATTTCCAATAATTGATGAAATATTCAAATAGAAATGTTTTGTTGTTTATGAAAACGTAAATTTGCGGCCAATACCGAGCGCCAGTAAAGCACTAATTAATTATTTTTTTACCAATACGATGCTTTGATCACAATTAATTGAAAATATGAAATCAGGGCGCAAGTGCTGCACTCTAGCTGCTTCAAATGAAATTGATTTTGACGTCATCAGCAGGTTTTAATTTAGTATGTGGAATTATATATGCAACGGTTTAAAAAAACAATTTTTATAAGAACTTTTTTTTGACATTTTTACCTTACAAATTAGCCGTCTAATAGAGCTTAATATCCTGTTATGGGCAGCAACACAAAACAGCCTAACTAGAGTCAAAATAGCAATTTTTATTGTTAAAAACAGTACTTTGCTTAACGGCCAAATCTTAAGAGAAAAATAGGATAAAAATAAATTTTATTTTCAAAATATAGTGGATCGAACATATTTTTAACAAAACTATGGAAAACCCCTGGTCCGCTTCATGGGCCAACCTAGCTAATAAACTCCGAATAATAATATAATAGGCCTAATCATAACCTCAAAATAAATGTAACGAAGAAACAGCAAACGTTGAATTCTTTGGATACAATCACGATGGTTAATTACTCCACAAAACGTGTTCTAAAGCAGATGATTGGCGCTTTTAAAGCCCCGATTGTTGTATCCGAGTCTTACAAAGATGGCCAATGGAAATTCGCTAATAGATATACCATGACAAAATCTCGTAAAACCCGAATACATGTTAAAGGACAAATCCACCCGGTTTCGGATTTTCAAAGTTGGCAACCATAACTTTTCAGCACGGTGTTGAAGTAGCCTGATGCCCAATGCTGAACATTTCTACCGTTTAAGCTACACAAAGACGCATACATATGTATAAGTCACGTGACCTTCCAGCCTGCAGGCTATGGTCCATTCTTTCATCTCGCATTTCACAATTCGGAATTAGAAAATCAACATCCATTGTTGGGAACGATTAGCAACGGAACCCAATTTAAAGAACGTTTTGTTTTGTCACCGGCAGAAACGATTCCCGGCCGCGATGGCGCCAAATTATGTGGGCCACGTTTACAGTGTGGGCGACTTGGCCTTGGAAGAAACAAAATGGCGGCGCATTGAATTCGTCAAATTAATCCGTCGATTAGGTCTGTGCTGTTATGTGAGGTTAGGTGCTACATGTTATATTCAGCAATTATTTTCATAACCACTGGATTTCCGTAGCTTTACTGCTATACAGGATATCTAAAAATTCCGGCAAAAACCGGAATAAGCAGTAATGGCAATCCACAAGAATCAATTATACAACTCTACTATTTTTTTCTAAAATTTCAGTCGTACACCTAAAAATCGCGATTTAAATTAACGAGTTTACAAATACAGTGCAGTACTAACAACTTCACAACGAAAAAATCAAAATTTTTATTTACAAAAATCAGCACCTGAAACCAAATTTTTGAAGTTATAACGATAAAAAAATACTATTTAGGTATTTAAGAGCAACATTTAAACCAATTTTGATAAAATATTACGTAATTATTTAGCGAATTATCGACAGTAGTCTATTTGTAGCTAATTACAAACAAAAGATTTTTGTAATATATTCAGTTCAAAAATTGTTTTGAAATCTTAAACTGTCAAAATTGGTTTTAACAAGCTAACTTAGTAAGTAACCAATAGCTAAGTTTAGCTTAATTAGTTAATTAAGCTTAATTTTCTAAGTCACAGCTGATTTTGCTCAAATTTCGATCATAAATTGAGATTCTAAGCTTGAATTAGTGAAGAACATTTTCGGACAGACATTTACTGATCGAGATTAAATATAAAAAAATTAAAATGAATACTAACGGACGTCGAGTATGTGTCCTTTTTCTGCATTCACTCACGGACAATAATTTCTTTTATTTCAAATTTGTTACCATGATTGAATCATATATTCTTCATAGGGAGCCTATATGATCAAAATTTGTTCAAAATATGATGAACAGATTTTGAGAAATTATGCTGATTTTTCGGTTTTGCGGACTTTTTTTGGAAATAATCGAAAGTTATACAACGTTGTTTTTCTAAGTAGTTCGTATCTGACTTTTAAGTTTTCTCAAATATTTGTGTTAACAGGATGAACATAAATTAAGTCTTTAAAATGTCAAAATAATCGATAAAGGTGAAAAACTCGAAAGCCATTCGGTTACGTAACAAACATCAGTCTTGTGAACTTTTATTAAATGGTCGACAAAAACAGCCAAGCCTTAATTAATTATACAATTATAACCTTAACCTAACCTATACGCTATTGTGGTTAGACGTAGTAGGGGCCTATGAATAGAGAGTGCAAGTGTAGCCATATTCGTGCATACATTCTTCCCACAGTCAAACTATATATAGCACACTCAGTAAACAAGATTAACCGTGGCCGTAGGCCTACTTTGTACACCGACGCATCCGTTTTCCGCCATGTTTAGTTCAATGTCATGACTACTCACACAAAATGGCGGCTTGCAGTTGTAAGTCATCCAGAACAACACGGCTATAAAACGTAGCTTATTTCGTTTTCAGTAACAGTTTGTATAGTTCAAACTTCGAAACCAACTGGTTTAACACGGAGATTGTAAAATTTTCAACGTTCGAATTCTCAAAATCCCAGTTTTTAATTTCAATATTCGATTTAAATTTCTTTACAGTTTTTAAATGGCTGCCATTTTGAAATGATCCTATCTGGCTGAGTAACGACGTAAATAGACCAAAAGAATGTAAGTTCATCAGCTTTTTAAGAAACCTTACAAAGACGAATAGGATTTGTAGAATTGAAATATTTTCAAAATCACAATTTTATGCTTTTTTAAGCGAAGCTTTTTAAGATACCTTTGGTGAGAGCAGTGAACAGAAAAGAGTCTGCCAAACGGAAGAATGTAACGGAAATATGGAACGAACGAGCAAACGAATCTCATCTCTATTCCTCTTTCTTTTCGATAACTAAAAGTTGCGTTGCTTTTGTTTCGGTGTTTTTCCTTAGTCGAAGAACACGTGCACGTTGTGACCGTTTATAATACATTAGAAATTAATATAAACGTTTATAATAATTGTTGTTAAAATTCCTCGTTTTTAATAACATAACCTCAAACTTATTATAGCCTATCAGTTGTTCAACGAAATCAGCTGATCTTCACGAATTAATAAAACAGCTGATCTTTTACTATAACTATAGTAAATAATATCTAGGTTAACTTATTTAATTATTTAAACAAAACAAAAATGTGTAAACATATCTTCAAACTAATTATATATTCTGCAAAGATACCTTTAACAAAACCTTCGCTTTTGTATGTAATTCCCTGAATCCACATTTCTGTTGTCAAAAAAACACTAAAAATTAATATAAATAATATTTTCTGAATATCGACTCTAATTATTTTGATTACACATTACCCGAGCCTTTCGGCGCCAAAATAAAAAGAATGGATAACAATTTTTCCAAACAAAATTCAACCTATGCGATAGGCTACTGATAAAAAAAATGCGGCTCGTATATGTCTTACTGACGTGATGGAAGCAAATTTCCAACAATAATGTTTTTGGGGCGTAAATCAGCGTTAAAATCTGCATAGTATTTCAATGAAAAAATACTTGCTGAGTCAAAAATGCTAATTTATGTATATATCAACGCTGATAACTGTGACGGAATCAAATTTGATAGTGTACAATAAAAAAATACCACTATTTTGAAGCTGTTGAACGGATTTTAATAGATAACGAATTTTTCTAAGCCATTACAAAAATCAGATTTTTTGTGACAAAAATGTCTGAGAACATGAATGCAAACACGCTTTACAAAATTTTAAACCATACAAAAAGTCAACTCGACTGAAGGCGCCGAGTCTAGGTCTTACCATGATGACCGCAGTGAAAAACCGGCTAAAATGACTTTATTACACTTGTTGCATGTTGCGGCAAGTTGGTGCAAACTTTGCAACGTAAATGGGCGGCCTCAAGGCCAGCTGCTGGGAGACGCACCAAAACACCGCCGGTGTACAGTCAGTTCCGAAACAACAGTTTCCGGTTCTATTTTAAGACGCAGATAAAAACTAGTTTCCGCAGCGCTGCAGCGTTTAATAACGAGCAAGTTATGGAACGTTGTTGGGATACAGTCGCGCAGCTCGCACGCTGGTCTGGCTCCATTATTAATATTTAATTATATTTTGGCTCACGTGTAGGCCAAGATCTGCCAAAGAATGTTCTGTTAAAATTTTCAATCACGTTACAACAATACTATGCGCTGTTGTCAAGTTTCTTTAGAATAACATTATTTTTAACTTCAAATTTTTATACAAAATAGTATATTTGTTTCTATTCACTACCGGAATCTTTGCTAAACCGCCGACAGTTATGTACGTCATTTGATTTAAAATTTTAACAAAACCAATTTTGATACAGATTTGACATTTTTACCTGATAATTTTCAAATTTGGTTTTGAGGAAAGGACGGATTTTAAAGTGCCCTACGTTTCACTTAAATAATTACAAACATTTGAGCAGAATCGTTAGTCCCAACCAGTAAAAATATAATTCTACGGTTTTTGACCACAAAGAGCTTGAGCCGCCTCGGTGGCCTAATGGATAGCGTACTAGGCTTTCACCCCGAGGACCCGGGTTCGATTCCCGGCCAGGGCTTGGCATTTTCATACGCTATAAATCATCCCATCGTCTGCATTAGCCCAAGTGTGCACAATAGTCGGACGTTAAACACAAAAAAAGAGCTTGAAAATTGTGAACCTTAATAAATGTTAAAAGCTGTTTAACAATAAGTATTAAAATATGGGTTTTTACGACTGTCAGACTGATTTTCGTATTTCCAATGGAATTTGAAATGTTTTTTTTTAATTGTTACGTAAAATGAAAACGTTATATTTTAAAATCAGCTTCTCAAACATTGCAGCATAGTTTGGAACTAGTTCAACTTTGGGTGGAAAAATGGCGTATGAAAATGGAAAATGGTTAATGAAGCTAAATGTCAACATATAACCTTCACATGTCCAGCAGTATCCCTAAATAAAACTGATACCACAGACCTCAGAAGTGACCTGGGAATTCATTTGGACGGACGTCTGAATTGGCAGAAACATATTTTTACTAAGCGTAAACAACTTGGTATTAAACTCAGAAATATGTACTGGCTGATTGGGCACAAATCAAAACTTTCAACCAATAACAAAATATTATTATATAAGACTGAAACCAATATGAACGTATGGGATACAATTATGGGGTTCTGCTTGCAAATCAAATATTGCAATTTTACAACGCCTCCAATCTAAGATACTATGTTTAATCTTAACAGCTCCAAAAATAATCCACAAGCAACTCAATATTCCGACCATCACAGAAGAAATTGAAACTTATAGCAATAGTTACCGACATCGAATATTAGCCCATCCAAATGTTTTGACTGAAAATTTAATGATGAGATTGACAACAAGAAGACTCAATGAGAATACCTAGCGACCTGCCTGACAATTAACAGCTGACCTAACAGATATAACATTATGTAGCAATATTTTATTATTATTATTTATATAATACTCATTATTTGTATGTATCAATGTGTACATGCTTTCATGTCATTATTTTAGCCATACAATTTACTTCTGTCCTGTAGACAGATTGTAAATACTACTAAAATATAAAATTTTTATTGCGCCATTTTTGAAAAGGTTGAATAATTTTGCTGGGTAACGCATTTGTTCAAGGTTACCAAAATCGATTTTTATGCCTTTTTCAATCAAATCGGACCAAAATTACGAACACTAAACTGGGAACACAAATTCATAAAATTTGTAACGATCCTGTGTTCTAGTCAGGATAGCGTTCACTTTAAAGTACCGTTTCTGGGTCTTACTACGATGCGCACCAACAGCTCATTTTCCATGATTGATCAAAATATTTCACCACTTGAATTTCTGCGGTTTCGAGAATCGGGTCTACAAGGTAGCCTATTCAAAATACAATCATATCCAACAGGCTGGCGTTATGCGTTAATTTGAACCCAGTTATCGCAAATTACTTGCCCATTGTAGTGTGCACATATCGACGCCGATGACACGCGAGTGCTCCACATCAAAGCGCCGCTCCTCCAAGAATTTCGGCCCCAAAGCTCCGGCCTCCGATATTAATTTACCAATATGAGAACTGCTCGCGCGGAAAATCGGGACGGAATGATTGTTTGTTTTTTGCGCGTGTTGAGGCGGGGAAGGGTTACGTTACGCGCAGGAACTTGTTTTTGAAATTTCAGTTCCGGTCCAATTATACTGAAACTGTTTGTGCAGGCTACACTGGAGGGGGTTGTTTTGTTCTGCACGTTGCACTAACAATAAGCTCTGTGCTCGTAAAAGATTTTGCCGAAAATCGTTTTTCACGTTTCGTTTTCCTCTAAAAAAATGTTTTCATAAAACACCGCACTGACTTTCATGCATTCAATAAAATTACAAGAGGCTAAAACGAACCCTTCAATACACAAAAGCAAAACAAAAAAACTCTGACTGTTTACAGTAACTGATCTATACAAACACGAGCCCTTCAATACACGAAAACAAAACTAAAAGCTTGACGGTAGACATCGTCTTATCAAAGCAAACACGAGCCCTTCAATACACGAAAACAAAACTAAAGGCTTGACGGTAGACATCGTCTTACCAAAGCAAACACGAGCCCTTCAATACACGAAAACAAAACTAAAAGCTTGACGGTAGACATCGTTTTATCAAAGCAAACACGAGCCCTTCAATACACGAAAAAAACTAAAAGCTTGTCGGTAGACATTGTCTTACCAAAGCAAACACGAGCCCTTCAATACACGAAAACAAAACTAAAAGCTTGACGGTAGACATTGTCTTACCAAAGCAAACACGAGCCCTTCAATACACGAAAACAAAACTAAAAGCTTGACGGTAGACATTGTCTTACCAAAGCAAACACGAGCCCTTCAATACACGAAAACAAAACTAAAAGCTTGACGGTAGACATTGTCTTACCAAAGCAAACACGAGCCCTTCAATACACGAAAAAACTAAAACTAAAAGTTCGACGGCAAACAGACATTGTCTTACCAAAGCAAACACGAGCCCTTCAATACACGAAAAAAAACTAAAAGCTCGACGGTAGACATCGTCTTACCAAAGCAAACACGAGCCCTTCAATACATGAAAACAAAACTAAAAGCTTGACGGTAGACATCGTTTTATCAAAGCAAACACGAGCCCTTCAATATACGAAAACAAAACTAAAAGTTTGACGGTAGACATCGTTTTATCAAAGCAAACACGAACCCTTCAATACATGAAAACGAAACTAAAAGCTTGACGGTAGACATTGTCTTACCAAAGCAAACAGGAGCCCTTCAATACACGAAAACAAAACTAAAAGCTTGACGGTAGACATCGTCTTACCAAAGCAAACACGAGCCCTTCAATATACGAAAACAAAACTAAAAGCTTGACGGTAGACATCGTCTTACCAAAGCAAAAACAAGCCCTTCAATACACGAAAACAAAACTAAAAGCTTGACGGTAGACACCGTCTTATCAAAGCAAACACGAACCCTTCAATACACGAAAACAAAACTAAAAGCTTGAAGGTAGACATCGTTTTATCAAAGCAAACACGAGCCCTTCAATACACGAAAACAAAACTAAAAGCTTGACGGTAGACATCGTCTTACCAAAGCAAACACGAGCCCTTCAATACACGAAAACAAAACCAAAAGCTTGACGGTAGACATCGTCTTACCAAAGCAAACACGAGCCTTTCAATACACGAAAACAAAACTAAAAGCTTGACGGTAGACATCGTCTTACCAAAGCAAACACGAGCCCTTCAATACACGAAAACAAAACTAAAAGCTTGACGGTAGACATCGTCTTACCAAAGCAAACACGAGCCCTTCAATACACGAAAACAAAACTAAAAGCTTGACGGTAGACATCGTCTTACCAAAGCAAACACGAGCCCTTCAATACACGAAAACAAAACTAAAAGCTTGACGAATATTTAACTAAAACTAAGATATTTAAAAGGAAAATATTTGAAAGTTAAAAATGATCTTGATACAGACAGTTGGAAAATTTACAATTTGAGCTTACCTCGATCACTGTCACAGACATACAGGCAGACACACACACACACACACACACACACTTGTTAAAATAGACGGCTGAATTAATACGTATGGCCTATACCACGTTATTATGAATCTGGGAGAAAGTTTGTGCAGTTTTCCGTATCATTCCTTGTTCAAGTTTCTTTGTGGGTTTCAAACCCCCCCATCTATTCCTGATTCAGTAAAACACAATTCACTGCAGATAAAAGACAGGTATAAGAATACACAATAACCGACTGTGAGGCAGCATTATATTAATTTCATAAACGTTTTACTGAAGTACAATCGGTCGAAGAATCACTTTCGGCTGTGAAAGGACCAAGGCTGAGTGAGCGAGGTCATCCGAGAAGAACTGGATGTTTACAACTCGCGGGAACGAAAGGACAGTCTTTGAATCCACTGAAAAAACTTCGATTGTAAGAGTTATATAGAACAGTTTTGTTTTCAATATTATAACAGTACACGGCACGCATCTGTCTCGCTTATGTGTTGGAGCAAGAAACAGTGAACGAATATTTTGGAAACGAGAAAATTTAATGCACTACAAAATTACGATTATTCAAAACCAATAATAACGCCACTTTTATATATCTTACACTTTTATGGAAATTTATATTTTCATAATAGCACTAACATTAGCTAGAAAGTTATTTAAATATTAAAAAACTTATTGGAAGTATGGTAATGATCCCTGACCGCCTTTTAATCCATTTCAGAACTGCCAACATCAAAAATAGTAATTTATGTACATTTTAACGTTTAATGCGACGTAAAATCATATTTTCAATTATTTTTTGAAGATAACTGCAGGCCGAAACGTCTGCAAATTTGTAACAATAAAGTTATTATCGCACACTTTTTTAAGAATCTGTTTTCACCATTGCAATCAGTGTTAAAATCTGCATAAACAAGCAATTTAAATTTTTTAATTTCTTTGGAGACAGCATCTAGATGTACAGATTGGTGCTGCTTAATTCAAGACCCTTATAATCTGGCGGCACTAATAGCTCATTTTCCAATGGAAATCGCCAGTGATCTACATCAAATTGCTATTACTCAACTATAACACTCATGAAAGCGTGTACTGTTTCACAATTTTTATCTAAATAGGGCGTATATTAATGACATTATTTTGCTAAACCACCACTAATTAACCGAATCCTAAACTGTTCCAACTAGAAAAGTTACGAATTCAGTAAACTATCCACAAAGAAATGCTTGCGAGTGGTTATTTTATAAACCGAAACAAACTGTCGTTGTTTACACGTAGCAGTGACTGTACAAAGAGCCTGGTCAAGGCCAAGTATTCCAGACACCTCTACTTGTATCCGCACCGAGTGTACTGGGAATGTTTGAACCAGTTTTATGCCGTATCAGTACTTGCACTGCGCAACCGCAGCGACTCTTGTTTAGGTTCGTAACAGCTGGTTCCTCCTACACACACACACACACACGGACTTTGTATTTTGTGTTGGAATGAGAACTGTACAAGATACAGTATATGCAATTGCTACTCAAGGAAATCTTACCCAATTTTTTGGTGAAGCTTATTTTTTTAAATTGATTTTTTTAATTTTGGGACTTAAATGTCCTTTGTTAGCTTCCACCTGAATCCTCCACCATTTATTGTTATGGTGGGACTTTGCCCTCCACTCGAAAATAACGTGATCGAGTTAGACTGGTAGAGGCGACTACTCAACAATATCGTGTTCGTGATAGGCTGGCAGAGGGGCAGCCACTTAACATTTCCTTGTTGCGTTAGACTGGCAAGGCGGTCACTCTATATCGTGTTTGTGTTATACTGACAGAAGCGGCCACTCAACAATATCGTGTTCGTGTTAGGCTGACAGAGGCGACCACTCAACAATATCGTGTTCGTGTTATACTGGCAGAGGCGGTCACTCAACAATATCGTATTCGTGTTAGACTGGCAGAGGCGGCCAATCAACAATATCGTGTTCGTGTTAGGCTGACAGAGGCGACCACTCAACATTATCGTGTTCTTGTTAGCCTGACAGAAGCGGCCACTCAACAATATCGTGTTCGTGTTACGCTGACAGAGGCGACCACTCAACAATATCGTGTTCGTGTTATACTGGCAGAGGCGGTCACTCAACAATATCGTGTTCGTGTTATACTGACAAAGGCGGCCATTCAAACAATATCTTGTTCGTGTTAGACTGGCAGAGGGGCAACCACTCAACAATATCGTATTCGTGTTATACTGGCAGAGGCGACCACTCAATAATATCGTGTTATACTGGCACAGGCAGCCACTTAACAATATCGTGTTCGCGTTAGACAGACAGAAGCGGCCACTCAACAATATCGTGTTCGTGTTAGGCTGACAGAGGCGACCACTCAACATTACCGTGTTCGTGTTAGACTGGCAGCGGCGGCCACTCAACAATAACGTGTTCGTGTTAGACTGGCAGAGGCGGCCACTCAACATTACCGTGTTCGTGTTAGACTGGCAGCGGCGGCCACTCAACAATAACGTATTCGTGTTAGACTGCCAGAGGCGGCCACTCAACATTACCGTGTTCGTGTTAGACTGACAGAGGCGGCCACTCAACAATATCGTATTCGTGTTAGACTGGCAGAGGCGGCCAATCAACAATATCGTGTTCGTGTTAGACTGGCAGAGGCGGCCACTCAACAATATCGTGTTCGTGTTAGACTGGCAGAGGCGGCCACTCAACAATATCGTGTTCGTGTTAGACTAGCAGAGGCGGCCACTCAACAATATCGTATTCGTGTTAGACTGGCAGAGGCGGCCAATCAACAATATCGTGTTCGTGTTAGACTGGCAGAGGCGGCCAATCAACAATATCGTGTTCGTGTTAGACTGGCAGAGGCGGCCAATCAACAATATCGTGTTCGTGTTAGACTAGCAGAGGCGGCCACTCAACAATATCGTATTCGTGTTAGACTGGCAGAGGCGGCCAATCAACAATATCGTGTTCGTGTTAGACTGGCAGAGGCGGCCAATCAACAATATCGTGTTCGTGTTAGACTGGCAGCGGCGGCCAATCAACAATATCGTATTCGTGTTAGACTGGCAGCGGCGGCCAATCAACAATATCGTATTCGTGTTAGACTGGCAGAGGCGGCCAATCAACAATATCGTATTCGTGTTAGACTGGCAGAGGCGGCCACTCAACATTACCGTGTTCGTGTTAGACTGGCAGCGGCGGCCAATCAACAATATCGTATTCGTGTTAGACTGGCAGAGGCGGCCAATCAACAATATCGTGTTCGTGTTAGACTGGCAGAGGCGGCCAATCAACAATATCGTATTCGTGTTAGACTGGCAGAGGCGGCCAATCAACAATATCGTGTTCGTGTTAGACTAGCAGAGGCGGCCACTCAACAATATCGTATTCGTGTTAGACTGGCAGAGGCGGCCACTCAACATTACCGTGTTCGTGTTAGACTGGCAGAGGCGGCCAATCAACAATATCGTATTCGTGTTAGACTGGCAGAGGCGGCCAATCAACAATATCGTGTTCGTGTTAGACTAGCAGAGGCGGCCACTCAACAATATCGTATTCGTGTTAGACTGGCAGAGGCGGCCAATCAACAATATCGTGTTCGTGTTAGACTGGCAGAGGCGGCCAATCAACAATATCGTGTTCGTGTTAGACTGGCAGAGGCGGCCAATCAACAATATCGTATTCGTGTTACACTGGCAGAGGCGGCCAATCAACAATATCGTGTTCGTGTTAGACTAGCAGAGGCGGCCACTCAACAATATCGTATTCGTGTTACACTGGCAGAGGCGGCCAATCAACAATATCGTGTTCGTGTTAGACTAGCAGAGGCGGCTACTCAACAATATCGTATTCGTGTTACACTGGCAGAGGCGGCCAATCAACATTACCGTGTTCGTGTTAGACTAGCAGAGGCGACCACTCAACAATATCGTATTCGTGTTACACTGGCAGAGGCGGCCAATCAACAATATCGTATTCGTGTTACACTGGCAGAGGCGGCCAATCAACAATATCGTGTTCGTGTTAGACTAGCAGAGGTGGCCACTCAACAATATCGTGTTCGTGTTAGACTGGCAGAGGCGGTCTAAGGCCGCCAGCGAAGTGTAGGTAGCCAATTTTTCACAATTGGATTAGATTTAAAATGACGGATGAAAAAATCGTATACGAGATGTTTTCTTTTTAAATACAGTATGCCGAAAAAAACAAAAATCAAACCCTCTCCTCGATTCGTTCGTTTTTTTCCATTAACTCATGTACCGTAAATTTCTTTTCCTTCAAATTTGGTACACTGATTTAAGCTATGCTCATAAAATCTGATTTGAATAAAATCAAATGAACAGATTTTGAGAAATTATTTTGATTTCCCAGTTTATTTAGTCGGATAATTGTAACAATTTAATGTAAGCAAGTTTGTTGTAACCTAATGTTTTTTACATTAACTTTCATACGTGATCCATCCCGAGGAACGATTCCCGGCGAGGGTTTCATTAATCATCCCACCGTCTGCATTAGAGAGTACGTAGAGATAAACAAATACAGTATAGTGACAGTGCGGTTGGCATGTTTTGTTCTACTCTACCTACAGAATTTGTTAATAAATCTCCGTTTATAAAGAAATACAGTGTACCGCGCTAAGTTTAAAGATCCATTGTTTTGGCGCAACGCAGTCAATGTTATATGGAAAGGACTATAGTTACGTGTGCCACATTGTCAACAGTCTGACCTACCCTAGCACACAAATAACTCCAGACTGGGACAAAATGGCGGAAACAGACTCTAGCGGCAGTAAAAGCTGAACACTACCGCAATCACAAACTGCAATGCATTGTAAGGCCTATATGGTACTGAAGTAGTGAAAGTGTTTCTCTAAAAATAGACACGTCTGGGGCCGATGTGTCCAGGAGGTTGGCTGGCAGTGTGTCCGCGCGTCGTACTGCAACCGCTAAATAAATACCTCGCGAAACTTTAGCTGTAACACAAACAGTGCACTAACTTTCTCACAAAGAACGACTTTAAAAAAAAACTACTTCAAAATCGTTTCAAATGCCGTTCAGTTAATTAGGCTACGTAATGTGTGCAATTTTAAACTTCTATCCAACTAACAATCAAAAGTAATCAATCATCTACTCCCCCCCACTAAAAGTAGATAATTATAAAGTGTTTATAATTTTTAGGTTAGGCAATGACTGAAGTGCCATAAAACGGTTATAAGTTACAATGTTTTGAAAATCCTTCAAGATATCGTTAACGCAAAAACAATTTTGATTATAAAGCACTTTAATCGAACTTAGACGGGCCTAATCAACGAAAACTCTATCGCTCTCACATGAAGCGTAATTTAAACAACACTTTTTCACAATCGATTTAAAAAAATGTAAGATCAAATTATTTAAACCACAATTTTAACGACTTTAAAGTGCTAATTTGTGCAGATTTATACTTTGATTCTGACGGTAAAATTAGATTTTTAACAGGCAGAATAAGTTGGTTTTTTAACAGTTATTAAAATCGATTTTGGGGTCACGTTTTAATAAAATCGGTCCAAAATTGCGAACGTGAGAGTATTCACACATTAAAAAAAATTAGCTAGAAGTCAGCATAGGCGTTCATTCAAAGCTTCCGGGTCTTGGTTTTACCATAACGGCCGTTCCACTAAATCATTTTGCAAAAAATAAAATTCTCTAGCCAAATGTCTACTTTTCGAAAATTGACTAACCGAGAGGACTAAAAAATCGGATTTTTTCCGCTGCGCCCTTATACATCAGATTTTTTTCTAAATTTTTGACTTTCTTAAAAAATTTGCTTGGAATTTTGTCAGCATACACGATTATTGGCGTAAAAATTCGAAAACTGGAAATTCCAAGAATATTGCCGAATTGTTTAATTGAATATTTCGCAGCGCCCCGGGGAACCGCAGCGCACACTTTGGGAATCACTGGACTAACCTATGTACTTCGTATAGGCCCTAATTAAAGAGCAAATATTTGTCCAGAACAAATAATTTTCGCAGCCCCAAAATTATTTTCCGCATTACAAAATGCATTTTATGCAGGACATCAAGTTATCAAGTTTTTTTACCAAAGTGCACTGGTTTTCCTTCAAGGACTCTGACAAGACAAAAAAACGCTATTAAGAAACAGCCGGTGCCAAACTTTGGTTGAATTATGCACGGAGCGTTGCAGGTTGCATAACCACCGGGGGGAAGGGGCACGCAATGATACGGTAGTTCCGGGAACTGTGATTTACGATCCAGTGTGTGCATTTAATTATAAGTTTGAAAAATGCGTAGTTTTAGAGGGCATAACAATCCCGGCCATGTTGTTTTCGTGATTAATGGCGGCGCAGAGGATGGTCCGCCATTTAAATATATAATGGCAGGTTCTGCGCTGAGAGACGGGTGTTAATAAAATACATACGATACAATAATAATATGTAATTTGGCGAAAATTGCCTTTCCTGTACAGTAGACTAAACATACAATTAATTATAGGCTGTTTGTCAAAATCAACTCGGAAGATTTTCTTAAAATTTTTGTCGTATGAACTCTGTGTTAAAAATTTGCGATTAAAAAATATTACAGCTGTTTTAGACTCTCTTCCCATCTCGTAGTCAAGAGTAATCAATAATTTTCCACCCCATTAACATTACCATAATCAAATAAAGGTTTTAACGTTTTGGTTATCTCTGGAAAGTGTCAATAGTTTTTAAAAATACAATACAGAGAAACCACATGTTAGGCAACACTTTAAAAACATCTAAACAATATTATATGCATTTTCAGTAAACGAAATACTTTTCATTATTTCAGCACCCTCAAATCTTGAACAGCATACGGTAATTCGAAAATTCAAAGCAAACCAGAATGCTGTTGATGTTTGCTTACCCCGTTTTGTCGTTTGTACAGTCGTATGCAGTCATTCTTCTTTTTGACAATCTCCTAATTGTTGCGATGGTTTTACGACCTGAAGATGACGGGCCGTCGAAACCGGTAGAAAGACTAAAATTAGAATGCACAAAAAAGGTTACGCTAACAATCATGGAGGCAAAAAATTACCATATAATTCTGTTATATGTATAAATAAATAACAAAACTGATTCTTACATTTTTTTCTGAAGTTTTAATCCCGTATAAATTAATCCAGTGTGGCAAATTTGAAATAAAATTCAAAATTTGAGAAATTAAAAAAATAAAGCAAGCTGTGACCGCTGTTGGATGTATTTTCTTATTTACACTCGTGCCAAAGACTTTTCTCTTATCCTCTGCAACATTTATTAACTTAAAACATAACATGATTTTATCAAATATTTTCAATAATTCTGGCTACGTGGTACAAGTCATATAATAGCCCAGATAACAAAACAACCAATCTTATATTTTATGTCCATCGTAGGTTATTTTCGGAATGGAAACTTGTAAGCTCTTCTAATCAGAACTGAGATAACTTTTATCAGTGAATGCGTGTAGGCTTATGGTAGTATGGTAATAAACATTTGTTTTATTAGTGTTATTTATGTATGTACAGTCAATAGGCAACATGTTTAGGTTATGATATCGGGAAAGGGACTACAGTAAGGAAGATTGGTAAATACCCTATCTAGGCAGTTTGGCTGGTTATCTGTGCGCGTGCAACTTTCGCTACTGACCGTTTCAAAAACGTTGCTAAGTTGACGAAGGCCTAATGTTTTCAGAAAAGAGCCCTCGCTCCCCCGCTCGCCTAGCGGCCAGCACCTTGACTTACGCGCACCGTACCAAATAAACGTACTAGAATAAGAAACCTTATATGTGAGCGCTCGCTGCTAGGGGCATCTTGCGGCAATGTGTTCAACTACAGTTAAATAAATAGTACTATTTTTTGAAATGTCTTTTCTCCTGTTGTGGTTTGCAGCGTTCGTAGCGGCAAATAGTGTAAGTAATTGGACATTAGCGCCTGATATCAAGCACGCATTTTACAATGGTGGCTATGCTTCCAGTCCGTTTATACCCAGTGCTTAAGCTTATAAGAAAGGCACTCCGATGAAAGGTTATCTACAGAGTGTGTCAAAATGCTAGTTTCACATACAGGGTGTATTTTTTGTTTTTTAACGTCTTTAATTTGCGCCAGTTAGAGTAATTAGGACGGAGGATCGACGTAACAAATGGAACAGGCCAACGGTAGTAATGTACTACAATGACATCCCTTGAGATATGTGAGCGCTCGGTGCTAGTGGCATCTTGCGGTAGTGTTCAACTACTTTTAATACTGTGTGTTAAATAGGTAACAGTACTATTTTCTGACACTTCTTCTCTCCCCCCTGTGTTGCAGTTTGCAGCGTTCGTAGCGGCAATTGTCCAAGTTGTCCAATAACTTGGAGGCCGCCTCGGTGGCCTAGTTGATAGCGTACTGGGCTTTCAACCCGAGGATCCGATTCCCGGCCAGGGCTTGGCATTTTAATACGCTATAAATTATCCTATCGTCTGCATTAGCCCAAGTGTGCACAACAGTCGGACGTTAAAAAAATCCAATTACTTGGACTTCTGCTTCTTATATCGAGCATTTTATAATGTTGGCTGCACTTCTAGTCAATGCCTAACCTAAACGGCTCTAATGTACATTTCCATGTAAATATCTTCAACTATTGGAAAAAAGCCGCCTCGGTGGCCTAGTTGACAGCGTACTGGGCTTTCACCCCGAGGACCCGGGTTCGATTCCCGGCCAGGGCTTGGTATTTTAATACGCTATAAACCATCCCATCGCCTGCATTAGCCCGTGTGCACAATAGTCGGGACGTTAAAAAAAAAAAATTTGAGTACTGCTAATTATTACGTAGTCTTTGTGCTTGAGAAAACTGTAGAAAACATTTCTTTGTGTTTAACGTCCGTTAAAACAATAGAAAAATAGAAAACAATAAAAAACGTAAATTTTTATGTAACTTTTTTGAAAATATGTTTTGACGATTCTAATTACGTTGTTAAGTAATATATAATTTTTAATTTTTTAAATGTTAAATTCAACCAACAGCAAAATGACTCTGAAGTACTGTGTTTTCTTAAACATATTGCTCAATAGTTTTATATAATTATTTAAAAAGATGTGTGTGTGTGTGTGTGTGTGTGTGTGTGTGTGCGCGCGCGCGCGCGTGTGTGGGCCTAATTGTTAAGGATAAAACAGTTAAGGTAACAGTGTAATTAGGTACGATACATTATTTTTCGTTTACTTGTAACAACGAATCAAAAGTCAGAGGTCCGTAATAAAAATCCGACAGTAACCAAGGACAAAACAAACCGATGCTACGTGTTTGGCACGATGATTTATCGCATGTGAGACAGTTCATGCGATCTTCTCGCCACATTAAAGTGGTGGCCTTGAAAATGTCGTAAAACAACTTCAGTAGGCCTCCGATTCCCCGCAGATTAAAAGAACACATGTTGATGTTTTTCTAAACGATTTAGGCTTCTGTCGGTTTCAAGGTTTTTTAAAAATTTGTTTGGACAGCTGCGCCTTGGTAGTATGACATCACGAATGCAACAGTGAAAAAATTTCCGTTTATTAAATATTACAGCCAAAGTGATTTCAGTCTCCGACAGCGTTAATAAGCTGTTAGTAACACACGCGGCACGCGGCACGCAGCTGTCTCGCAACGTAATGAACGCGATAATGAACCCTGACCGCTGTGCTTCGAATGACAATGGAATTTTCTAATTATGAGTTTATGCAGACTTTAGCGCTGATTACAGTGGTGAAATTGTATTTTTTTAAAGTGAAAATTAGGTGTTTTAGACCTCGATTTTGAAAGACTTAAGAGCCGCCTCGGTGGTCTAGTGGATATCGTACTAGGCTTTCACCCCGAGGATCCGGGTTCGATTCCCGGCCAGGGCTTGGCATTTTAATACGCTATAAACCATCCCATCGTCTGCATTAGCTTAAGTGTGCACAATAGTCGGACGTTAAACAAAACAAAACAAAATTGAAAGACTTAAAAGAATTTTGCTGGTAACGGACTTGTCCAAGTTGTAAGCATAATTTATTTATGTTCCAAATTCGAATCGTATCGGACCAAAATTGGGAACGCTCGAGTGCTCACACATACTTAAATTTTGTAAGAACACTCAAAACGTAATAAGAGGTCTGGATCAGCACTTATTTCAGACACCTGGGTTTTACCATTGAATGTAAACACACTAGATTTTTTTTTAACGTCCGACTATTGTGCACACTTGGGCTAATACAGACGATGGGATGATTTATAGCGTATGAAAATGCCAAGCCCTGGCCGGGAATCGAGCCCGGATCCACGGGGTGAAAGCCCAGTTCGCTATCAACTACGCCACCGAGACAGCTTGAATTATAACCCTTATGAGAGATACGTGAGCGTTCGCTGCTGGTGGCATCTTCCAGCAAAGTGTTCAATTCAGTTTAATAGGTAACAGTACTGTTTATTTTCTCAAACTCCATATCCTGTCCATGCAGCGTTCGTAGCGGCAGATAGTCCAACTACTTAAGACTTTAGCCATTAACATCGAGCACGCTTTTTATAATTTTAGTTGTACTTTTTGTGCATTTACATTAAATGGTTTTACCGTGATGGCAGTTCTAATAGCGTATTATCGCGTGGAAATTGACTAATTACAAAACATCGTTGTTTGAATTTTTCCATCACAAAAGCCGCCTCGGTGGCCTAGTTGATAGCGTACTAGGTTTTCACCCCGAGGACCCAGGTTCGATTCCCGGTCAGGGCTTGACATTTTCATACGCTAAAAATCATCCCATCGTCTGCATTAGCCCATGTGTGCACAACAGTCGGACGTTAAAAAAAAAAATCCATCACAAAAGCGAAACGGCCAAGCGTTGTAATTAGTTTTACCTTCTCGATTCCCCAGAAAAGGTTATAAAAATCGTCAAAAAAATTTGTATGTGCGTAAATTATGTATTTATCCAAAAGATAAGTATTCACAATCTACTTCGATTTTAAAATTCCCGATTTGATTTTTTTCCCGTTCAATGGCGGCCTCTGATTAAATTTTGATAGTGTAATTGCTTTTTATTTCCTACAATACTGGCTCATCGGCAAAATCTATAACAATTTTGACCGCTTCAAGGAGTAAGAGCACAAACCCAATGAGCTGGTCCAGTAACATCTCGTAAGTATTACGGAACGAGAAATATTTTACTCGTAATTTTTTCCATTTACATTAAACAGTGTTAAGCGAATTAAAATACCGTAATAACAAAACTACAATAATCGATTTAATTATTTGTAGTATTTAAAACCAAGTACGCACGTTTCGATCTTAACTGTAAAATATAATTTAAAATGTCAAACATAACCTCAACTGAAATACTAATATCCATGAACAGCTGTGGAGCGTGATCAGCTGATTATGTGAACGTTAAATTGGCGGAAAAAGTTACGAACGCTTTCGCGATTCGTTCTATGTATTAATTAATAATATACTGAGAGGTTTACTGTTCTCTGAACTAGTCGAATACATTTTTCTTTTTACAAAAAAATCATAAATTGGCCTCTTAAGACGCCTTATGACACAATATCACAGGTACAGCAGAGTCTATGGTCGTTCGATACATAATGTTCACATTCTTGACATATTATTTACAAACCACGCCCACATTAATCCTTCGATCGCTTCTCTCGCCCATGCATGCGTCGCGTTACGTCATGCTGTTATGAATGTCGGTTCAAGGGCGCGCGACGTAAACACTGTACGATTTGTCCCCTCGGGTCATTCCTGGGCATGTTGAAACACGCCTAATCAATGTTATTAATGGATTATATTTTTCAAAGCACGGTGAATACAGATTTAGCCATAATCACGAGGGAGGGGCAGGATATGAATCAGGTGGCTTGGAATAACACGTTTGTTTGTTTTAGCTCGGAAACAGTGTCAAGGATTTTAGTGAAACTCGGGTCGTTGTACTCTGCGATACACGGTCGGGGGCTTGGTGGTCACCGGCTTTCTGACGAACTAGATTTGCCGGGGAAAAAACTTCGCATTCCGTTTATTGGTAAACGGCGCAAAAATATATGCACGAACTTTCTCTCGCGTTGCTTTTCACTCCAAAAATCCGGTTTCAAGTCACGCAGAAAAATGGAGAGCGGTAAATATTGATTTTTGTTTTTCAATTTATACACTATTTCCTTTATAACACAAATAAATTTATCAAAATGATGCGTGTGTCACACGCACACACTCTCTCACACACACGCACGCACAAGCACACGCACACACAAATGGGCATTTTCAAGTAAAATATACACATTCAAGTAAAAAAAAAAAACACTTTTTTGTTCCGGGGACTTGCAATCGTAAAGATCCATAAAAATCTACAGATCGACTTTTACGATTAACACTAGGTTACGTAATACAGAAGTCCCAGTTTTAAAATGAACTGCAAGGATCACGATTCTAGTCAAAATATAGAGAAGAAAACATGCTTATTAAGCGTAACATTAAATATTGTTTTATTTTTTGAGGTTATGACGTTTGTTAGCCTCTGGCATCACTATCAAAGGTCCTATGCGCAACCAAGCCTTTTGGATTCCACTTGATGCAGTCCACAGACTAGTTCATTCAAATGGACATCATCAGGGTCCTGGAAGCCAAACACCCTTTGCCTCCTGCTTGCAACAGTATCACTCATACAGTAGGCCTATGGTTAAAAATGTTTTGAAAATGGAAGTATTCTGAAACGCGTCAACAAGTATGAAATGTTTAAAGATAGGAAAGGCAAATATATACACTTCAAAAAAAAAGCGCTTAAAATAAGAAAGCCAAAATTATCTACGCTTTCATTAAAAGGGTTATAAGTAATTTCGGTTTACGAGAAACAAACAGCCTATATTTTTTCACTATCTGAAACATGCGTCCATATGTTTTATCATTTGTTCCATTAGGTAGGCCTAATTTTTAGTTTTAAAAATTCAGTAATTGAAAATAGTCTGTCTTTTCCCGGTTTTGTCGCAATTGTCTCCCAACCGTTGTTTTTTTACCATGGTGTCTATAATTTTTATCAGAAAAACAATACAGACCTATATTTTTTTTAACAATGTTTTCGTCTAATTCGCTAGCGAAAACTTTCGACTCCATAACTAGTTCAGCTTCAAAAACAAACGTTTCATGACTGGAAAATAGAAAAACATTACAGAACTATATTTCCTTTAACTAGATCTATTGTTTTCGTCTAATTCGCTAGCAAAAACTTTCGACTCCATAATTAGTTCAGCTTCAAAAACTAGCGTTTCACGTCTGAAGAGACAGAAAACCATTACGGAACTATATTACCTTTAACTAGATTTATTATGTTTTCGTCTAATTCGCTAGCGAAAACGTTTGACTACATAATGAGTTCAGCTTCAAAAACTAGCGTTTCACGTCTGGAGAGATAGAAAAACATTACAGAACTATATTTCCTTTAACTAGATCTATTATGTTTTCGTCTAATTCGCTAGCGAAACGTTTGACTACATAATTAGTTCAGCTGCAAAAACTAACGTTTCACGTCTGGAGAGACAGAAAAACATTACAGAACTATATTTCCTTTAACTAGATCTATTATGTTTTCGTCTGATTCGCTAGCAAAAACTTTCGACTCCATAATTAGTTCAGCTTCAAAAACTAACGTTTCACGTCTGGAGAGATAGAAAAACATTACCTTTAACTAGATCTATTATGTTTTCGTCTAATTCGCTAGCGAAAACTTTCGACTCCATAACTAGTTCAGCTTCAAAAACAAACGTTTCATGACTGGAAAATAGAAAAACATTACAGAACTATAATTCCTTTAACTAGATCTATTGTTTTCGTCTAATTCGCTAGCAAAAACGATTGACTACATAATTAGTTCAGCTTCAAAAACTAACGTTTCACTTCTGGAGAGACAGAAAAACATTACAGAACTATATTTCCTTTAACTAGATCTATTATGTTTTCGTCTAATTCGCTAGCGAAAACTTTCGACTCCATAACTAGTTCAGCTTCAAAAACAAACGTTTCACGACTGGAAAACAGAAAACCATTACGGAACTATATTACCTTTAACTAGATTTATTATGTTTTCGTCTAATTCGCTAGCGAAAACGTTTGACTACATAATGAGTTCAGCTTCAAAAACTAGCGTTTCACGTCTGGAGAGACAGAAAAACATTACAGAACTATATTTCCTTTAACTAGATCTATTATGTTTTCGTCTAATTCGCTAGCGAAAAGTTTCGACTCCATATTTAGTTCAGCTTCAAAAACTAACGTTTCAGGGCTGGAGAGACAGAAAAACATTACAGAACTATATTTCGTTTAACTAGATCTATTATGTTTTCGTCTAATTCACTAGCGAAAACTTTCGACTCCATATTTAGTTCAGCTTCAAAAACTAACGTGCCACATCTGACAGACAGACGCCTATCGCAATGTCTGCAGTCCGACGTAGTTTTAGAAACCAAATGCTTTTACATGAGCGTTAATTAAGAGGATCTTACAAGAGGATCGAGTACCTTAGAAAATAACCCAGTGATACCATTTGAAAGACCAGATGTGGGACAACAGAAAAAAATGGCATTAGTTAATGTGAAGTCGTAACAAACAACCCATTCCCTGGAGGAAGAATAGAAGAGTTAGTGCAACTTTTCCCCCGCCAAGAGCCTCCGGAATCTCATCAAACACTAATACACGATTGGTGGCTCTACCTACAAACTATATAAACAGTGTAATTAATGAATTAGGCCTAATTAAAAGTAACATAATTGTGTTTGCTATCAGAGATACATAAAGATAATGCGAGTACAGATAACATTGTTGACAAAACTATTCATGCAGATGGAATGCAACATAACTCTCTACAATGGTATTTTTATTTAATCGTTAAGCAGAAACTGTAAACATAAAAGCGAATTTAAAAATAAAATGGCTGGAATCGTTAACCGAATTAACGACGGTAATATTATTACCTTAAATGTTTTCTAACATCTCATTCCACCAACACAATCAGCATTAAAAGCTGCACAAAACAGCAGTTTAGCCAGAAAGTCAGGTACAATTTTTTCTCATTTTTAGTTTTACAATTTAAAAATGCATATCTGTACACGATTATTTAAACACTGATTACGACGGTGATTTTTATAAGAATGTAAGATAAAAGTAGTTTTAAAGATTTCAGCCTTCTGAAATGGTGTTTAAAACAGCTGAAAGGATTATGCAGGACCAACTTGTCGAAACTATTACCAAAATCGAATTTTATGTTAGGTTCGAATGAAAATCGGACCAATCATATTTTACGCACATTTTTGCTTAGATAACTTTACACACACATACACACACACACACACGCGCGCGCGCGCGCGCACACACTGTAAGGAAATGGATATTCTTGGAATAGGGGTTGCAGCCCAAGAGAATCACTGACGAACCACCCCCTGAGCTCGGTCACTCCTGTTCTAACAAATATATGTTTCTTAAGAATATGTACAACTACAGCCCAAGAGAATCAATGAGGAATCACCTCCTTGAGCTCGGTCAGTCTAGTTCTAAACATGTTTCTCACGAATATATATTTCTTAAGAATATGGACCGCTGCAGCCCAAGAGAATCACTAATGAATAACCCCCTTGAGCTCGGTCATTCTTATTCTAATCATGTTTCTCAAGAATATATATTTCTTAAGAATATGGACAACTGCAGCCCAAGAGAATCAATGAGAAATCACCCCCTTGAGCTCGGTCAGTCTAGTTCTAAACATGTTTCTCACGAATATATATTTCTTAAGAATATGGACCGCTGCAGCCCAAGAGAATCACTAATGAATAACTCCCTTGAGCTCGGTCATTCTTATTCTAATCATGTGTCTCAAGAATATATATTTCTTAAGAATATGGACAACTGCAGCCCAAGAGAATCAATGAGGAATCACCCCCTTGAGCTCGGTCAGTCTTGTTCTAACCATGTTTCTCACGAATACATATTTCTTAAGAATATGGACCGCTGCAACTCAAGAGAATCACTGACGAATCACTCCCTTGAGCTCGGTCACTCCTGTTCTAACTTTGTTTCTTACGAATATATATTTCTTAAGAATATGGACCACTGCAGTCCAAGAGAATCACTGACGAATCACCTCCTTGAGCTCGGTTAGTCTTGTTCTAACCATGTTTCTCACAAATATATATTTCTTAAGAATATGGATCGCTACAGCCCAAGAGAATCACTGACGAATCACGCCCTTGAGCTCGGTTAGTCTTGTTCTAACCATGTTTCTCACGAATATATATTTCTTAAGAAAATGAACCACTGCAGCCCAAGAGAATCACTGACGAATCACTCCCTTGAGCTCGGTTAGTCTTGTTCTAACCATGTTTCTCACGAATATATATTTCTTAAGAATATGAACCACTGCAGCCCAAGAGAATCACTGACGAATCACCCCCTTGTGCTTGGTCTCTCTTGTTCTAACCATGTTTCTCACGAATTATTTTAATCCTTCCCATCCTTTGCCAGCTCTTATAAACAAGACAAAACTCCGCTTAGTGTCTCAAGGATGATCTCTCCAGGACACGCGTTCCTTCTAATTGCCAACTGATTTTGTTACTCAGACCTGGTTTCTTCTGCATCGCTTACCTATCCAGAAAAATACTTGTACCTATTTAACGCTCGGAAGTCACTACCTTGATGGGATGGATGAACGGGTTGGAGGAACTAGAAAAATTCAAACCATAACCAAGAATGTTTGCGCCATCTTGAAGCATATAAAACTAAAATTTCAAGCGCTACTTTATACAATTTTTAACGACCCTTTCAGAGGTCATATTTTTTCGCCTCGAAAATTTCCATTTAGTTATTGCGATAGTTTCACCAAACAGAACAGTTAAAATTAAAAAATTGCCTAAATTTCCTTCAGATTTAGAATTCCAAACTAGCCAAACCAAATCTGCCCCAAGACATCTGCCTCGTTCTTCCGGCGATTATCCTTATCGCGTGTCACGTGACCTGTCAGCCATTTCCGTTGCATTCCGACTCTTTATACCAGAAAAACAAAAGAATCGTTAATACGGCCGCCATATTGTTTTTACGCGCCAGGTGTCGCGCTTCCAAAAAACTGACCGCACACAACTTCCGCTATTTACTTCCGGTTGTAGGCCTTGATAACATTTTGCATCCTGTTTTTCAAAACAAAAATTAGTGTATGAATTAATTTTCTATAATTGTTCACGCTGCAGTCGGCCGAGTGTCGTGTTATAATATTGTGACCTAAATTATAAAGATACGATCTCGTGTACGTTGGGGAGGGTCAGGTGACCGGGCTGTAGGCTTAACTTATTCAGGATTAATTACAAGAAACATTTTGAATCGACTTTGTGCGAGCTTTCTACGAAGTTAATTTCGGATAGTTGGGCACACGATCCATACAGACGTATAATATATACAGTTTTAATCTTTCATTCGAAAAACAGGAAATAACCAGCAACTACACCTTGACGTCAACCTTGCATCAGACACCGCCATCTTTAAACGGAAGTAAATAGGGGGGGAATCTTACACATACATCATTTGAGCTTCAAACAAGCTAACATTTTATTAAAATTTTAAAACAATCGGTCAATGCGTTTGACTAAAACTGCGTACACTCGTTAATGTAAATCACACGCCGCTATCATGAAACGGAAGTGAATCGGAAAAAATCTTATACAAAGTACGAGCTTTATACAAAGTACTTCCGGTCGGAAAAAATCTTATACAAAGTACGAGCTTCATACAAAGTACTTCCGGTCGGAAAAAATCTTATACAAAGTACGAGCTTCATACAAAGTACTTCCGGTCGGAAAAAATCTTATACAAAGTACGAGCTTTATACAAAGTACTTCCGGTCGGAAAAAATCTTATACAAAAGTACGAGCTTTATACAAAGTACTTCCGGTCGGAAAAAATCTTATACAAGGTACGAGCTTTATACAAAGTACTTCCGGTCGGAAAAAATCTTATACAAAGTACGAACTTTATACAAAGTACTTCCGGTCGGAAAAAATCTTATACAAAGTACGAGCTTTATACAAAGTACTTCCGGTCGGAAAAAACTTATACAAAGTACGAGCTTTATACAAAGTACTTCCGGTCGGAAAAAATCTTATACAAAGTACGAGCTTTATACAAAGTATTTCCGGTAGGAAAAAATCTTATACAAAGTACGAGCTTTATACAAAGTACTTCCGGTCAAAACATTCGGTCAACGTGTTTGGTCAAAACTGCGTAACAAACACACAAATGAAATGCTTAACGGTCGAGTTGAAACACATACCTCGTTTCGTTCGGTCAAACAAATGAATCTGGGTTCGTTTTCGTCAAAATTGCTATTGGAAATTCGCTTCCATCACATCCGCAAGACCAAGCAGATATTACAAGACCGGTCGTGTTGAGAATATCAAAATTATGGTTAGTTACATTAAAAAAAACATTTAGTTTCAAAATGACAGCCGCGCAAAATACATTTTTTTTAATTGTAGGGTAACACTTTTTACGCAAAACTCATTGAAATCCACCGGATATCGAGACATTGCCAAACTCCCGTTTAGAATGTAGGCCAATTATTTGTTAGGCCTATTGTATCAGCAAGGACGTTTAAATCTCAATATATCACCCCATTGCAAGCCGACGTCATATTCGCAATGGACTGCTAACAGAGTCGACGCATAAATCAGAGCGGCGATCCGTTCATGTTGGAAATAAGCGGACCGTGAAATTGCCCACTAAATCAATTTTGAGCAATGCACGATAAATTCATCGCCTAATTCACTAACGCTACTAGGAGGCAGTGGCGCAGCGACAAGTCTGTTGGCGTTTTTACAACTAGATAAGTTTATCAGGGGTGACAGCGGATACACAAAAATCCCGAATATCGCAGCACGCAGCTGTCTCGCTGACGTGACGGAAGCGAAATTCCAGATCGCTGAATAAACGTAGTATTAAAATGAGTAATAAAAGAGTATTAAGATGAATACATTTTATTAAGCGAACTTTTTCGCATTTTATAAAATAGTGGCCACTAAAAAAATGTTTAATTTTTTTTTATCCTGTACACGTTTTTAGTGTTTTAATCTGAATCAAGCCGGCTCGGTGGCCTAGTTGATAGCGTACGGGCTTTCACCCCGAGGACCCGGGTTCGATTCCCAGCCAGGGCTTGGCATTTTCATAAGTCCGACAAACTATTTTTAACGTCCGACTATTGGCTAATCATCCCATCGTCTGCATTAGCCCCAAGTGTGCACAATAGTCGGACGTTAAAAAAAAAATATATCTCAATCATTGCTAATGGTTTGTTTTAGTATATTCGATAAAAATTTGAAATTTAAGAAGCTTTCAAATATAATTTTAACGTTTTTTATTAAGAAATGTTATTTTTAACATTCTTAAACATTCCTTTTTTGAAACGGATAAACGAATATTGATGAGTAGCCGAAGTACCGATTTGCGAAATGCAAGTAATCGGAACTACAGAGATCCTGCGCCATGAAATGTGCACTGATCCGGAATTTTTGTTGCGTTGGGTAATAACGTTATTTACGAATAAACGAATATCAAAAATTTGTCACAGAAATTGATTTGAGTAGCCTAATAGCTCGGGCGAATTAAGTTACCCACAGAATATCATCTGAACTCTTTCGAAATGATTCTTTCTAAATTTTTAGGAAAATTATTATCTTTTTTATCACGAACGTTTTTTTAAAATTTGACTACCATTAAAATCAACGTTAAAATCAGCCTATGAAAGTACAAAAATGAACCTGACAGCTGTTGTAAGTTATAAAGGCTACAAGTTATTGTTGTAAATTTGCTTTTATCATGTCGGCAAGGCAGCTGCGTGTCGTGATTATTGTACTTTTATTGTCATTACTACTAAAAACATCGAAAAAACAACAAATTTTAACCTCTAATTCGATCCCCTATAATCGTGACACGCCCCCCTATTTCCATTAACTGATTAACACTGATAATTAATTGCATGTACTTCGCACTACCAACATAACAACACAAAACTATCGTAGGTTTACAGTTAATACCGTTGAAACCGCAACATCCATTTTAGATTTAATCAGGCAAATTGATTGGAAACTGTACTGACGCGAGCGCGCTCTATAAATACGCGACCAGTACGTATTTGAACCTGCGCCAAACGATTTCAAGGCCGACGGTTCGCGAAATTTTCTAAAAATGCAACTTCTTGTACACCATTTGTGAAGTAACAGGCACTGTTCATAGGTCGTTACAAACAAATCTTTTTTAATACGTACAAAATTTTACCTTCAAAATCGAGCCAGCTTTCGACCGGTTCAAATTTTCGGCCATTCTAAATTTCTACATTTTATCGTATTCTTTTACTCTTATTGTACTTAGCGTTAAAACCTGCATAAATTAGCATTTTAAATTATCAAACTATAAGAAACGTACGAAAATGAATCTGAAGGCGTTCATGGTTCATTTTCTTATTTAAAAAGGTAATTTATGCATATTAATGATTATAATATAAAAAAAATGTTTGGATAAAAAAATTATTGTTTATGATTGTAACTTTTTTTTTTAATTCGTTCCACGACGACACTGTATATATCTGCATGTCACGATTACAAAATTGCATCCACAAGCGCGTATTTCACCAGTAGGCCTACATTCCGATGTAACTTTTCCGCACAGTGTCGACATTTCCGAAAAAACCTTGAAAATGAAACACAATCAGCGACCTATTCAAGTGTTCCAACAATGCTTTTTAATTACACCTTTCCACAGCTGGAAGCCTATACCCCAAATCAAGCGTTATTCAAAATACCTTCGAGAGTTTTATAGTTTCCACGAAAACCCATAACTTCCCGGGCCCACCCCGTCACCAAACCCGGAGCATGTAATTTTCGGTTTTACGGCGGAAAAAATACAGCCGTTTGAAGTGGCCGACCCGTTGCATTTATTACACAATTTTGAGACCAAAACAGGAATCACGCTTTTAATGGTCGTAGCCGTATACCGGTAACCGGTTTAGAGGAACAACGTTCTGATTGTTTTTATTTTTTAAAGAACCAGTTTCCTGCCTGAACGGGCGGAGGGGCCCCTTTCTCCGAGCTAGAGACGCAATACTTCCCCCTCCACTCGCACAGTTTTGGCGTTATATAATAATTCGCGACGCGGAATTTATGCACTTTTCTATTTTTTTTAACGATCGCTCACTTACTTGGCAACCTATATTGGTTTACAGAGTTGCATACCGAGTCCATTGTGAATAGATAATAATGTACCACGTACGTCGAGGCACAAATAAGCATATCTATTTATAGAAACTCTACGCTTAGAACTCAAATTACAGTTATAAAGAACATTTTTATTATAAGATCATGACTGCTGTATTTCTTTTCCTCACGAATCAATAAAAAGCTGTTTTCAAATCGGATGCCGGTGCACACCGCTGGAGGAAAAACGAATTTGACGAATCTCGATCAAAACAAAATTTCACTTGTAAGTTTACTTGTTTGCATTTTGAGATCATTTTCTAAGCCCATTTTGATCTTGTCTAAAAAAACGTTCACTATTTTTCTAATTGTGATTCATACGTAACAAAACGTAGGCTACGTGTCAAATCACCCAAAAATACAGAAGTGAAAGACCAAAACAAAAATATCGGTCAAACTTTTCAAAATGCTGCAATCATTTTTCAAAAAGTTCACACAAAACAACGTTTATTTTAAGTTAAAATAAACTGTTACCATTTGCTTTTTGTTAGGCCTATTAATTACCATTAATTTACATATATAAAAATGTGTATAACCTATTTATAAATTGCGCATATGTAATATTTACAAAATTTCTAACGACACCTCAAAATGTATCTCGAAGGTCGGTATAGGCTTTCATTTTGAAAGTTACAGGTCTGGGCTTTACCATAATGGCTGTCATACGGTAATTCCAATGGGAATTCTGTAAAAAGTTTGTTCTCTCAAATCCGGTTTACTCTTATGGTTGGCTACGATAATTCATTTAACAATGCGTTTGTTTTTTTAACCATTTTTACTGCTAAAATACTGTCTTGAGCCCGAAAGCCGATGACAAGCGGAGCGAGCAGGTGAGAAACACTGCCACAGGTTAGAGGTGGGTAAGAAAACACCAAACTGTTAAAAAAAACTGTTTTTCGATATACGAAAAACAAACTGCTTTTCCAAACGGAAACAAGCAGTTGAATTGGACTGGTTCATGATTTGTTAAACAAGGAACAGCAGTTTGGACTTCCCCACCACCTAAGTTCTATTCGAACGTTGCCGCAAGCGCTAAAACATTTTTCCTGCTATTTTCCCGTTAACTGTTTTCCTGCAAACACCTTTTCTTTAACCTGCTATACTTTTTCCCTCTATTTCAAAGTTTCTTGTTGCAACGTAGTGAAGTAAGAACTGTTTGGGCGTTGTCAAAGTTTACCTCTATTTTGTTGCGAGTTGTTTGAAAGTTTTAAATGTAAAATTTGTTGTTCAAACATTTCTTAAACTGTAAAAACAGCCATAATTGTGTTTTATATTAGTTTTTCTCCGTAGTTTACTTTGTGTTTAGAAATTTAAAAATATTTAGTGGGCAATTTTGAAAGTTTTCTTTTACTTTTTTCACATTTTTAGAATTAAGTGCATAGTTTTTAATTATTTATTGGATGTGTGGACTTTTTAAAATTCACAATATCTACTCTTGTATATATCTTGAATAATTTTAGGTTATTTTAGTACTTTTTCTAAAATTTTCTTTAAAAACATTTGTTTTGGTTAATATGTTATTACAATGAAGTTTATATTTTTTCTGTGTTGAAAAATGGAAAACTTATTTTTTTGCTAATGCTAATGTTAATAACCTATCATTAACCTATAATAACCTAATGTTAATAACCTATAATTTTGTAACTATACAGAACTAATTTTATTTAAACACATTTGGCTTATGTTGTTATTACTATATTGTACTTATTAACGTTACTTTTTTCAGTGTTGAAAAGTGAAAACCTACTTTCTCCCAAATAAAAATATGACAATAACATCTCACATTTTGTAAATACATAACCTAATTTTATTTAAACGTATTTTTTATATTTATTATCAATCATCAATATTTTTTAATCAACTAAATATATTCTAAATTGTTTGCATTTTAGTAAATATGCAAAGGACTATTTAATTTTTAAGTAAAAAAAAGAATGCTTCTATTAGAAATGCATTGCATTTTGTAAATATAAAATGGCATACATATATATTACGTTTTGAGAATGTAATTTAATTATTACTACACTTATAAGGATTATTTTTTCTAAATGCTTTACACCCAAAAACAGTTAAGGACATGGTGGTAATGGGAATGAAAAAGTAGTCTTAGAAAACTGAACGTTTGTGCTAATGTTTTAGCTGCTAATACAACTTCGAGTTTCAGTTTTCTAAACCTGTTTTTCCAAACAATTTTTTTTTCAACCAACAGTTCGTTGATATTTTGTAAAAATAGCAGAAATGCCCATCCCTACCACAGGCAAAGCTAAACGTTACTGACAGTTAAAGGACAGAGTAGTTTCTCGTTGTTATGCCCAGAATAGTATGCAAGGCAAGCACAGCAGATAGCACAGATTAGCACTAATGTTAATACTCTGGCGTCATTACTTGGAACTATCACACTGTATATAGTTGCCATGTTGGCCTAATGGGTTTCCGACACAGAATTAAGGCCACAGATGAGTCATTCGACGCCACACATCTACCAGCGAATAATTTCACATTAGTTCTGCCGTTCTGCGCTGTTGCCAAGTTGTTCTGGGTTTTGAGGTTATTTTTCTGTAAACGTCGAGCTTAAAGTAGCGAAAATTGTATTGGATGGAGTATAAGCAGAGGATTAATCTTCCGGTAACGTACCTACGCGTATAAACGGTAAGCGGATCAATTACGAGAAATTAGGTAGTTTGTTTTAATGTACGAGCGCGTATCGAGGTACAAGTACAGAGGGGTTATATCGATAGGTGTACCTAGGATAATCAAATGGGGTTATGTTCTAGGGATCTGCAATAACTTGAGTGAAAACTAGGAAATGACGATTTTTTTAATATGTTTTGGGTTATTCGTATTATAAGCTTAACAGTTCCAACTTTGCTTTAAAAAAAAAAACACTTTACTACAAATCTATTTTGTTTTTATATGTCGCGCTCGCGAACACACACACACTTTGGGTGAAAAGAATACTGAACTGAGAAGCAGAATTACAATGACTGAAATTTCACTTATTTTTAAGAAATAAAAGTTAGCCTATATTTAACTGTTATACATTTAATGGTGTGTATACAAATAAAGCGTATATTGTAACAGTTAGAAGTTATCTTATTTGTTTGTTTGTTGCCTAATACAAGACGCAATTTTACTGAATTGTATGATTTAGTTAGACTATTAAAAAATGTGTTCAACAAATCTTCATTTTATTTTAATTATTGGAGGGATTACAACTTTCAAACATGTTATAAACTGCTTTTTAATTTCGAAGACTGGAAAGGTTCATCTGGGTTTGATCAAATGTTTGTCATATATGGTAGGCCTATATGAAAACCATTAATCAAATCAGTTTATAAATTTTAAATAAAAGACATTTATGGTTTATGAGTAGTTTAAATTGTGGAATAAACAATACATTTCCCATATTCCAAAGTGTCCTAGATTTAAACTTCAACCAGTCTTTGAGGTTAGTTTCGTTATCACTGCATTACTGGTTTAATAACAAAGACTACGAAATGTCTAACAATAAAGGTGGACGGATACGCATGCGCAGTGACACATCAAAAGATTTGCCCTTGAATTTACCCAAGTTATAAATATAACAGCTCAGGTTAGGTTAGGTTAGGTTGAGCGTGACAAACGTCACGTTCTGACTAGACGTGTTTACTGGAATAATTACCGCGCTGCACTTTCTCGTTGGTTGTACGTTGTATAACGCACAGACGGTGCACAGACTTTCAAAGTGCGTCGTTAAAAACCAGTTCCTCATCAAAAGTTTCTTGTCGAAAAGCAACAAGAAAATCGGCGAAGTTAGGCTTTAAAATTATAATTCAAAACGAGCTAAGCCAAGCTTTTTTATTAATTTCGCGCTGAAGTAGGCCGTATAGAAAGTGTGAAAAAATCGATTCTGATGGCTTTTAGTTTTCAAAACATCTAAGACAAACCAACAAATAAGACTTTTTTTTGGTGTTTAACGTCCGACTATTGTGCACACTTGGGCTAATGCAGACGATGGAATGATTTATGGCGTATGAAAATGCCAAGCCCTCGCCGGGAATCGAACCCGGGTTCTCGGGGTGAAAGCCTAGTACGCCATCAACTAGGCCACCGAGGCGGCTAAACAATAAGACAAGTCTACTGCGTCGCTGAACTACGCATCTAAAGGTTCTCATTCCGAGCCGCAGTTGCTCCCGTTGCTTTTCCCTGTCGTTAACACTGATCCCTCATCCTTATTAGTCTAACTGATATACAGTAATAGACGTTAAGAAAAAGTTTTTTTATCAAATACCAAAATTTGAGCAAAATCTTATGAATATTTTGAAAAATTAATTTTTTTTCTTTTTCCGGAACTGATTGTTTTATGGATATAAATAAATTAGACACTTTGTTTAATGTTTTCGGCTCTGTATTTATTTTTTATATTCGACTATCGAGATGTTTGTTTACCCCGTCAGCGGAACATTTTGCGTGCTACGAATTATTTAAATCAGGCGAAGGGCCAGTACCGCGCCCCGTCCTCTGCGAATCCTTAGCAAGAGTAACAAAGTCTCGAGTTACGGGGTCTCGGGGACATACGATCCCCGGACTTTACCAGGAAGCACGCTACAGGACGTAAACAACGCTGTAACCAGATAACCTTGAAGAAAACAAATTTGCCGATACAGTGCAATTCGGGTTATGACAGTTTGGGGAATGTATCTATCCGTTCCTGGCGCCTTACAGAAAAAATTGTGTGTGTGTGCGCGCGCGTGCGTACATTTCTCGCGCATGTAGGAGAAATCTCCTTAAGCTCCCTCCGACAATCCAATGATACAAAATCGGCCAATCTGAGTCTACAAACTGTTAGTGAAGGAAAAGGGAGGGAGTAATGGTGAGAAGAGTGGGGATTCGACCTCTCTCTCGCACATTTTCTCTCCCTGTCCCACTGGTGATCGGCACCAGTTTTCTAAGCGGCTGACCTATGCACTCGTCATCGTTAAATCAGAGGCAGCCATCTTGAAATGGAAGTCAATAAAAAAGTCTTACAAAAAGTCGTTCGGCCTTTTATAAAAGGCGCGCGCGTAACAAATTTCAAAACAATCGGTTAATTCGTTTGACCTGAACTGCTTAAGAAACACGTGCCAAATGCCGAACGGTTGATATGAATCAAGAGACCTTGATTTGCTCGTTCAATTATTTTGAACAGAAATACTTACGGATCTAAATTTATCAAAATCCGCTAACGATTTTGATTAAATTGCTCGAATGTAATTAAACAAAACGTATGGATATCTACAGTACCAAAAAGCCGGTTCAAGAGCCATTGGAAAAACACTTTAAATGGGCATAATTCCAACAGTTTATAAACCAGTTTTTGTTTTGTTTTAGAATAGTAATTTCTTAAAATAGAATCCAACGATTTTTCACTTCGGAGGCGAGCAAAGAAAACTTAAAAATCTAACGTCAAAATTTCTACATCAAGCCTACGTAACAAAATCAGACAAAAATGTACTACAATGGAGTATCTAAATATCAAAAACTAATCCTGAACATCACCTAACTAGCCAGGTTTGTGTAATAATGGCCTGAATTGGTTTTTAAATTTCCCTAGTTTAAATTTAACGAACTCGATACGTTAAACCAAATCACATAGCAGCACCTGAACACTACGTATCCTTTGCTAATTGTCCCGAATGTCCTTACCGAGCGGGACACGTTTGTTGCATTACAAACACAGGATGTTCGGTTGACCTTGAAGACTGAAGTAGGCCTAACGCTGAATAATTCCTCTATTATAAGCCACCGTGTTTACTGAAATCTGCGAGACATAGTAAACAGTCTGAATGCGTAAACAGAAATTTTAATACTGCGGCAGGCCTAACTGTAAGACTGGGAAAAATTCTGTGAATCCGATGCTATCGTTTAAAAATTCGTCACGCACCTGTCTCGCTGACGTGATTTAAGGAATATGGCTCGTAAATTCGTACTCTTCATTGCACTCACACTTCTTTCAAAAATCGACCGCACCAATCGTAATGAGCGATCAAATTTGCACAAAAGCAAATTACAGCTTATGTAAATATTATCGCCGATAAAAATGATGAGCAAAAAGGTTATTTTTGTAGATTTAGAATTACCGCCATGAGTGGAATATACTTCAAAATCGAATTTCTGTAACAAATTTGAATTAAACAGAACGCTGAACACATTAATTCCCAACGTTCGAGTGTCAATACACAAAATTTTAATCGATCTCTCAAAAAGTGATCTAGAGGTCGATACGTGCTCCTTTCAAAACGCCAGTTCATTGTTTTACCACGATAGCAGTTCCAAAAGCTTGATTTACTAATGGAAATTCCCTAACTAGCCTAAATAGTTATTAAATTCCTCCCTTACTTATCAACGCACACAAATATGCGTAAATTCCTATTAGCTGATATTTCTATTTTGTTAGCCATTCATGTTGGTACTGTGGAGGGGGAGGCCTAACCTAACCTAACATATTCTTGTTCTATACTAGTTTCTACGAAAGAATTAAAACCTTAGTTTTGTTTTTTCGATGTTTGAACTTTCGAGCTGTGATTTCTTTTACATAAAAACTACAAAATTGACATAAGTGATCTTATTTTACATATGACTAAAAGTTTAGGTTATAATTTTTTTTTGGTGTTTAACGTCCGACTATTGTGCACACTTGGGCTAATGCAGACGATGGGGATGATTTATAGCGTATGAAAATGCCAAGCCCTGGCCGGGAATCGAAACCGGGTCCTCGGGATGACAGCCTAGTACGCTATCCACTAGACCACCGCCTCGGCTTAGGTTATAAAATTTAAATAAATATGAAAAATATAATATGAAAATAAATAATATAATATTATATAATATAATAATAAATCGAAGAATTTCCCACTTCTTTCACATATTAAGAATGCCGGAGGACAGAATCCTGAGACAACTGGTAATGAGAAGCATCAACAGGAAAACATAGGGAATATACATCACACAAGTCCTCAGAGACCTCAGTGAAATAGGACTGAAAATGGATGATGCAACAGACAAATGTAAAATAACACGCATTCTTAAGACTAATAAATTTAAAGTGGATAAACCGAAGAGACACAAGAAGGTGGTGATCACAGATGCCGTCAGGAAAGAACGATCTGATCGAATGAGGGATTATTGGAGAACAAAATTACAGCCCAATGTTAGGAAGAACTGAAATTTAGACTAAAGTGGTCCTATGAGGCCAAAAAAAATTTTTTTAATAAAAAAATAATAATATAAAATTCATATAATATGAAAATAAATATGCAAACACTTTCCACTCCTGTTGACAGTATAGTACCAGCAGACTTGTATGTTTGAGAATTTACAACTCTAAGTTCAGAGTGTCATCTTCATGGCTTCAGACTTATTATAAACAGATAATATCCCTCACACTGCTGTGCAGATTGCAGATAAACATATCGTGGTCAGGCACAATAGTTGCTGATTCCGTTTAAAAAATGCTTTTGAAGGATTCCGCAGTTCCCAGAATTATCCAGGTTAATCAGCCATGTGGAGTTTGTAGCAATATTTTTGTTGATACGCGCACATTTGGTTCGCGATAATGTGGGGCCACTCATTGGAATTTATAGGCTACATCGTTTGACTATTCCTGAGTTGCGATCTTAATAAACAGGCATATAAATAAAATATAGGCTATTTTAGTTAAATTACAGCTATGCTTGACTACCGCAAACAATTGTGTGCTTTTACATTCTTATTTTGGTTTTATTTGAATGTCAGTGCAGCTGATAGGCATAATCGAATTATTTGATAAATCAAATCGTCATTCGAATGGTACACAAAATCTAATAGTTAAGCTTTCACTTGGAAAATCGTGGGGCGGTTGTCATGTGAAAAACGGCACATGTAACATAGCAATCGCCCGTGTAAGTCCTTGCGTTTGCGTCTCGTTAAAAAAAATGCAAGTGTTTCTGACGGAGCAACGCGTTTCTTCAAATCTCTCGTGAAACTGGGAAACTCTGCTACGAAAGATCATGCCTGTGAATGTTTATCTCGCACACAACTTTTTGAGACAGGTTCAAGGAGAGACGTAAAACGACCGATGATCCTTTTATTTCGTTAGGTCAAATCGGGGCTTAAGGGGACAAGATTTCAGTGTGGAAGCGCCGAAAGCAAAAGCTACAGAAGATCTTAACAAGTCTGACGGAGCAACGCGTTTCTTCAAGTCACTTGTGAAACTGGGAAACGGCTATAGAAGATCATGCCTGTGAATGTTTATCTCGCACACAAGTTTTTGAGACAGGTTCAAGGAGAGACGTAAAACGACCGATGATCCTTTTATTTCGTTAGGTCAAATCGGGGCTTAAGAGGACAAGATTTCAGTGTGGAAGCGCCGAAAGCAAAAGCTACAGAAGATCTTAACAAGTGTTTCTGACGGAGCAACGCGTTTCTTCAAGTCACTTGTGAAACTGGGAAACGGCTATACAAGTTCATGCCTGTGAATGTTTATCGCGACAAGTTTTTGAGACAGGTTCAAGGAGAGACGTGAAACGACCGATGATCCTTTTATTTCGTAAGGTCAAATCGGGGCTAAAGGGGACAAGATTTCAGTGTGGAAGCGCCGAAAGCAAAAGCTACAGAAGATCTTAACAAGTGTTTCTGACGGAGCAACGCGTTTTTTCAAATCTCTCGTGAAACTGGGAAACTCTGCTACTGAAGGTCATGCCTGTGAATGTTTATCTCGCACACAACTTTTTGAGACAGGTTCAAGGAGAGACGTAAAACGACCGATGATCCTTTTATTTCGTTAGGTCAAATCGGGGCTTAAGAGGACAAGATTTCAGTGTGGAAGCGCCGAAAGCAAAAGCTACAGAAGATCTTAACAAGTCTGACGGAGCAACGCGTTTCTTCAAGTCACTTGTGAAACTGGGAAACGGCTATAGAAGTTCATGCCTGTGAATGTTTATTGCGAACACAAGTTTTTGAGACAGGTTCAAGGAGAGACGTGAAACGACCGAAAATCCTTTTATTTCGTGAGGTGAAATCGGGGCTTAAGGGGACAAGATTTCAGTGTGGAAGCGCCGAAAGCAAAAGTGACAGAAGATCTTAACAAGTGTTCAGACGGAGCAACGCGTTTCTTCAAGTCACTTGTGAAACTGGGAAACGGCTATAGAAGTTCATGCCTGTGAATGTTTATCGCGAACACAAGTTTTTGAGACAGGTTCAAGGAGAGACGTGAAACGATCGAAGATCCTTTTATTTCGTAAGGTCAAATCGGGGCTTAAGGGGACAAGATTTCAGTGTGTAAGCGGTGAAAGCATAAGCGACAGATCTTAACAAGTTGACAAAAGGTGACTTCCAGGAAAATTCGTATGGAGCGTTTTTAAGGATCTGTAAGGAGAGTACACTGAAGAAGATAAACTTTCTAATGTAATTGGTGATCGATAAAATGTTTTGTAACCAGTCCGGTTATTTGTCACACCTCGTGTACCACGTGATAGGAGGCAAGTCTGTGTGTGGCCAAAAACTGTCGTCTGCATTAGCCCAAGTGTGCACAATAGTCGGACGTTAAACAGAAAAAAAAAGAAAAAAAAACTGTCATTCAGCGTGTCACCTGCAGTGTGGCGCTTTGTCATTCACAAATTTCCAAGATGATTTTGTAATCCCTTGGCGATGACTGAAAGGGCAAGTTAGCCGCCTCGGTGGCCTAGTTGAGAGCGTACTGGGCTTTCACCCCGAGGACCTGGGTTCGATTCCCGGCCAGGGCTTGGCATTTTCATACGTTATAAATCATCCCATCGTCTGCATTAGTCCAAGTGTGCACAGTAATCGGGTTACAAAAAAAAAAGGTGGCAGTGGCATGGCTGCCGACAGAAGTGACTACTTCTTATCACGGGTTATGGCTATATATTTTACACCACAAAATAAAATTCATAGTCGAATTTCAAAATCATGAGTACGTTCATTTCAGTTTAATATATTTCTAAATACAATATTTTATGATTTTTTGGTTTCTTGCCAAGACATAGATTTTTGCTACTCGATACTAGAATAGGCTATAACTGTCCGTGGGAGAAGCATGGAGTCCCAAATGTATTCCTGCTGCTCTTAATATCTGACCCTGTGACTTATTAATTTTCACTGTAAATGCCAACTTCCATGGAAACTGCAATACTTTAATTTGGAAAGTCAGGTTGTTTGGAATTATAAGATTGTTTCAATTAAAATCATTGCAAATGTAAGCTTATAAACAATAATTTTATAATAAATAATAACAGGGATTCAGGTTTTTAAAACGGAAATACATCTATGTCCATCTCAGGTACCTAAACCATGTTCATTTTAAATTTCATCTCAATCGGTCCAGTAGTTAATGTGTGATTGAATAACAAACAAAAACACACACAAACTTTCAAACTTAAAAAATTATATTAAGAAGTATAAAATATTAAAACGTCACTGTTGTAGCCTACAGTTAACACATCACAAAACTGAATATTAAATAATTCAGTTTCATTGGTTAAGTAGTATAATGGCATTTAAATATGTATTATTCACACCTACCAATATGCAATAACGTATAAAACGTCACTGTTACACATTTAACACTTGTCATTAAACTAAATACTAAATAAAGTTTTACTGGGTAAGTAGTATAATGGCGTTTAAAATAATTAAAATATTTATTATTCACACCTACCAATATATAATAAACATATAAAACGTCACTGTTACACAGTTAACACGTGACACAAAACTAAATAATTAAGTTGGACTGGGTAAGTAATATAATGGCGCGAACATACAAGTTTTCACTTCAAAAATACATTTTAAAACAAAAATATATATAAGAGCGTGATGCGTGACGGGGCAAACTGAATTTTTTCCCGTGCAAAACATACATCCATACCCCGCCATGAGAAGTATTCACTTCAATAACAGTCTATTTTTACGAACTGTAGAAGCTAAACGAGTCGCCTGTACAGTTTACAGTTCAGTTTTGTTTTTTCCATTGCATGCATTGGAACAGCCAAACGTAACACTAAACACATTTCTGTTTGACCCAAAGTCTGTTACGTTAAAATACCAAATTTGTCCGCAATCTACTATGAAGGTACTTGACAGAATGGAAACGTTAATATTTGTTAAATATCAGAGGTTAGTACGTTTTAGACTAATAATAATAATAATAAACGTATAAAACGTCACTGGTACATAGATAACACTTGACACAAAACTAAATAATTAAGTTGGACTCGGTAAGTAATATAATGGCGCGATCATACAAGTTTTTACTTCAAAAATACATTTTAAAACAAAAAAATATATATATAAGAGCTTGATGCGTGACGGCAAACTGAATTATTTCCACGTACAAAACATACATCCATACCCCGCCATAAAAAATAATCACTTCAATAAGAGCGTGATGCGTGACGGCAAACTGAATTTTTTCCCCGTACAAAACATACATCCATACCCCGCCATAAAAAGTAATCACTTCAATAAGAGCGTGTGCTTGACGGCAAACTGAATTTTTCCCCGTACAAAACATACATCCATACCCCGCCATAAAAAGTAATCCCTTCAATAAGAGCGTGATGCGTGACGGCAAACTGAATTTTCCCCCGTACAAAACATACATCCATACCCCGCCATAAAAAGTATTCACTTCAATAAGAGCGTGATGCGTGACAGCAAACTGATTTTTTTCCAGTGCAAAACATACATCGATACCCCGCCATAAAAAGTAATCACTTTAATAAGAGCGTGTGCGTGACGGCAAACTGAATTTTTTCCAGTACAAAACATACATCCATACCCCGCCATAAAAAGTAATCCCTTCAATAAAAGCGTGATGCGTGACGGTAAACTGAATTTTTTCCAGTACAAAACATACATCCATACCCCGCCATAAAAAGTAATCCCTTCAATAAATGCGTGATGCGTGACGGTAAACTGAATTTTTTCCAGTACAAAACATACATCCATACCCCGCCATAAAAAGTATTTTTTTTTTTTTCCCGGCGAAAAACCGTTCAGGTTATCATCGCCGTCACGAAAAATGAGAGTATATATATAAAAAAAAAAAATTAAACAAAATTTTACTTAAGAAAAAAGCAACAAAAACAACAAAACAAAAACAACAAACTATAACAGTAAAAATACATTAAAAATTTAGATAACAGGTATAGATATATTACACTTAAGAACTAAATAACAATAAATAATGAATAAAATTTAATAACAATTCGTAAAAGTATGCATAAACATAACAGAAATAAAGTTTTTAGATAAAATAAATAAATAATATAACACAAGAAATAACAACTATATATATTAAATTTTATTTAAAACATTCAGACGATGAAGGAAGTCTAGAACCCGGTCAACGGCCGAGGCACTATCTCCCAACATCGTCTGCAAACAGTTGCTCAGACCACACATAAAACGCACATTTTGGAAACCATCACAATCGAGCAATATATGTCTTATTGTGATGGTTTCCCTACAGAACTCGCATTTAGGTGGGTCCCCGCGTTCCATCAGAAATCCATGTGTTAACATGGAGTGACCGATGCGAAGGCGGGTGATCACCACCTCTTCTCTACGACTTGCACGTATTGACGACCCCAAGGACGAACAGTATTTTTAATTACCCTCAATTTGTTATTGCTTGTAGCTGCCCATTCATTTTCCCACTGTAGAAGAATTAAATGTTTTACGTGACAAAGAAAGTCAGACACTATTACACGTGCAGTGCATGGCGGCAGAAAAGTTGCTTCCTTTGCCGCATTATCCGCTACAGTGTTCCCAAATATTCCACAGTGACCAGGAATCCAGATAAATGATACTCTTGCACCTCGTAGTTCAAGTCTATGGACAGAGCACAGAATATCTTGAACCAGAGGGTTTACCGAATACATATCCCGGATTGCCTGGAGGGCACTTTTTGAATCAGAACAAACTACGAAATGCAAACTATCGAATTCAATAGTGTTCAGAGCCTTTAAGATGGCAAAGAGTTCGGCTGTAAAGACACTACAAGTTGAGGGTAATCCATACTTATACGTTTCATCCAGTGAGTAAAATGCACACCCAACATTGTTATTCATCTTAGAGCCATCTGTGAAAATAAATTTAGCAGATGGATATGAACTAGTCAGTCGAAAAAACTCACGTTGATACACAATGTTAGGAGTGTTGTCTTTCTGGTATGCACACAAGGAGAAATCAAAGGTCGGCATATTGATTTTCCACGGAGGGCCATAAAAAGTAATCCCTTCAATAAGAGCGTGATGCGTGACGGTAAACTGAATTTTTTCCAGTGCAAAACATACATCCATACCCCGCCATAAAAAGTAATCCCTTCAATAAGAGCGTGATGCGTGACGGTAAACTGAATTTTTTCCAGTGCAAAACATACAGCCATACCCCGCCATAAGAAGTATTCACTTCATAAAAAAAAAAGAAAAGATAAGCAAGAAAATATGTATTGTCGCAAGTGTACATATCGTTTGTCAATACGGTAGCTTTTCTTAAATGCCTCCTTTTGATAAGATCTCCTCAATAACTGAATTTGAAGTTTAACAAATTCTCGATCGACCGACTTTGTGATTAGTGATGGGATGACGACTAGTTGATTGTTCTGCTTGACTAGACGATTAGTCGGTAAATCATAATCAGAATGCGATCTGAAGGTGAAGGACAAGAGGACAACTCAGCTGATGCGTTAAGGTTTTTTTGCAGGCTCTGTTCCAAAACTACCATCACAAAAAACAGTATGGTGTCTACTTTTTAAATATAACCTCATGTTACTAGTATTATTTAAAACTTAAAACACTTCTTACATAATTTACATAAAATTTTATCTTTTTCTGTTCTATCAAAATATTTTTAAACTAATGATTTTTTTAAAGACATTTCTAATACTATTAGATTACAATAAAAAAAATCACTACCGCAATACCATTAAAATAACAACAATAACTTATTTACAAATATATTGATATACTTGTACGCCTTAAAATTTCTAAATCAACCATTAAATTACAAGAAAAACTTGGATATCAATTCCAGGAATTGTGCACACATTTCCGTGTGTTCCAGGATAAGTGAACACCGAGCGTGCTGAATCAACTGAATAGGCTAACACTACTCGAATTGTCGACTTTTATTTATCTATTCAATGGAATTAGCGTTGCCGAGTAAGGATACTGGCGTAATAGTCAAACAGACAAGGAATTAAAATTGGTCGACTAGTTATTCGATGTTTCAATCTACTCGACTAGTTTATTCGATGTTTGAATCTATTCGACTAGTTTATTCGATGTTTGAATCTATTCGACTAGTTTATTCGATGTTTGAATCTATTCGACTAGTTTATTCGATGTTTGAATCTACTCGACTAGTTTATTCGATGTTTGAATCTACTCGACTAGTTTATTCGATGTGTGAATCTACTCGACTAGTTTATTCGATGTTTGAATCTACTCGACTAGTTTATTCGATGTTTGAATATATTCGACTAGTTTATTCGATGTTTGAATCTACTCGACTAGTTTATTCTATGTTTGAATCTGGTCGACTAGTTTATTCGATGTTTGAATCTACTCGACTAGTTTATTCGATGTTTGAATCTGGTCGACTAGTTTATTCGATGTTTGAATCTGGTCGACTAGTTTATTCGATGTTTGAATCTACTACTCGACTAGTTTATTCGATGTTTGAATCTACTCGACTAGTTTATTCTATGTTTGAATCTGGTCGACTAGTTTATTCGATGTTTGAATCTACTCGACTAGTTTATTCGATGTTTGAATTTACTCGACTAGTTTATTCGATGTTTCAATCTACTCGACTAGTTTATTCGATTTTTGAATCTACTCGACTAGTTTATTCGATGTTTGAATCTGGTCGACTAGTTTATTCGATGTTTCAATCTACTCGACTAGTTTATTCTGTTTGAATCTGGTCGACTAGTTTATTCGATGTTTGAATCTGGTCGACTAGTTTATTCGATGTTTGAATCTGGTCGACTAGTTTATTCGATGTTTGAATCTACTCGACTAGTTTATTCGATGTTTGAATCTACTCGACTAGTTTATTCGATGTTTCAATTTCGACAATTTTTGAATCTACTCGACTAGTTTATTCGATGTTTGAATCTAGTTTAGTTTATTCGATGTTTCAATCTACTCGACTAGTTTATTCTGTTTGAATCTGGTCGACTAGTTTATTCGATGTTTGAATCTGGTCGACTAGTTTATTCGATGTTTCAATCTACTCGACTAGTTTATTCGATGTTTGAATCTGGTCGACTAGTTTATTCGATGTTTCAATCTACTCGACTAGTTTATTCGATGTTTGAATCTACTCGACTAGTTTATTCGATGTTTGAATCTACTCGACTAGTTTATTCGATGTTTGAATCTGGTCGACTAGTTTATTCGATGTTTGAATCTAATCTATCGTTTGAAGTAGTTGATATTTCCATTACTATTTATGATATAATTTAACAACACATAATCCTTAGTTTTAATATTCCACAAAGCAGGATGAGATTTATTCACAGTATCTCGATAAATTCCATCAAAATTTCCTTGTTCACGTGACGGATTATCAGCAATATTTATGAAATGATAACAAATAAACACTAAATGAGGTATGAAACAAAAAAGAAAATTAAGACGTAGTGTACCGTATGCAAACTGTTAGCTCCTATCACGAAGCCACTGCAGAGAAAAGAACGGCATTTTAATCCTTCTCTGTTCTATCACGGAGTGTTTTCCCACTTACACACGACTTTTCACGTAATTCGAGTCAAACCTCGATTTTACAAGGGAAATAACCTGAAATGTACTATAGCTTATCAGCTGTTCCAACAAAATCAGCTGTTCGTTACGAATTAATATAAAACAACTGATCTTTTACTATAACTACAATAAAAAATATTTAAGCTAGCTTTACGTATTTATTTATTTAAACAAAACAAGATATCGTTAACAAAAGCTTCGCTTCTCCACTCGTGTACTTTTTCTAATAAACGTTACCGGTGATTTAAACAATTACATTTGGAAAACAGTACCACTAAAATAATAGCAACATTAAAATAGAACTATTGAAAAAATGACACAAATTAAACCGCACTTTAAACAGTACAAAAAACTGAAAAGCTTTATAAACAGTTTCGTTTACGAAGCCGTTACGGAAGTACGAACGGAATACTGTATTTGAGAAGTAGCTGCAACTGTAATGTATCCGAATGCATTATTCGAATGGCGATATACTGTAATACCACGAAGCGATATGTGGTACCGTGCGTTAATAATGAAAGTCGAATTAGCTTTAGGGTACAATTTTGCACATTAATATAAATTATTTTTTTAAGGCGAAAAGCACAGTGAGGCTATTATCGCCTCACTATGCGATAATACACACATAAATGTAAGTGTGAGTGTAACGTGTTAAAGTCGTAAGTGTGTGTGTGTTAGACTCGGGCACCGCGAGGGACGTCTAAATCCTCTCAATTACCTAGTCTGCACCCACCGATTAATTTGTATCTGAAACTATTGTATTACATGAAACAATTGTAATACACGAATTGCAAAAACATAAACCGAAGTTATTGTGACGCAGAAAGCCAACGATTTTTCTTCTCACGCAAAATTTCCCCGCAGCACGCTAATAATTTTATTATTTTATTTTTGTAGCAGAAATGCGCGCGTTTTGAACAACAGAACAATTCTCCGTCCGAAACAGGACAATTTCGTATATTCGAATTATTTCCTTTCCAGAAGTGCCTGTTTACCGCTGTTCGCTGCCATTTTGTACCGTAACACAGCGTCTTACGCTGATCCACAGTTACGCAATTTTTGAATCGTACGCAAAATGTACGATAATTTTCCCTCGAGGAAATTACAGGAAGTAACGCGTCTGAATCGTGAGGAACGTGTAGTACGTGACGTTTTTCGCGTAGTAATTGATGTATGTTTATCTGGGTTTTCCCATTATGGCCCATCTTAATTGGCATCCGAACGATGCAGACTTGATTCTTCTGCATCAAGTAAACACAGAAAAACATTATCTTTGTAATGCAAACTTAACGTATGCAAAAATTAAAATCTGTGAATCTGCAAAGTATGATTTACCGTAATCGACGGTCAAAATAATTATAAAAGGTAAGAAAAAAATTCATGAAACTGTAAAAAATGACTAATCTTTGCATCGTTTGTAACCGTTGTGGTATGATCGCCGAGACGGAAATGTTAAAATTACGGAGTAATATTCAAGTGGGAAAAATGTCCTGTTGATCAAAACACGCGCATTTCTGCTACAGAACAAGGAAAAATAAAATTATTACCATGCTACGAGGAAAAATCGTTGATCCGTTAAGACGATTTTGTCTGTTATAAAGCCTTTTACGTCAAAATAACTTTAGTTTACGTTTTTGCAATCAGTAATACAATTTGTTCATGTACGGGGTGTGTTCAGAAAGTAACGAGAATTTTAAAATTTCGCGGGCTTGGGTAGTCCGATTGTCAAACATTTTTTTTAATATGTTGGTATACATGCCCTTGAAGTATGATAAAACTTTCAGCTGCTTTCATTGTTGACTTTGTGAACTACAGTTAAACGCGTTTTTATGAGCTCGGCGATTTTCGTTTGTTAAAAGAAATGGATCAAAGAATTTGTATCAAATTTTGCGTAAAAAGTGGAATAAAGTGTAACAAAGTGTGTGAAATGTTAACAAAAACCTATGGTGAGTCTGCTAGGAGTAAAACAAGAGTTTACGAGTGGTATAAGCGTTTCCAAGAAGTCCGTGAAGACGTTAAAGATGAACGCCCTGGACGCCCAGCACATCAACAACTGATGAAAACGTGGAAAAAGTAAAAGAAATGGTTACGAACAATCGCGGAATCACAATTAGAGAGATCGCTGATGATGTTAGCATATCGATTGTATCATGCCATGACATTGTTTCCAATGTTTTGTGTATGAAACGCGTGGCGGCAAAATTCGTTCCAAAATTGTTGAATTTTGAACAAAAACAGCGGCGAATGGAAGTTGCTCAGGAGTTACTAAGTGAAGTCAACGACGATGCAGAATTACTGAAACGTATTATAACAGGTAACGAAACATGGGTTTAACGAAAAATGCGGTCGAACGTGAAGGTTATGCTCACTGTATTCTTCGATATTAATGACATACTGCATCATGAATTCCTGCCACCAGGTGAAACGGTCAATAACGAGTACTACCTGCAAGTTCAACGCCGTTTGCGTGAAGCAATCCGAAAAAAACGCCCGGATCTGTGGAAAAACAATATTCATGGCTTTTGCACCACGATAATGCACCAGCTCACACTTCATTGCTTGTTCGTGAATTTTTTGCCAAAAACAGTACTGTAACGATGCCCCAGCCTCCATATTCGCCAAACATGGCTCCGTGTGACTATTTCCTATTTCCAAAAATAAAGAGAACCTTAAAGGGCCGTCGTTTTACAGCCGTAGATGACATTAAAAGCGCATCGCTGAAAGAAATAAAGGCTATCTCAAAGATCGAGTTTGAGAAGTATTTCGAGGGTTGGAACAAGCGCTGGCACAAGTGCATAATCTCCAATGGGGACTATTTTGAAGGCGACACATCAATGTAGAAGAATAAATAAATATTTTGTTCAAAAAATTAAAATTCTCGTTATTTTCTGAACACACCTCGTACTATTAAAACACGGTCACACATCGCTTACGTTCGTGGCTTTACAACATAGTCATTCATATAATGCATTCGGATACATTACAGTAGCAGCTACTTCTCAAATACAGTAATCAGTTTTCCGTTCGTACTTTCGTAACGACTTTCTAATCTGAACTGTTTATATGAGCAAAGCTTTTAAGTTTTTGTACTATTTAAATTGTGTAATTTTCCCAATTGTTCTATTTTAATATTGCTATTATTTTATTAGTACTGCTTTCAAAAGTAATTGTTTAAATCATCGGTAATGTATTATAAACACACGAGTGGAACTCGGAGAGTTACAGAAAGAATAGAAGCTTTTGTTAATGATATATTCGCTGTATATATAATTACTGTAATTTGAAAGATATGTTTACAAATATCTGATTTTGTTTAAATAAATAAATACTTTAACCTAGTTTGGAAGACATTAATTGTCGTAGTTATAGTAAAAATCAGTTATTTTATATTAATTCGTAACGATCAGCTGATTTCATTGAACAGCTGTCTAGTAAGTTTCAGGTAATGCTGTTAAAAATTAGCAATATTAACAATTATTATAAACGTTTATATTAATTTCGAATGTATTATAAACGGTTACAACGTGCACGTGTTCTTCAATTAAGGAAAACTACCGAAACCAAAGCAACACAACGTTTTCATTACGCGTGTACTATTATCGGAAATAGAGGCGAAATTCGTTTGCTCGTTTCCGTTTCATTACAAAGTTTCGGGATACTTTTTCTGTTCACTCTTTTCGCCAAAGCTAACATTTAAACAATACCTGGACTGTTTATTTTAGTATTAAAATCGCACAAAAACATTATTACAACGACTTAGCCTACTATAACTGTAACTTGACGTAATTAATATTGGAAAATTGCTTAATTATCTTTGTTTGAAAATCTGGAAATTTTATCATGTTGGAAATGTAGGCAGTAAATTACTGTATAAACTGTATTAATGATGAATATGGTATTAATGAATACGTGTATTGTGTACTCGTTATTATTCTTTTGGAAATTAGAACGTTTCTTTTCCAGGAAATGGTAATGGTATAAACGCTGACACTCTAGTATATTTTTTTAATTTACATATTTACTCATAGTATTACCAAAATTACTTTTTTTAACATATCTTTAAAATCTTCCCTTTAGAAATGTTTACCCTAGAAATTACCATAAATAATCAAAATTACTCTAGCTAGATTATTGCAACGTGCTACCAACATTTTAAAATTAAATTTAAAATTATTTTGTACGATAATTTTGAGCCAAGTACGATTTTTTAAAATTACATTTTCTCAAAACTGTTCTTTTCCCGGAAATTGTAACGGTATAAACGCTGACATTCCAGTGTTTTTTCAGTTTACATATTTACTCATATTACAAAAAATTAATTTTTTTTAAATATCTTTAAAATCTTTACTTAAAAAATGTTTACCCTACAAATTACCATATATAGTCAAAATTACTTTAGCTAGATCATTGTACTGTACTACCAAGATTTTAAAATTAAATTTAAAACTTTATTTTGTACGATAATTTTGAGCCAAATACGATAGTTTTTGACCGAATGTACGGTAATTCTCGGCATTTGGCAACACTATAGCTACTGTATGTAATAGTCTAATAGAAGCTAAACAAAAAAAAATTACATCTTGTTCACTCGAATGATTCCATCACTATTCATCCCTGTCGACTAAATGCAGCGCAAATTTTGATGAAATTTAGCGTATCTGACCTTATTTTGGGCCAATTTTTTTTCAGAAAGTGCAGTTTTGGTCGACATTTTTTTCAAATTACATTTTCTCAAAAAAATTTTGTTTAAAACGTAATTCTTAAGTAGGCTCCAGAATATCCGGTTTTGAAATTACAAGGGGGGAATGAAAAAATGCCTAAATTTTAATTGCGTATAAAGATTTATGACTGCACTTAAATTATACTTAAGGCTGATTTTCGCCTGCAGCTCCAAATATGTCTAGATGGAGCTAATCAGCTGCTGTCAATCTGTCATAAAATGAAACCAATTATTGCTTTTTACACTTTTCTCTAAATTTTTCTGTAAACTGAATAAATCTTATTTTCAAAATCCGTTCGGAAAAAATAATCTGCTTCAATACAAAATCCTATTTTATTTTATTTTGTTTGCTGTGCCTTAATAACCTAGCCTATTTATTCAAGATAAAAAATATTTGAACAAAATCCCTTCAAACTAAACGTAGCCATTTCAATATTTTCAACAATACAATCGAAATCACAGTTCAAGGTAAAATTTACTTTAAAAGAAACTAGACGTAATTATTTTTCATTTTTTCTCACAATTTTGCTTCAATTTCCACATTAGGCTTACATCAGGGACGCCATGTAAAAGTAATAATTTCGCTTCCAATAATAATTATACAGTACTATTCAAAACAAAAACATCTTTACTTTCCCATGATTTTTCTTTAATTATTATGCATTTCTCAACGCTTACAGCACAGTACATGTAAAAAAATGTATTATTTCCCTCTGACACAAACGTCCCACCTTTAACTTTGACAACAGAACGTATTTTTCGATTTCCCTTAAATCGTAACGAATTTCGACAATACGTCGGTGCAGAAAGAAAGTTCAAGGTAGTAATTTCCCTCTGCTAAAGGCCTAAATGCCCTTACTCCAAATTTGACTTGATAAAACAAACAAAACGAGCGCCTGAACGACAACGAGGTTAAGCCACGTTTATTCTGAAAGGGTCGGATTTCGCCCGTAGCCTGACTCTATTCACTGTACCTTAAATAAAATATTACGTTCGTGAGAGAAGGGAAGGTTTTCTTTAGGCTAAGGGAAGTTCTGCTTTAATGTGACCTTGAGAACCACAACAAGGGCTGCAACCCTTATAAACTCAGTCGTTTCTACCCTCCGAAGTTCTCTTCCTATATTGATTATCGTTTGTTCGCGAAATAAACCTTCACGTAAATCTTGCTAGGTGAAATGTAGAATTGTTTTAATGTTTGGGAAAGTATTTCGCGTTAATTCAACTGAAAATCGTAAATAAATACATTCAAAGGCACAAAAACCTTTACAAGTTTTTCTCACATTCAATTATTTTATCTCTATTGAAGAAACTAAGGGAAAACCGAAGGCTACACGATTCAATTTCTCAAAATCGGTTAGTCAAATTTTGATCATATAATTCAAATCAGTGTAGCAAATATTTTATGTCTTTTTTTGTTATTTAGGCTACTCTCAAAACTAAAAGTTTCTTTTACTTCAAGTTTTATTTAAGTAATGGCAAAATCTTATCAAAATCGTAATATCGGTTTTTCATTCATATAGACCTATGTTAAAAGTTTTTTTCGCGAGAAAAGGTGTTGAAAACCAATATTTTTAAAACGGTAGGCCTACCGAGAAACTGATTCATTTGTTTCCGGCGATGTAGGCCTACAGAAGCTGAAAATAGGCACAACGTTAAAATTAAAAATTTTCACAATAACAAAACTTACCAGTATGCCTACTCAGTATAGTGGAAAAGTAAAAAATATCTATCTAAAAATATGTTTGCAATATCTGTTAAAAACATAACACTAACGTACGAAACGAAGGTAGATCGTTAAACGTGGGAAAAAAATTTCTAAAATCACGCAAAAACATTTTCAAAATGCAGTTGCTATTATTTTCTAAACACAATAATCTAAGGTGGCATTTTAGTTTTCGTTTATTTATAATTTACTCCAGAATATTGCAACATTAATTTTTTTCCCCGGCGAAAAACCTTCAAGGTTACCATCGCCGAAGCAACATTAAAATAGACTAGTGGAAGATGTCTATCGTAAAACCAAAATATTAAAATTAATTTTTGATATTACCTCAGGGTCTTAGTATTGATTTGAAAATAAGGACTACGGTTATTATTTACATCAGGAAAACGAAAATAAAAAGCACTTTTAATATTTCAAACTACACGTTACAAATCTAAAAGTGTAAACACATCTAATTTCAAAAAAAAGGACGTTTACTCGGCAATAATCTACCAAAGAAACATCTAGCCAACAATTTTCAATTATAAATTTTACAAAAATATTCTGAATATTCAGATTATTTTGCGTTTAAAAACAGGAAAATCCCAGTTTTCTTTCTGCCCACGTGACACACCTAACCTGGACGAGAAAGCCGGCAATAATAAACTCAATCATGTTCCCGTCTTGTTATTTCCAACTGTATATTTTGGTTATATTATAAACAACTATTTTTTTCAAATAAACTGAATAAATGTTTGTTTTTAGATAAGTTATATTCAAATAAACCGGCATCAATCATATAATGGTAAAATAGGGTTAGTAAAAATTAGAAATATCTTAATGATATTTCTATATATTTAATATAGGCATATTTTTTACATCAACTGGCTTACAAAATTTTTTGAAAAAACCCTACATTTTACTCGCTGTTGACCAAAATTTTACCGAAAATAACACTGAATTTAAAAATACCACAGACAAAATTTATTGAAGTATATTTCAGCTAACCTGTCCGAGAAGAATTCGAATTTGGACTTCTTCTTGCCCGGAGTGTTGACAGACCCCGTGTGTACAGGAGAGACGCTAGAAGTGGAAGCAGGAGGCGAAGAGGATCCGTTGGACGAGGACAGACTCCCGGTGCGGGCCCTGAGTTCCACGGTGGATATGAGCTGCGCCTCCGAGCCGCGGTGCTGGTTGTGCGTCCCAGGATGCGCTGATACCGCCAGAGTTGGCTTCGTGTTCTGTTTATTCCTCCGCTTCTTCTTCTTGTTGTTGTCGTCGTCGCGGATGCCGAACCCGGGCGGCGGAGGCACCCAGTCCAGGTCTTTCTTCAGATGACCTCTGCCGCATTTACAACCGCACGCTTTGAACGCGAGATCGTACCCTTTCTTCGTCCATAAGTTCTGATGGCGTTGCCTCTCGGACCAGGAGCGCGCGCGACCGCAGGACTTGAGGTACGTCAGGACGGTCTGCTCCCACGCCTCGAAGCAGATTCTGTGCATGTACCTCCCTGTGGTGCAGTGGTCGTTGTTGCATGTCACGCGGACCGTCTCCCGGAGATCGTCCAAACAGATCGGTTCTAGATTGCGGAGGCATTCCCCGCTGGGCACGCAGCACCGCGTTACGTTGGCGTCGTGGTTTTCTATGGTCTCCGGATCCATACCCAAAAACCCTCCCGCTACTTCTCCGCCTATTGGCCCTAACCCGTGGTGGTTGTTTCGTCTTGGAGCCATTTCTCCAAATTTTTGTACAAAATATTTATAAACATTCAAACGAAAACACTTATCGCTAAACCTAAGGATGACCTGAGACGACCGGATTTGTACTTTGTTCCCAAACAAGTCCAGCGACAGAATTACTTCTCAAAAATGTTTTCAAAAAAAGTTTATACTAATCGTAAAGAAACACTATTTTGTTTTATAAAAAAACACAGTTCCTAAAATTTAACTACTAACATCGATACACAATTGAACACATTTTGGTGTACTCAGTTTGAAATTCGAAGAATTTCCAAATTTGAAAAAAAAAACAAAATACAAGAAATAAATATTCGACTCAAGATAGTTTGCTCTTGACCGCTCCGACACACATCACGCTTTCCCTTTCGGTGACCGACTGGCGCGGTGAACGAAGAGAGGGGAATTCAAGGGCGCAGAGAGAGTGGAGGGGGGACGCGTACGCACTCTCCCCTCCCCTGGCTCTTCTCCCACCTTTACTAACGGGTCTATTGTTCTGCATTTTTTATTTTTTAAACACCTATAAAATTATGGATTTCAATGTCAAAAGGGCGTAGCTAGTAAATATTTTTGATTTTCTGAATTTGACGCTACAAAATACAGTAGTTCAAAAACATGCACACTCTCTCGCATCCAATCATTTCTAAAAAAATTCTGTTCGGATGTTCTCGAAAAAAGTCTGAATATAGGCCTAATTTCTCAAAATTGTATATTCAGCTTAAATTTTGACGAACGCAAGTAAATTGAAATAACACTGAAATAGAAGACAATCACAAATCGATAGTAGACTATATTGTAAAAAAAACAGCCCACGAGCGGTCAGGGTTTTATTTCGATTTATTCACGAACCAAACATTTCTTTTATTTCAAATTTGCTACACTAACTTATACGTTCAAGTTGCCGCCTCGATGGTCTAGTGGATAGCGTACTAGGCTTTCACCCCGAGGATCCGGGTTCGATTCCGGGCAGGGCTTGGCATTTTCATACGCTATAAGTCATCCCCACCGTCTGCATTAGCCCAAGTTTGCACAATAGCCGGACGTTAAAAAAAAATATATATATGTTCAAGTCTTCATATCTCGCCATAATTTGAACAAAATCTGATCAACCGTTTTTTAAAAAAAGTAGGCAGATTTTTTAAATTTTTATTGTAGCTTTGAAACCAGATTAAGAGTACAAAGTGAACCATAGCTTTGTTTGGATAGTCCCTTTATAAATCACATTAAACATGTGTTTGACAATTCGAGTTTTAAAATTTTTTGACCCAAAAAAGTCATCAAAATCCCTTTTTTTGGGGGTAAATTTAAAAATGAATCCGAGTTATCAGCAAACCAGTCCTATATGCTAAATTTCAAAATCTGCTTAAGATATACTTTTAATAATAACAACAAAAATGTTTACACATTTTACACGGGTTTATACGACTGTTGACACTTGTCGAACACAGCACTAAACCATCACACATTCAAATAACATTTTCAACAGTTCACGTGAGAAAGTACGTGCAATATTTTGCGTACGATTTATTTCCGGAACCTTTCCGAAGCCTGAAGAAAACGGAAATGACTTTACTGGAGCGCTGGATGGAAGGAAGTGACGATGTTTTCAGCGTAGGAAGCTCGAGCTTCCGGGTTCCCACGAAGTCCAAAATTTATAAAAAAAAAAAGAAACGGCGATGTGAAAGTAATTGGCGGGAAAATAAATTGGCGACACAAATAAATTCGATAATAACGTTCGAATAGAAGACACTGTTCATCCCACGGGAAATTAAAAATAACCGCGGCACGTGTACCGCTGACGTGATAGAAGCGAATTTCTAAAGGTATTTGTCTTTATCTTACACTTTCTGAAATTCTTATTTCACCATACTTAACAATAAATCTGCATAGTTTATATGACTATTTTAAACGTTCAAATTTCACTGAAAATATGGAAATAATCCCTGACCGCCGTCAAAAATTGTTTTAATTTGCAGATTTTTTTAAAACTCAAAATGATAATTTATGCAGTTCTTGACACAAATTTAGATGGTAAAATCAGATAAAAAAAATCAAGGCAAAAATGTTCGGGATTTTAAAAATATGTTATGGCCGCCATTTTGAAAATGTTGAAGTATTTTGCCTTTTCACGAACTTTTTCAAGCTACTCACAATGTCAATTTTTGTACAAAGTTTGAATCAACCGAACACATAAATTTTAATGACATCAAAAAATGACTACAGCTCAGGATGGCTCATTTCAAGGTCCTGGGTCTCGGTCCAACACCTCATTTTTCAAATGGAAATTTTCTAACAAGATTACGGGGCTAAATTTGAACAAAATATTTTCCAACAGACGAAAAAATCGACAAATAATCGTTATAAAAAGTGCAAAACACTACGCGTAAGTGCACAAACTTTCTTGCATCCATTATTTCCGCTCATTTTCATTATTTCAATCGGCCTAGTTTCTCAAAATCAGCTCAGATTTTGCTCAAATTTTAGCTTAAATATGGTCTGCATACGGCCATTTATTGGGAATTTGTTAAACGCATTTGAACAAATAATTAATAGGGAATTTGTTATTAAAAACATGACACCAAACAATGAATTGGAAATGTGTTGTTAAAATCATGTCAACAATTATTTGGGAAATTGTTGTTAATAGCACGTCAACAATAAACTATTGGCGAAATTGTAGTTAAAATCATATCAAGCAATTAATTAGGAATTTTAAAATAAAATCAGGTAAAAAAACAATTAATTGAGAATGTCTTATTAAAATCAAGTAAACCGGAAAACATTGGAAATTTGTTGTTAAAATCATGTCAACAAATAATGAATAGGGAATGTATTATTGAAAGCATGTCAACAAACAATTAATTGGAAATTTATTGTTAAAACCATGTCAACAAATAATGAATAGGGAATTTATTATTGAAAGCATGTCAACAAACAATTAATTGGAAATTTATTGTTAAAACCATGTCAACAAATAATGAATAGGGAATTTATTATTGAAAGCATGTCAACAAACAATTAATTGGAAATTTTTTGTTAAAATCATGTCAACAATTCATTAATTGGATTTTTTTGTTAAAATCATGTCAACAACAAACAATGTGAATTAGTTGATAAAATCATGTCAACAAACAATTAAGCAACAAACAAACAAACATCACAACAACAACAACAACAACAATAATAATAATAATAATAATAATAATAATAATAATAATAATAATAATAATAATAATAATAATAATAATAATAATAATAATAATAACAACAACAACAACAACAACAACAACAACATCAAAAACAACAACAAAAATAACAACAACAACATCAAAAACAACAACAACAGTAATAATAATAACAACCACAACAACAACAATAACAACATCCAAAAACCACAACAACAACAAAAACAAAAAAAACACCAACAGCAACAACAAATAACAAACAACAATAACAAAAAAAATCACAGAAAAAAAAACAACAGCAACATAACAACAACAACTATAATAATTAAAACGCGCGCGCGCGCGCACACACACACACACACACACACACACACACACACACACACACACACACACACACACACACAAAGTTTAACGACCGCTCAAAAAAATGATCTATAAGTCAAGATTGGCGCATTTCAAGATCTCGTATCAAGGTATTACCATGACGTTCGCTCCAGTAACTCATTTTCCAATGAACATGCGCTAGTAATGCATTAAAGAGCAAAAAAACAAAACAATTGAACACTGACCGCGGTCAGGGTCTTTTGCTAGTTTAGGTTGCTTTGAAGGCGGTATTTTTAAAGAGCTACCTACCCATACGTTTCGTTCACTTGCTTAAGGGCTTCAGAAGCCCTTCTCAAAAAATTTAATTAAATGTGAGAGAGTTTGTGCATTGTTTTCACACCACTTATTTGTCAAACGAATACCCTTTGTAAAAAACACGCTGTCCGTCCCTCGCCGCATAGGAGTGGTTTTAAAAATAATTTATTTTTTCTAGGCTTAAAAAACAACGTAGCCTATAAACACTACCGACGGCCGGAAAGCGCGTAAAATTCCCGAATTTACATTTAAACGCTGTCCCACAGGAGTGGTAAATGTCCCGGGAAACAAAACCGTGTATGGGGAGAATCCCCTGTGGTGGATGCGGAGATAAGAAAATTCGAACAAGAAGGTATTAGGACAAACTTAAGTTTTTAAGGTTATTATGTGCAAGCCGCCATCTTGGATGCTCTAAACCTGGGTTATCTCTAGGTTAACGGTCTGTTAGAGTTTTCTTTAGCTGTAGATAGGGCAATGTTTTGCAAGGAACGCTTGCCGATAACCGAATGGTTTAGTGCGGGGTTTAATTCAACGAGATTCGGAAATGAAGACATTTTTGTTTATGGAAATGTTTCTTTCGTTCTTTTGGTAACTTGTGAAACTTTGCTGTAATTATGCAACTCTTCAAATTTGCAATTTATTTTTATGTCGATAATCTACTTGCCTTTAAAAGGTAAATTATAAAGATTGCATTTTGACACTCGTTGCGTACAGAAAATATTATATTCCATTAATTAACCGAAACATCAGTTTTGAAGGCTAGCTAAGAAAGTCTCATCAGATACGAGCTGTACTCGCACAGCTTTACCCTCTAAAACGTAATAAATATCTGAGATATTGAATTAATGATTTTCTTTTGGCAAGGAAAAATTTTATTTTTTTATGCCCTTAGGTGATTAACTCTGGAAAATACTTATACGTGTTTACATTTTTGTATTTTAGAGTCATGTTATATTTCCAGAAAATGCGATCGAAAATAATTTTTATAAACACAAATTATTATAATTCTTTTTTTTTGTGTTTTTTTTAAGGCGAAAATCATATTGAGGCTATTATCGCCTACATAAATGTAAGTGTAAGTGTAAAGTGTTAGTCGTAAGTGTAGTGTTGTAAGTGTAAGTGTGTTAAACTCGCGTACCGTGAGGGACGTCTAAATCCTCTCAATAGACGCAGCTAGTCTACACCCCCTGCGGGGGATAACCCTTTTTAACGAAGACATTTGGATAATGTTGAAGTACTTGTTCATTATTATTTTGCGTTTTAGAGCATTAAAGTTAGGTTTAAAAAAATCCGATAAAAAATATTTTCATGCAAACTTTTTTACCCGTTTTTACCAATGATCAAAATAATTTTTTTCAACACAAACTCTTATAACCCTTTATTATCTTTTTAAGGATGAAGTTTGGAGAATGTTGAAATACTTATGTTATATTACGTTTTAGAGTATTAATGTTTGTGTTCAGTATAATGATCTGCCTTCCCTAGCTTCGTCCGTTCTACTTTCGTTGACGCGTTTCGGAGAACCTCCATCTTCAAAAACTATATCTATACTGGTCACCAATATTATGGCTCGTCCTATTTATAATTTTCTAACTCCACCTCGTACCCCTCCTCTATTCAACATGTGTACATTAAACCTAACGTGCTCGCTTCTGATTGGCTCTTCAAAATCATACGTTTTCGCTCGCTTCTGATTGCCTCCTTTCAAACTTTCTCTTCCTGTTAATTTTTGAAAATTTTTAGATTTTTAAACGTAATATCTGCTTACGACGATATCTGTTCATTTATTATGTTTTCTACATTTCATTTAGATTTAAAAATTTCCAACTTCTCTACAATGTTCATACGCCTTCCTTTTTCTGCCATGTAGTACCTTCATTGAGTTTTCTATTTCTCGAGGTATGTGTCCCTCTTTTATTAAATGTGACGCATAATTTGAATCATTTTTGCCGTATTTGAATGAAGCGAGTACATTAGGTTTAATGTACACGTATTGAATAGAGGAGGAGTACGAGGTGGAGCTAGAAAATTATAAATAGGACGAGCCATAATATTGGTGACCAGTATAGATATAGTTTTTGAAGATGGAGGTTCTCCGAAACGCGTCAACGAAAGTAGAATTGACGAAGCTAGGGAAGGCAGATCATTATACTGAACACAGTGACAATAATCCTAACAGAAAAGAAGAAGAATATAAAAAGAATATTAATGTTATATTTCAAGAAAACCCGATAAAAAATATTTTCCATGCAAACTTTTTTACCCCTTTTTACCAATTTATTGGCTGCAGCCTGGGAAATGCTGAAAAATATATTTCATTATTTGTGTTTTAGAGTATTTATGTTAAAATTTAAGATAATCTGAACAAAAACATATGTTTTTCACAAGAAACCGTTATATAACTTTTTTATCCCTGTAGAGGTTGAATATTGGTGCACGCTTTCGTAACTATACGAAGGTATCATAATAGTTTCAATTCTACAACTATTACAGTTTCAGCTCTTTGTCGATTATAAGTCAAGAATTTTTCTACGTGATTTAACGTAGAAAATTTGATTATTTACGATAAATCATAACTCAGTTCGATGAAAGAAATTTTAAGTAAAAGAAATTTAAAGATCGAAAGTAACGGGAAATAACAAAACAAACCCGGCAGAGGTCAGGGTTTATTTTTCTCCTATTTATTCCCGAAACAAAATATTCTTATTTAAAATTTGCTATATTAACTTGAAAATTAATTTGCATATGATTATAAAATTGTAGTAATGAACCAGTTAAAGAACAAATTTAAGAAATTTGTCTGTTTTTTAAGGTAGTTAGGCTATGGACTATTTTTTAGCAAAATGTGATCTAAATCGTTAAAATCGATTTTGAGAAAATCGTATTTATGATTTAAACTTTTCACAATGACTGTAATATCCTTAGTCAATCAGTTCAGCTAAGTGTAGGCCTACTACTGAAATGAACATAATGCTTCCTGTAACATTCACTATGAAACATGTTTTCTGTAAATTAACTTCCGATGTATTTGCATTAAAATATTCCCAGAGAATAAAACACAATGTTTTCATAACAATTTAACAATTGCAAGTTGCCGTTTTATGTTGGAATCTCCAATGGAAAGATCAATAAATGGCAGCCTTCAATGGCGAAAGGATTTCTGAAGGTCATGTATTGATTTTTACAGGATAATTAGCTATTCTGCCTTATGGATTACTACTCCAGGTGTCCTAGAATGTGAGGTAGTTAACGCGAAACCAGGGTATTAACCAAAAGCACGAATACAGCTTTTCAAAATCGAAATACGATACGAATTAAAACATAATTCATTGTTGAAATCATCAGCTCCTTTAATATCTCATGCAGATTGGTAAGGGACGCCTTCAATTCTCTTTTGGTCCTTTCTTCTTCTAACACGATTCTTGGGATGGATACCAGAGCATTATGGGATAGATTGAGTGACATATGAGAGTTGTTAACTAAAAACGGTAAAATCAGGTTTTTGAAATGTTAAAAACAAAAAGGTTAAGATTTTTTAAATGTAATTTTGAAACTATTGGACAGATACTGCTGGGTGACGAATCAGTTAGAATGTTAGGTGTTTTAGTTACACTGAAAATTCGAAAACGTGCCTTCACCGCCATTAATTTCAATTTTTGTAATTCCCATAAACTGTGAAAAATCTGCGTCTATTCAAAGTCCCGAATCTGGGCCTCACCAACAAAATGCATTAAAAATTCATATTTTTGTTTTAAAGATACACATATCTATCTTTTTTGTCTAAAAAAACATCTGATCTTCCCACCTTAATCAGTGTTAAAATCTCCATAAAACAGCTTAAAGCTAATTTTAAATTTCATTGAAAATACATAAATTAACCTTGAAAATAAAAAAAATAACCTTGAAAACACAAAAATTAACCTTGAAAATACAAAAATTAACCTTGAAAACACAAAAATTAACATTGAAAATACAAAAATTAACCTTGAAAACACAAAAATTAACATTGAAAATACAAAAATTAACCTTGAAAATACAAAAATTAACCTTGAAAACACAAAAATTAACATTGAAAATACAAAAATTAACCTTGAAAATACAAAAATTAACCTTGAAAATACAAAAATTAACCTTGAAAATACAAAAATTAACCTTGAAAATACGAATATTAACCTTGAAAATACAAAAATTAACCTTGAAAATACAAAAATTAACCTTGAAAATACAAAAATTAACCTTGAAAATACAAAAATTAACCTTGAAAATACAAAAATTAACCTTGAAAATACAAAAATTAACCTTGACAATACAAAAATTAACCTTGAAAATTGACAGTTAAAACGCTAATTAACTTATGTGGGTAAATCAGGTTAAAAAAGTAACATCGGAAGTACTTAGGGAATTGCTACTGGAATTATCATCGATCCTTATGTCTAGATCACTTTTTGAGAGATCGTTTACACACATATACGCGAGCGAGCGAGCGCGCGTGCGTGTGTGTGTTTGTATGGGCATGTGTTGTATGCTTTAGAACTCTCACGTTCACAATTTTGGCCCGATTTGATTCAAAAGTAAAAATCGAATTTGACCATAAAAATCGATTTTGATAATAGCATGGATAAGTTCGTTTATAGGCAAAATTCATTAACCTAAACAGTTTCAAAATGGTGGCTATTTCAAACCTTTAAAAATTCATTTTATTTTTGTCTTAAATGTTTTTTCAAAATCTGTTTTCACCATGGTAATAAGCGTTAAAAACCGCATAAATTAGCATTGTGAATTTTCAAAATCCGCTGAAATTTTTTTGAAACTTTTTTGACGACGTTCGTATTTTACATGAAATATTAATTTTTAAAATGTAAATGTACGCAAATTTTAATGCTGTTTATGATGTTGAAGCATCCCAATAAAGGTAAGTTGAAAACTATAGGCTACTATTGGAAATTTGCTTTTATTATGTCAGATAAACTAAAAGAATTTCTCCAGAACTAAAAGGAAATTCGTTAATGAAGTTTTTTATAGTCTCTGTAAAATATACTTACTATTTTTTAAACTGTATATTTACAGGAACTTTAAATGAAAAAAAAAAATGAATGACTTCGTTCTTAATTGTGGCGTTGAAGTCTCTTCACACAACACGCAGCGGTCTCAATACAAAGGACGCGATGACCTTGACAAATAACATGTAAGTAAATATAGGTCGGCCATCTTCTATTTACATATACAGTAAAATATTTACATAGATACAAGCAAAGGCCATCACTCTTCTACGAACCGTGACTGGTTGACCGCCGACAAAGGACTGAGTATTCTTGAGGATAGACATTTTGAAACTGTGGGCAATTAGTTTGAAGTTGCGTTTGCATCAGAATTTAGAGAGAGCAGTCAATTTTCGTAACAAAAATAGTATGAAATACAGTAAGCAAGTTGGGAAATACATTAGGCAAGTTGGGAAATACAGTAAGCAAGTTGGGAAATACATTAGGCAAGTTGGGAAATACAGTAAGCTAGTTGGGAAATACATTAGGCAAGTTGGGAAATACAGTAAGCAAGTTGGGAAATACAAACTGTGTGACATAATTTTATTCAGAAAGTTCGAAATGCTTTTAAATATAGCCTACAAGATCCAGCATTTTGTACTTTTAGTTCACCTTTATCTATAAAAAATATATCTATAATATTAGTCTAAAAAAAAAATTGAGCAGGTCTTGTTACAATGAGGGAAATGATAACATTGAGTAACATTACGCAAACGAATATTATGATGCACAAAATTTCATTGAATTAATAGGTTGGAGTCCGTTTCAAAATGGCGCTGTACAAAATATTTTAGTAACATTTTGAAGTTTTTTCGCCCGTTTCAAAGCGGCGGTTGTTAACAAATTTATTTTAGTTACAGCTTGAAGTTTGTTCGCCCTTTTCAAAGTGCCGGCTGTTAGTAATATTTTAGTAACAATTTGTAGTTTGGTCGCCCGTTTCAAAGTACTGGCTGTTAAAAATATTTTAGTAACAACTTGAAGTTTGTTCGCCCGTTTCAAAGTGGCGGCTGTTAAAAATATTTTAGTAACAACTTGAAGTTTGTTCGCCCGTTTCAAAGTGCCGGTTGTTACAAATATTTTAGTAATAACTTGAAATTTAGTCGCCCGTTTCAAAGTACTGGCTGTTAAAAATATTTTAATAACAACTTGAAATTTGTTCGCCCGTTTCAAAGTGCCGGCTGTTAGTCATATTTTAGTAACAATTTGTAGTTTGGTCGCCCGTTTCAAAGTATTGGCTGTTAAAAATATTTTAGTAACAACTTGAAGTTTGTTCGCCCGTTTCAAAGTGGCGGCTGTTAAAAATATTTTAGTAACAACTTGAAGTTTGGTCGCCCGTTTCAAAGTACTGACTGTTAAAAATATTTTAGTAACCACTTGAAGTTTGTTCGCCCGTTTCAAAATGGCGGCTGTTAAAAATACTTTAGTAACAACTTGAAGTTTGGTCGCCCGTTTCAAAGTACTGGCTGTTAAAAATATTTTAGTAACCACTTGAAGTTTGTTCGCACGTTTCAAAATGGCGGCTGTTAAAAATATTTTAGTAACAACTTGAGGTTTTTTTCGCCCGTTCCAAAGTGCCGGCTGTTAGTAATATTTTAGTAACAATTTGTAGTTTGGTCGCCCGTTTCAAAGTACTGGCTGTTAAAAATATTTTAGTAACAACTTGAAGTTTGTTCGCCCGTTTCAAAGTGGCGGCTGTTAAAAATATTTTAGTAACAACTTGAAGTTTGTTCGCCCGTTTCAAAGTGGCGGCTGTTAGTAATATTTTAGTAACAATTTGTAGTTTGGTCGCCCGTTTCAAAGTACTGGCTGTTAAAAATATTTTAGTAACAACTTGAAGTTTGTTCGCCCGTTTCAAAGTGCCGGCTATTAGTAATATTTTAGTAACAATTTATAGTTTGGTCGCCCGTTTCAAAGTACTGGCTGTTAAAAATATTTTAGTAACAACTTGAAGTTTGTTCGCCCGTTTCAAAGTGGCGGCTGTTAGTAATATTTTAGTAACAATTTGTAGTTTGGTCGCCCGTTTCAAAGTACTGGCTGTTAAAAATATTTTAGTAACAACTTGAAGTTTGTTCGCCCGTTTCAAAGTGGCGGCTGTTAGTAATATTTTAGTAACAATTTGTAGTTTGGTCGCCCGTTTCAAAGTACTGGATGTTAAAAATATTTTAGTAACAACTTGAAGTTTGTTCGCCCGTTTCAAAGTGGCGGCTGTTAAAAATATTTTAGTAACAACTTGAAGTTTGTTCGCAGGTTTTAAATTTTAAAGTGGGGGTTGTTACAAATATTTTAGTAACAGCTTAATGTTTGTTCGACCGTTTCAAAATGGCGGCTGTTAACAAATTTATTTTAGTGACATCTTGAAGTTTGTTAGCCCGTTTCAAAGTGGCGGCTGTTAAAAATATTTTAGTAACAGCTTGAAGTTTTTTCATCCGTTTTAAAACAGCGGCTGTTAAAAAATCTATAACTCACTATTGATTTAATACATTCTTTTAAAACTTCCAATATCACCATCATAATCTGCATTACATTCTGCTTGTCTACGACAGAATCAAATTTTGTACCAAATTTGATTCAAATATCTGTGTTATATAGTCGCTCACTGGAATATACTTAAATCTTATCTTTAATCCTCAAAAAAAACTTTTAGAATGTTATCTCGATATTTGATTTTTTCGATTTATTCTGGAACCTTGAATTTAACTACATATTTAAAATGTGGTGCAGAGGCTTGCGTTATTATACAGCTTTATATTTGACCACAGCTTTGATAAAAGTAAACCAATTTTGAGTTAATCTGTGGGTTTTCTGTTTTTTTAGTTTTTAAGTGATTTTTTTTGGGGTTGGGGGTTAATAACAAAATTGAATGTGAGTGTTTTATTTTTGCACTATATTTACTTCCCTCATTTCGGGGGCGGGATACTAACTGTTATGATTTATCAGTTTCCGACAGACGTACATTTTATTCTAATTACGTCACAGAGAAAGTTACTGCAAAGTTTTTGTCAGCTACACGGTTAAAATCCCGGCGCAAAGTATTTTGCGTACTGGGCTACACTCTACAGCCCCAAAAGCTTTTAATTAGGCCAGATTGCACTGTAATTTTAAACTGGAAAAGTCAGTGCCGACAGATAGACAGACTGGCATTAAACATGTAACACGAGCCTGAGTATTTACGTTGTGATGAATTGCGAAAACACTGGTTAGTAACAGTAAAATCACACAGAGACCGCTAAGCGTGTCGTGTTTCCTGTTCGATAATTATTGTTAATTAAGGTAAATTTTACATTTGCAATTTGGCACCCCTGTGAAATGTTACAACAGCGTAACATAGTATACGCAGCTGTGTTTGACGATTTATAAAATTATTTTAATATCAATCTTTGTACATTAAAAAATTGTAGGAATTTCAGGACTTACATTTTTTTTGATTACCTTCGAAGCTTAATTGGAAAAGAAATAACCAATTTCATACTTTGACCCGTTTTAAAATGGCCGACGTTTAAATATTTTAAAACAAAATAAATTGACAACGGTGAGTCGTAGTGGCAAATGTCAAGATATCATTTAAAAAGACCTTTTGGTTTCCTTTCGAATGGTGTGACTTTCAAACCAGCAAAGCTGCGCAGATTCGTCCTTCGGGGCACGAAATCCGTCCATCCGTATTGCATGGGTATATCGTTCCTTGGAGGACTACTTTGCGCCATTTTGCTGGTTAAAATTTACACTATTCGTTAGAAAATTAATTTTTTCCAGGCGAAAAACCATAAAGATCATCATGGCCGTGACACGATTTTGAAATGACGCAACAAAATACTTTTAAAACTCCAATTAAATACGCATAATAAAAGTTAAAATAAATACAAAATATAATAACAGCTATAAATATTTACTTAGAACTAGTAAACAGTAATAAAACTTAAAACAACATTCACAATTTATTGTAGGACTGTAAACGGGCCCTACAATAATTACAATAATAAATTAAAGAAGTATAAAACATACCTGAAACTAATTAACAAAGAAAACAACCGGATTAACCAATTAATTTGTTATCCTTTTATGTTATCTACGAGGTGTGTTCAGAAAGTTTTTTTTTTTTTTTTTTTTTTTTTTTTTTTTTTATTTATAATAATAATTTATTATTATTACTATACAATTGTCACTAGTCACTAGATGACTAACCTACAATATTATTCTAAAATAAATTAATCACAACTGAGAACTCCCAACAGAGGTCCCAGTATTTACACTAAACCAGTTCAAACGGTTGCTGTCTTTTTAGCCTTCTCTCTAAATGAGTGTTTTCCAGGAGCTGCAGAATATCAGTGCTGATGTGTGAGTGGAGTCTCTCCTCGTGCTTTGCTGCCAGTCTCTTAGCTTCTTCTCTGATTGTTGGAATTTTTAAGTCCCTGTGAAGGTCGTCATTACGATAATACCATGGGGCGTCAACAATGTTCCTTAAAACTTTATTTTGGAAGACTTGGATTTTTTTGATTTGGGTTTTAGCTGCACAACCCCAAAGCTGGATCCCATAGGACCATACGGGTTCAGAAAGTAATCAGAATTTTTAAATTTCGCGGGCTTGGAGAGTCCGATTGTCAAACATTTTTTTTATTATGTTTTTATTATGTTACGAGAATTTTAATTTTTTGAACAAAAGATTTATTTATTCTTCTAAATTGATGTTGTCGCCTTCAAAATAGTCCACATTAGAGATTATGCACTTGTGCCATAATCTTGAAGTATGATAAAACTTTCAGCTGTTTTCATTGTTGTCTTTGTCTGTGACAGCCACTATGGTTAGACGTGTTTTTATGAGCTCGGCGATTTTCGTTTGTTAAAAGAAATGGATCAAAGAATTTGTATCAAATTTTCTGTAAAAAATTAAATATAGTGTAACAAAGTTTGTGAAATGTTAACAAAGGCCTATGGTGAGTATGATTTGAGTAAAGCAAGAGTTTACGAGTGGTATAAGCGGTTCCAAGAAGGCCGTGAAGACGTTGAAGATGACGAACGCCCTGGACGCCCCAGCACATCAACAACCGATGAAAACGTGGAAAAAGTGAAAGAAATGGTTATGAACAATCGCCGAATCACCATTAGAGAGGTCTAATGGTGTTGGCATATCGATTGGATCATGTCATGACATTGTTTCCAATGTTTTATGTATGAAACGCGTGGCAGCAAAATTCGTTCCAAAATCCCGTTGTTGAATTTTGAACAAAAATAGCGGAGAATGGAAGTCGCTCAGGAGTCACTAAATGAAGTCAACGACGATGCAGAATTACTGAAACGTATTATAACAGGTGACGAAAAATGGGTTTACGGATATGACGTCGAAACTAAGGCTCAATCATCCCAGTGGAGGCATTCTGGCTCGCCAAAACCGAAAAATGTTTGAAAAAAAATGCTCACTGTGTTCTTCGATATTAATGGAATCATGAATTCCTGCCACCAAGTGAAACGGTCAATGAGTACTACCTACAAGTTGAACGCCGTTTGTGTGAAGCAATCCGAAAAAAACGCCCGGATCTGTGGAAAAACAATGCATGGCTTTTGCATCACGATAATGCACCAGCTCACACTTCATTGCTTGTTCGTGAAATTTTGGCCAAAAACAGTACAGTAACGATGCCCCAGCCTCCATATTCGCCAGACAGGGCTTCATATTATTTTTTCCTATTTCCAAAAATAAAGAGAACCTTAAAGGGCCGTCGTTTTACAGGCGTAGATGACATTAAAAGCGCATCGCAGAAAGAACTAAAGGCTATCTCATAGATCGAGTTTGAGAAGTGTTTCGAAGATTGGAAGAAGCACAAGTGCATAATCTCCAATGAGGACTATTTTGAAGGCGACAACATCAATGTAGAAGAATAAATAAATATTTTGTTCAAAAAATTAAAATTCTCGTTACTTTCTGAACACATCTCGTATAAGGTGTGTCAGGGTAAAGAAAAAAATATACAATAGACCAAAATCTAATCCGACTAAGGTTACTCTTGTATACTTTAAAGCGGTCGTACAGCACAATTCTGGGTTTTAAACATGGACGTCATTATAAATAAGCTCATAATAAGTAAGAAAGGGAGTGCGTCACTCGTGATACACCCTCGCCTCGAAGGTAGTTGCGGCGTGCGTCACCGGTGACGCACGGCGTAGTGAATGTGTTAAGCACACCGTTACATACTACCGATAATATTACAGCCTAGTTTACTTTCAAACAATCAACATTTTACAAATCATTACATATGCACATAAATATTTACTGACAGAACCCCCGATACGAGTAAACCCTACGGGATGGTTAGGCGCTGTGGGACAAACACGCGGGCGTTCCCAGGGACGGAATAAATTTAAATTCATTCAGAATTATTAAAGATAAAAATAATCACGGAATGCAGCTCCTCTGCTGACGTAATTGAAGCGAAAATGTTTGTTACAATGACTTTGTGATTCTTTGTCCAAGATGAATGAATGAATGACTTTCTAGGGTTACTATTGCACTGCCACCTTGTAGATGTATTGTGCCCTTTTTCCGTATTCCTGAGATTTTCAGTTACAGTTCCTTTGTCCAGTCCTAGTCTCTTCATAAAGTCTAGGATTAGAAGAGGATTCAATGTGGGTAACTTCCTCACTTTTAATTGGTGACTTCCCAATTCATAATTTAGTTACTTGTAGATGCTCGCTCTGCTAATTGCCTTTCAATTTCTCCCTGAACCTTATCACGGAGGTTATACTCCATTTGGTCAGTTTTTGGGTTATGCGGTGGACAACAACTTGAGAACATGAGTAGCTAGCGAAGTAATGTAAACCCGCACGCATGGATGGGTACTAGAAGGTTTCCAGATATCACAAGGCTCAGTTTGATACACCATTAGGCCTTGTCATAAACTCTATCAGCACAGGTCACTTTACTCTTTAGAGTTACCCAGGTGAGAGAGGAGTATGAGCAAGTGGGATCGCTAAACCTAACAGCTGCCTCACTCGTCTCCAAGATAAGACGAACCGATTTTAACATATATTTTAGGGCTGATTTTGATGTTTGATTTTGCGGGATGTGTGGAACATGTTTGTGTTGATATATAACAGTATTTTGCGCGTCGCAAGTCTCATATTAAGTTAGTTATATTAAAAAGGTCTGTTTCCGCCGGGATCGAATCGGAGAACTGCGCATGTGACGCAATAAAGCGATAACCACTACACTACGGAAACTACGAAGACACGTAACCGATTTAGGTATATAAAATGAATCTTTATTTTAATTTTGTTAGTTATATTAAAAGATCAGTTGTTTTATATTAGATCAGCTGATTTGATTGAACAGCTGATAGACTACAATTACTTTCAGGTTATATTGTTAAAAACTAGCAGTGTTAATTTGTCGTCTTTTCGAACACATTATCGTAATTAAAATAAAAAGGAAGAGAAAGCGCGATACATGATTTTTATATTTAGTTCAATAGCAGACATTCTACTGTTTTTGTCCAAGCTACCGAAGTGGGTTTGTGTGGGGGGGATTTGAATGTGAGATTATGTACAGATTAATTTTTATGGAATATAAAAAACTTCTTCCCCCCCCCCAAAAAAATGAAGAGAAATACTGTAAGTAGTTAAAAGTAACAATCACTATGAACAAAATTCTTGAGGAAGAGGTCAGCTGCTTTTAATTTATAACGTTGATGCTATACATATTTGAAATTCTCTTTCATTCTGTCAGCAAAACAACCGGTCGCCGCAAATTATTTTTGCGATTCCAGATCGTCTCTCCCCCCCCCACACTGAACTGTCGGACACCATTTAAAACCGGTCTGTACCTTAGTGACTAGATTTTGATTTTGATTAACTTTCAAAATTAACTCACACCAAACTGCAAAGGGCCGCAATTCGGGTGGGGGGGAGCTGCTGTGAGGATTTGCTTTTTGTGAGTGTTTGCAAATGCATCACTCGCACAACAAATAATCTGTTAATTAAGTAATCATTTATGCAAATGTCCTTAATTGGAACTGAGAGTAAAAAATCCCGCTCGTTGTGCGTGTGTGTGTGCGTGCAATCCCCTTACTGCATCCCTTCATTACGCTACCCTACCAAACACAAATTTATGCAGTTTCCAAATTTTAGATGCGTTCGATACTGGCTCTATGTAGAGAACGTTATTTTTCATGTTCGACTGTTTTACGTATAAAATGCTTTAAATATTAAAATATGACCTTTTTTTGTAATTTGGACACGTTCGTGAAATTATCATCGTGGTAAAAATCAAATACGAGTACATGAAAAGTACACCGATAAATTTCAAAATGGCGGTTATTCAAAGTGCTAAGCGATTCGCAATTTTTTTTATCATACACTTTCTTTGAAAATCGCATTTTACCGCTGTAATCGTTAAACGAAATCTGCTAAAATTTGCATTTCATTGAAAATTAAAAAAATAAACACAATGGAGGTCAGGGTTAGTTTTCGTGTTTTAAAGGTGATTTGAAAATTTAAATAGCTATTTTGAGCAGATTTTATCGCTGATTTTACGAAGGCGGAATCAGATTCTCTAAAAACATTTTCAGATTAAAACATTGTTAATATTATGTAATGTGATATTGTTACATTTTAGAAATTCCCTTCCAAGCTCCAAGTACTTTTGGAAAAAGAGCTATTTAGGCAACCATCGTGGTAAGGACAAGACTCGGGATCTTGAAATGACCTTTAAGTCACATTTTGAGGGAGTCGTTAAAATATATATATTAGGATGTCGAATTATGTTTCAGTCGTTATTCAAATAAGCGATTTTTTTTATAACACTTAATATTTCAAGTGAGCTGAAATAGGCCTACCCAGCGTTGCACGCGTTCATTTCTACACCTTTCTAGTAAATTTCCTTTTTCAAAAGGAGCAGCCATCATGGTAAGACCGGAGCCTTCACCATAAAATTAGCACAACCTAATTTTTTTATGAACCGTTAAAATTTGATGTGAGTGTGCGCGCGCGCGTGTGTGTGTGTGTGTGTGTGTGTGTGTGTGTGTGTGCAAGACTGCGTGCGTGCGTGCTTACGTAATCACGTGAATGTGTGTGTGTGTGTGTGTGTGTGTGTGTGTGTGTGTGTGTGTGTGTGTGTGTGTGTGAGAGAGAGAGAGAGAGAGAGAGAGTGTGTACATGTGCGTGCGTGCCTGCATGCGTACAAACGTGTGTGTGTGCG
>CM040183.1:77285363-77307863 GCA_022606455.1 Callitettix versicolor
TATATATATATATATATATATAACAGTTTGTCTGTAAGAACTGTATGTAATAATATATAGGTCTATATTTAATTACCTTTTAATCTCATTAGGACCCTGGTAGTACTGTATATAACTTGAATTGTCACTGTACCTGAATTACCCATAAAAAGTTATATTTCATGTCAATATGTTGAAAATAAATTCTGAATTAATGTACTAATTTAGTTTTCTGAACCATGGTTAGTTTGAAGATATGTTTACAAATATCTTGTCTTGTTTTTAATGAACCTAGCTTAAATATTGTTATAGTAAATAAAAACAGATATTTTATATTAATCCGTAACGAGCAGCTGTTTTCATTGAACAGCTGATAGATTGTAATACGTTTCAGGTTATGTTGTTAAAATCTAGCAATATTAACAACAATTATTATAAACTGTTATATTAATTTCTAATGCATTATAAAAGGTTACAAACGTGCACGTGTTCTTCAATTAAGGGAAAATACCGAAACCAAAGCATTAAAACGTTTTCTTATAATACGCGTGTACTGTTATCGAAAAGGAGGAAGAAAAATAGACAGAAATAGAAAGACGAAATTTGCTTGCTCGTTTCCGTTACATTAGAAGGATTTGGGACACTTTTTTTCTATTTACCGCTCTCGCCAAAGCTAACATTAAAAGCTACGCTTCAAAACTGTTGTTCCTACAACTGCCAACATTGTTTCTTTTGATCTTTGTAACCTCTTTAATATACCTAGTAAATATTTTAAATACATTTTGCAAAATATACAGAAGGTATCAAAATTAGAAAATCATATCGCAGATGAAATGTTTAACATTTTGGAGTTTGTATGGACCAAAATTATTTTAATTTTAACGATAACATCTACAGTGGGATATTTTGTCGGTTGTGTATTGTTGCTTACCCTTTACCCCCTTTAGCTGAAATTTTCTTGAAATAATATTAAGAACAACAATCCTTTGCTCAACAAAATTATTTACAGACATATTATATGGATGATGTCTTCTGTTTGCTTGGTAGTACTGATGGACAGTTAGATTCTTTTTTCAAATTTAGTAATACTGATTCTAAAAATACAACATTCACCTTGGAATATGGCGGGTCCTACTCGTATAATACATTCCAAGCTGGTCTGGGAGTGTTGGAAGAACCTTGACGTTCTGTCCCGGGATAACTGGGTAACTCTTCACTGGGTTTTGGGGCATAGGGGAGTTGAGGGTCATTACTGGAGGCAGACTGACTAGCTGGACTTGGATCTGCATCTGAGTTTATCGGACCTGAGCCGGCTTTAGGGATTTCTCTATCGTTGGCCAGGTCTGCTATTAATGAGTGGATTACATGTCAACACCAGGTAAGATGGGACAACCTTCATGGGCATTCCCATAGTAAACGTCTCTTAAGCAAAGTTCCTTCTGGAGGAGTGAAAGGGGCAGCAGATGTCCTGGGCAGAGCACAACTCAGGAGGATCATGGGGCTCATAACAGGGCACTGTGGTCTAAGGGTGCACATGAACAGGATAGGAGTATTCGACGGAGAAACCGTATGTAGATTGTGCAGGAAGGACGAGGAAACTGCAGGTCACATAATTTATGATTGTGAGGCTCTTGCTAGTAGGAGGCTAGGGGTTTTAGGTTTCCAAGATCCTAGGGATCTTCATCAGAATGTGCTAGTCAGTGGGTTGTTGGAACTTATTAGGGGCACCAATCTGCTGAACTAGGTATTTTAAGAGGTAAGTTGCACAATAGGTCAATCGATCGCAGTGCCTGGGGTTGAACTATCCCTTTCTCTAGTAATAATCTTTATCTTAATGGAATGTGACCATAATAGAAATATTAACTTTTTGGATTGAATCATTGCTATAAGCACATTCCTTGAAAATTTACTAAAAACCTACATACACAGACGCTACAATACAGCTCATTCTAGACACCCATTTCCCATAAACCTGTCGCCTTTCATAGTAGCCTATTATCCACAGACTCTTAGCTGTACCTTTAACGAATGATAACTTTAATTCAGAGTTAAATACCATCAAACAGATTGCTGTCAATAATAATAAATACTGTTGATTTTGTGAAAAGAATTTTAATTAAAAAATCAAAATGCTTAGTACTAGTATATTATACAATAAGAGTGATCAACATAACCTCAAAATTGCTACCACGCGAAAGTCGGTAACGTGTTGTAAGATCGGGAAAACAATAAAAATACGTCTAACACGGTTTTTTTGTGATAAGAAACCCATTTTTTAAAAAGAATACGCCATAACCTAACTGACACGGTTGTTACGCCTAACACGGTGATGCGTGAAAAAAACTTTATATTTTTTTAAAGAATACTACATATCCTAACTGACAAGGTTGTTGGGCCTATCACGGAGATGTGTGAGAAAAAACCCTTTATTATTTTTTAAAAGAGACTCCCAACTATAACTGACACGGTTGTTAGGCCTAACATGGTGATGCGTGAAAAAAACTTTATATATTTTTTTAAAGAATACTTCATAAGCTAACTAACATGGTTGTTAGGCCTAACACGGTAATGCATTAAAAAAACCCTTATTTATTTTTTTAAAAAAAGTACTCCAAAACCTATCTGACACGTTTGTTGGGCCTAATACGGTGATGCCTGAAAAAAATGCTTAATTTTTTTTAAAGAGTACTCCATAACTTAACTAACACGGTTGTTAGGCCTAACATGGTGATGCGTTAAAAAATTTTTATTTAAAAAAAATTAATACTTCATAACCTAACTGACACAGTTTTTGGTCCTAACACGGTGATGCGTGATCTTTAATGTATATTATGATTGCGGGCAAAGCCGTGACGGGTATAACAGCCAGTTTATAAAATTACAAACTTAATCTTAGATAAAACTAATTATAAGCCAGCTTTTTTCTGTACATCGAACTTAGGGAAGCACATTGTCAACAATAAGGATAAAATATATCTTTTACTAATCAGTGGTGTATATAAATTTGTCGTGAAGGCGCTTTATATATCCCTTAGTGAATACTTAGTAGGCTATAATCTGGGAGAACTATAAAAACTTTTGATAAAAAAAATTTCAATTGTTTGAAGCACGAAAAAATGACTCATATTTTGCGAATAATTTATTAGAATCTGGTCATTTCTATAATTTAAACAACATTACTGTAATCCATAAAAACCAAAAAGGTATAGAATTAAATAATTTAGAAATTCTGTAAGTAGATCTATTTGTAAAAACCGTATTTTTAATTTAAATGAACAGACTAACTTCAACTTTAACTTAAACAAGCCTCAATCTGCTGATTGTACAATGTCATTCTTCATTTTTTTTACCTTCTTCCTTCCAGTTTTAACATCAACTCTACTACTATATAAATACATTTTAAAATTCTTAACTTCACTATATCTGATGATGCCTTACGGCGAAACATGTGTCATGGAATAAAAAAGAATTGCTGTCCAATTGTTCCAATTTTCCTGGAAAATCCATAAATTAGTATTCGCTGTAATTATAGAAACTCAAAAATTACCCCCTTGGTCAAAGGTTGTTAAAAATGTGACACTTTAAGGTCCGTGTATTCAGTTTGTAATTTGTCATTGGTAATTCTACTAAGTTCAGCAATCTATTGGTAATATGTAGCTTAAAACACTCAGATAAATAGACATATAACTTAGCCAACACACAGCTTCTCAACAGCGATTCATCTGTGGCTATGCCTCCTGAATATTGTAATTCTCAGTGTTTACGAATGAAAGAGTTTTGTAATACTTGTTTGAATTTATTTCATTTTGAAAAGCCAACTTCGCATCGGCCAAGATGCGTGCAGAAGGCAAGGTACACTTCCGCCATGGTTCTGTTTCACCCTCACTTCCTGTAAAACTTTTTTAATATTTTCTATATGTAGGAGTCGAATGTTTGCCTTGGAAACGAAATAGTTTAGCACTCGAATGTTGGCAAACCTGTTTTGTTGGCAGCTGATACATGAGGCACGCGGTTGGAAATCTAATAGCCTACTGCATTTATTGAGATCCATTGAGGCGATTTTTATAGATCGGGTGACTTACAATAAAAATTCGACTTTTTGTTACTTGGCGAAATACCGCTTGAGTATAAACGGTAAGTCGGGAAATTATGAAACCTTATATTTTAGGTAAATATTTCGAGAGAAATACAGTAAGTCCTTTTGTAAGGTTATCTCAAAATAATCGCTGCACGCAGCTCTCTCTCTCTCTCTCTCTCTCTCTCTCTCTCTCTCTCTCTCTCACACACACACACACACACACACACACACATTTGATAGAAGAAAAATTTCCAAAAGTATTTTTCTTTTTCTTGCCCTTTTTGGAATTCTGATTTGACTATCATAACCAGCATTAAAATCTGCATATATTAGCATTATAAATTTTCAATTTATATTCAAAATACGAAAATGAACCCAGATAGCCGTCAAATAATTTCTTAATTTTAAAGGATTTCGAAAATTTAAAATGTTAATCTATACAGTTTTTAACGTTAATTACAATGGTGAAATCACATTTTAAAAACAATTTAAGAAACAAGTTACGAATTATTAAGGTTTTTAAATAGTCACCATTTTGAAATTCATGAGCGAATTTTGTTGGTTAACGAACTTATCAAAGCTGTTACCATAATTGATTTTTGTGCTAATTTTGAATTCAATCGAACCGAAGTTATACATATATATGTATAACTTTGGTCCAATTGAACCCAGGTCCGAGAATATATATATATATATATATATATATATATATATATATATATATATATATATATATATATATAAAGACAAATTTAATGACAAATTTCTCAAAACTGACCTAGAGGTCAGGATCGTTGGTAATATCAAGATCCTAGGTCTGGGTTTTACTATAATGGTTACACCAATAGCTTATATTTCTAGTGGAAATTAGTTAATACTCACTTCTTTATCTGTAACACTAATGAGATGATTGGAATTTTCGAGAGAAAATCGAAAACATATTTTTTTCATTTCAAATTTGATACACTGGCATGTGTTTTGTATCTTCATATAGGCTATAAAAAAATCTAAGTTAAATCAGATAAACCGATTTTATCTGGTCAACCAGTGAGTTGCAATAGCTCTTGGAAATGTATGTCCTTTTAGATGTTTTGTGGGCACTTGAGCAAAATGTCATCAAAATCGTTTTCGAGTTTTTTTCGTCTTCTTATGAAATTGTCTGCCAACACAAACGACATTGCACTTAAAGAATTTTTGCGTCCCTATTTAAGATAACGAGGGAAGAGGACATTCGTCTATCTTTCCTTATATAAACATGGGCCAACACAAAGGACATTAATCTTGAAGATCCTGGTTAAGAAAACGAGGGAAGAGAACATTCGTCTATCATTCCTTATATAAACATGGGCCAACACAAACGACATTATTCTTGAAGACCCTGGTTAAGAAAACGAGGGAAGAAAACATTCGTCTATCATTCATTATATAAACATTGGCCAACACAAACGACATTATACTTGAAGACCTTGTTTAAGAAATCGAGGGAAGAGGACATTCAACTATCTTTCCTTAATTGAATATGGACCAACACAAACGACATTATATTTAAAAATCCTGGTTAAGAAATCGAGGAAAGAGGACATTCGTCTATCATTTATTATATAAACATGGGCCAACACAAACGACATTAATCTTGAAGATCCTGGTTAAGAAAACGAGGGAAGAGAACATTCGTCTATCATTCCTTATATAAACATGGGCCAACACAAACGACATTAATCTTGAAGATCCTGGTTAAGAAAACGAGGGAAGAGAACATTCGTCTATCATTCCTTATATAAACATGGGCCAACACAAACGACATTAATCTTGAAGATCCTGGTTAAGAAAACGAGGGAAGAGAACATTCGTCTATCATTCCTTATATAAACATGGGCCAACACAAACGACATTATACTTGAAAACCCTGGTTAAGAAATCGAGGGAAGAGGACATTCGTCTATCGTGGTCAACACAAACGACATTCATTTTAAGAACTATTATGTCCCTGTTTAAGAAATAGAGGGAAGAGGCTATCCATATATTTTTCTTTATATAAATATTTATTCTCTCACTTTAATGTGACTGCGCAGTGAAGTGCAATGTTGTTTGTGTTGCTCTGTACTTATGGTAAGAGACTAACTGAAAATATTTCTGCAGTGATATGTTGGGTGGCGCAAATATGGTTTCAGCATATTCTCCTCTTGTCATTTCTCTTTTGGAAAGTTTATACATTATATGTAGTATAGCCTATAATTTTACTTAATATTTTGCTCAACGTTTATGGAAGAATTTCCAAACTGCCGAAACGTGGAGGTTTAATTTTCTAAAATTAACAGTTTTGTTTCAGTTTATTAGGTTCCCACCAGAGAGAGTTGCTGACGAGTGTTTTATTGCTATTAGTTTTGGAGAACAATGGCATGGCCTGCCTGCCTACATCAGGAGTGTTGGTAATTTGTTAAGGTGTGCGTGTAGGCGATGCGGGAAACAATGGCGCGGAAGGAATGTGTTTTCTAATAACCTGGTCAGCTGATTTAGAACGTCAACTTTGTGGTTTAGCAAATAGCACGCCAGTAGGCATAAAACAAAAAAATATCACCTAACACATATTCTCGAACAGTTTAGTAAAAGAATTGTGCTAAAATTTTGCAAAACTCTTCTTAAATTTAATTAATGTTTTAAACTGCTTAATTTAAAAGCCTGTACGAAACATATATTTTGATATTTTCTCAAAAATCCAGTTCGGACCTTAATGACCTGAGAAGTATGAAGAATTTCACCTGAGAGAGAGGGAGGAAGAGAGAGATAGATAGATAGATAGATAGATAGATAGATAGAGAGAGAGAGAGAGAGAGAGAGAGAGAGAGAGAGAGAGAGAGAGAGAGAGAGGGATGGCGGGAGGGAGGGAGGAAGAGACAGAGAGAGAGAGAGAAAGAGAAAAAGGAGGATGGAGAGAGAGGGGGGAGAGAGAGAGAGAGAGACAGACAGAGGGAAAGAAAGAAATAGAGAGAAAGAGAGAGAGAGAGAGAGAGAGAGAGAGAGAGAGAGAGCTTATAAAGAGGCTCTGCCTCCTGCGACGGGCCTTTAAATTTTTGTGACGATTTCTACATACATGTTGTTAACTAAAAAACAATTAACTATCATAACAGGCCTACTTTGGTTACCAGTATTCCATGACTAAAACACGTATATTTCAATATTAGTCTAACAATTACAATAATAATTAATAACGATTTATTTGTTATTATATACATTAATCATAAATAATGGCATAACATAACCTTAAAAATATTAAATATTTTGCGATGTTTTTTTTTAATTATGATAATAATTTGGTTGTCTGTATTCCATGAATAAAACACACACACACACACACACACACACACACACACACACACACACACACACACACACACACACACACACACACACACACACACACACACACACACACACACACACACACACACATATAGATTTCAGTTTTAGTCTATCAATTACAAAAACAATTACTAACGATTTATTTGTTATTATTTACATTAATCGTAAATAATAGCAATAAATATAACCTCAAAATAGTACTTTGAAAGTAAGCGATGTGAAATCAGCTGTTTAGGCGAGCATTGACACTGTCCCCGCATCTTCATAGCGTAACAATCCTTTACGTTATATTATTAGACCTTATATTTATAGATTAGATGTATTTAAATTTAATAATGTCCAACATTTCATTTAACAGCGGATTTTTTCCGGATAAAATAATCGAATGCATGTTTATTTAAAGTTTAATGTACTGTTACAAATACGTCCCGTGTTTAGTTTTATCAAATCATGTTGAAACAAATTAAAAAATTAACCAAGCTGAAATAAAAGCTTCAACAGTGCACACTGAGAGATACGTTTGAATATTTCTTTCTTTGTCACTTCCGTAATATTATAATTTATAATTCCAGAAACAATAAATACTGCAGGGGAGTATACAATCTCCCGGATGTAGTAAACGTATTTAATTCACACACTTTTCACTTCCGGCGAAACAGAAATTAGGCATAACGGGGACACGATTAACATATTTTTACATTTATAGTTATTAAAAAGGAAAGCGATAAAGAAAATAATAAAAACTCAAATTTGGGTATAAAAATTAAGGCCACCTATTTTCAAAAAAACCGTCATAACGTTTTTGAAAATTTGTTTTTATTATTGTAATATGTATAAATTTACAATAGCGAAATCACATTTTCGAAGAAATATACGATAAAAATTTTATATTTTTTTAAAGATTTGGAATAACCGTTATTTTAAAAAGAACTAACTGGCCTTGCTGGGTATTGAACTTGTCCATGATATCGCTAAAATCGAGTTTTGTGCTAAGTTTGAATCATATCAAATCACAAAAAACATAAAATTTTCAAATACCGCTTAGAAATTTGTTGCTATTTCTACATCAACATCAAGGTTGGTTGTCCTTATAAGATCTCCTTTCTGTGTCTCACCACGATGGCTGTTCATTTCCCATTTTTGAATTTTAGTTTAGGTTGGGTTTATCTTAGATTAGGTTAGGTTATTTAGTTTATGTTAGGTTAGATTAGGTCAGGATTTTTGGAAAATTTACGAACAAGAAATTCTTAATATAATCATCTTTTTAACAGTAGGAATATTGTAATTTTGTAAAGTATGTATCCTTTTTCTAGCTTCAAACACTTTATGTTTGTTGACGCGTTTCGGAATATTTCCATTTTCAACTGAGTACATGTGCTTAGTGAGTACGTTAATAAGTTTTGAAAATGGAAGTATTCCGAAACGCGTCAACAATTATAAAGTGTTTAAAGGTAGGAAAGGCAAAGATATTTTACTCTAACAAAAAAAAGAAGAAAAAACTAACAAGCGTTATTGTCTGATTGTCTGTTCGTCCACTCTTTGTCTGTTAACAAATCTACAAACACGTCAAATCTTGTCCTGTTCTAATTATCACTTTGTTATCAAATTAATACCGTCTTTTCTCCTGGTATTAGCTCAAACTTTACACTAAACCTTCACTTTTCGACTACGTTTAATCTTTATTAGACACCATAGTTTCGATCAAAACAAGAATCCCCCTTCATCTTACACATGCATTACGTTTCCTCGCATTCCAGATAAATCGTTCTAACATAACAGGACAATATTACAGCTATTTACAATTATAATAGCGGCCATTTTGAATCTCTCCGCCCATAGTTGTATGTTTGCCAAAAGGGCATTAATACAAAAGTTGGAAATAAATTGCCATTAAAGTCATCCGAGCATAAGATAAAACCATACTGTACACATTGTTGTAGTATAATTGCGTTTTATTGCCGTTTTATGGGGCTATCGGGGAAAGTTATTGCACGAGTTTTGAAGTAGAGGTCACTGTGTCGCTAATGCGTGTATTATGGAAATCAAACACAACAGAATAAAGCCAGGGCTCATCAAATAAAATTTAAAAAAATCTATTTTGTGTTTGTTACATTTTCTTTACTGATATGGAATTCTTACAATTTTATTTTATTTATTTATTATTATTATTTTTGTTATTTTAAGACGAAAAGCACTTTGAGGCTATTATCGCTTCCCTAAATGTAAGTGTGAATGTAAAGTGTTAAAGTCGTAAGTGTAGTGTTGTAAGTGTAAGTGTTTGTTAGACTCGGGTACCGCGAGGGACGCCTAAATCCTCTCAATAGGTGCAGCTAGTCCAAAAACCTAGATAATAAAATTAAGCTTAAAAATAGGGGACTTTCTTTTTATACAAATTAGTCTACACATAAAGTATTTGTGATCTTAAAAAAATGATCTTAAGATCTATATGTTTTCAAGTCCTCATTAGAAATACTGTAGCCTATAGTTTCTACACGACTGCCAAAAAAAGAGTCAATGTTTTTCGTGACTGATGAAGTATGTATGTATGTATGTTGGTTCCATCATAGCTTCTTAACGGCTCGTCCGATTTTGATCTACCTTAGCTCGTTGGATTCCTCACTTCACCAGAAGTGTCATACGCTACACAAATTTCATCCAAATCACCCCCAATGGGGTAAAATTGGGGCTAAATAGATAGGATAAACTTATAAGTAATTTCGGAGAGGATAAATACGTTGCTAGGATGAAATCGATAATTCTAAAATAACTATTGTACTCATACATTCTTAAATAACTGATGTACCGGTTACAGATACCGGTAACTGATATTTACTAGAGACTATACAATAGGAATCACTCAGATTCAACCACGGAGAGCAATAGAAAAACACTAACTTTGTAGCCAATAGGCTTAGAGTTACCGCTCAAGTTTCAGCTGATACAGGGCATTGAACTGGGGAAAATGACAACCTGAATACAAAAATTGTCCGAACCAAATCGGTGTTATGAAAATCGGAAGGAACGGTAGATAACCTAGCGATAGCATTTGTCCGAAGGTCAGTCTTGGGGAAACACAGATCTTCAAATTAAAGTAAGTAGTAAACAATGTTCAATTGTCAACGCGATAAAAATTAAATAATTTGAAGTTAAAAATTACAAATAATTAATTTATATTAAACTGAAATACAAATTTTTCAATCCCATACATGCTAACTCTAGTCGGCGTATGCCGTACATGGGGACAGGACCATAAGAGGGAACACAGATCAGCGCCAGGACTTCGCAGTCCCTACTTTGCAGTTTTGTTCTTTTTTAAAATTGAAAAAATGACATAATGGTTAAAAAGGCTATTTTTTAGTGGCTTAGTCACTAAAAATGACTAAGTAAAAATAATTTAAAAAAATAAAAAACACGACTGCTAACACACAAAATACAAAAATAATACAAGACAATTATATATTTTATAATTAAACGAAATGAAAATTTGAAATATAATTGATTTCAAAAGACGAAAACATGGTATTAGAATGAATGCTGAAGCATATTTTCCGCGTATTTAGTTAATAAATTATGAATTTACATGTTTAGTTTATACAATAAATGCAGTCGGGGGCTACAGCTCAATATATTTGCACTAAACAGCCCCCGACTGCGTTTATTGTATGAACTTATCATGTAAATTCTTAATTGATTAACTAAATACTCGGAAAATATTCTTCAGCTTTTATTCTAATACCTTTTTAAATCAATTATATTTCAAATTTTCATCTTTTTTGTATTTTGTGTTTTAGCAGTCGTGTTTTTTATTTTTTTAAGAAATTATTTTTATTACTTATGGTGTGTATGTGTGTGTGCGCGCGCGCGCGCGCGCGAACGTTATTTTCGGCTGTTATTGCGTTAAAACACATTAAGACCTCCAGTTTACATTGTAGCGGCGTTAAGTACGCGAATACCATGTGTGTGTTTGGCAGTGGCCGTTGCGAAACGGCCATTTTGTGTGCTACGGTCCGGAAAATTGCTCCAATTAAGCAGCCCGGCCGCCCTGGAATTTGACAGCCCAATTTGGCGGCCCGTAGGCTGCTCCGTAACCAAAGATGGCTGCCCAAGTACAGCACGTACGTATCTGTCACTTTAAATTGTGTTATAGTCAATTAAGTTTAGCATTTTGCTCAGGTGACATGCCCGCCTCTCTGTCGTTAATTTGGCAACTGCTTCCTAGATAACCGTAGAATAACGGAATCTTTTCTGAAAAGAAACAAATTTTACTTTCGTAATATACAAAGGATCGGTATAGCTTATAGTGATCATTAAAAAAATTAATTTTTTGGATTTGGTTTCCAAATTCCCTGAAAACGTTAGGTTCTTAGCTTAGTTTTCCTAGATCTTCAGGGCCGTATTGCCCATTAGCCTAAGTAGACTCGAGCCTGGGGGTGCAAAATTTTGGACAAATAGTAGGGACTCAAAAATTAAAAAAAAACGAGATCCAAGTAATTTTAAAGATGTATACAAAATTAGTAGAAGTAGCGAAAAACAATGTATTTAACAATGTCAAGAAAACAGAAGACAAAACGATACAAATAAGTTTCATTGCTTCATAAGTAGAAGCGCCTACCCCATCACAATCACAATGCGATCGCGTCTGCTGACAAAATTTTTCCGCTTTTTTTAAAACATCCCCACGACTAAACAATTTCGACTAAAATAGATTGTTTTTTTTTAAATAACCTGCAAACCTATCTGCACCTAGCTATGAAGTTTAAATTTTGATTCAATAAAAAATATATTTTTTATATTTCTTTTCACAAAAAAAACAAACAGTTTTTATAAAAATGCACGATACGCCTAAACTAGGGTCACTAAAGCGTCGGACATGTTTAGTAGCAGACAACCCCAAAGTTTGATTCAAATTGCTTCTTCCATTTTTACGTGGGTGTGGATTGACTAAAACACAAAAAATGCCATTTAACACTACCCCACAAAACGCTTAAAAATATTTTTTTTAATTTGTTTGTGAAAATAACATGTCTCCAAATTAATATATTTGAGTTGTTTTAAACTAAAATAACCATTTTTTTCCCTGAAGCGAGTGAAAAACTATCCGAGGAATTATTCTATGAGCAGTGTAAAGTGATCATTGTCATTAGTGTAATGCTTCATTACGGCCCTTTTGAAAATCACGTAATGTCATCATTGAACTACAAAAAGATTATTTCAAAATTTACAAAAATTAAAAAAGATTTGCGAAAATTCTAAAATTATAAATTGTAATTAAGTTTCAATACCTTAATGTTTTATCGTAAACTCAAACACGTACTGTATAAATGCTATTTTGTATTAGAACTAACATAGTCTAATTGTAGGTTCGCGTTATTAATTTCACAATGTTTTTTTTACATTACATTCTCAATTTATGATATTTTCAAACAATTACGTGCTTAAATTGGGTACTGATACGTATACAGTGAGAAGATAAAGTTTTTAATGTTCAAAATAAACGACCCTGCATATCTCGGAACTATTTATTAATTTTCATTTTTGAAGCTTATTTTTAATCAAAATATTAGTGATTGGATAAATCCTTTTTTAAGATTGTGAACCATTCAGTTTCGAAATATTAAATTTAAACCTTCGATCGGATCATTTATTTTGAAACACGAACTGGCGCTCAAGGAAGTAACCTCCGGGTAAAATTTATGTATTAAAAGTTATATGTATAGGTGTACATGTTTTGGGCCATTGCTCTACTTCCTATATACAGGTGATCTGCCACTGGATGAAGAAACCACAGTGGCTACATTAGCGGACGATACTTCTATACCAGCTGTTGGCGATAGTGTTAAAGAAGCAACAGAAAAACTGCAGAAAACCACCCTGAAAGTTAATGTGTTGACCAAACGCTGGCGTACAAAACTTAACGAGTCTAAGTCTTTTAATAAAAAAGAGAATGAAATGCCAGTACTAATAAACAGTAAAATGAGGCCATACAGAAATTAAGTTAAATATTTGGGAATGAATTTGGATTCAAAGCTGAACTGGAAGTCACACATTACAAAGAAAAGAAAGGAGCTTGAGATTAAGTTCAAGAATATGTACTGACTGTTTAGACATTATGCAGGATTAAGTATAAGTAATAAGTTACTTTTGTACAGTCAAGTTCTTAAGACGGCGTGGAACTATTGACTGCAAATTTGAGGATATACCAAGAGAAGCAATACAAAGAAAATTTACTTTATACATTTTTTTTGTGTTTAACGTCCAACTATTGTGCACACTTGGGCTAATGTAGACGATGGGATGATTTATAGCGTATGAAAACGCCAAGCCCTGGCCGGGAATCGAACCCGGGTCCTCGGGGTGAAAGCCCAGTACGCTATCAACTAGGCCACCGAGGCGGCTTTACTTTATACAAAACAAAACACTTCGGGTAATAGTAAATGCGCCGTGGTACATACGCAATAAAACTATTCACGGACATCTTGAAATGAACACGATTGTTGATGAAATCAAGGCAGTAGCAACGAAGCATGAAAAACTACGACCCATACTAATGCTAGTGTTCAACAGACGCTAGTAGATAGGAATTCAGAACGAAGACTGCCTACGAATAAACCTTCGACTTGGCGCAGTGATAGCATATCATGCTGGGCTGTATCTGACAATCAGAGCCATTCAGTGGAATGAACATCTGACACACAGTGACCTATTTTAAGTTATAACTACTAAATAAGTTTGTACTTAGTTGTCTTCCAGAATTATATGCTTACACGTTTAGTACAATTTGATGTTGGAAACAGATATTTTAAATCAACTGTTTTTATTTACAATTTTTGTTTGATAGTAACACGATAAGGTTCTCACGGAGTCTACGTAGGTTTTTGCGTAGAACACATCAGGTAAGCAGGTAACTGTGCGTGGTGGGGGAGGTTAAGGTTTACTATCTTTTCCTAGAAAGAGGCTGGGGAAGCAGGGCGAATACCAAGACTGCAGACCGTATACAAGTAATGTTTTTCTCCAAAAATGTAGGCACTTCCGTGAAGCGCCCGATGGAAGGGTAAGTACACAAACAAAATGTGTTGAGCGATTTCTCAAAATAGTTAATCGGATATTTTCTAATTTTGATCGTTTTGAAAATATCAAAATGAAGTCAGTGTAGCAAGTTTTAAATAATTGTATGGTTTGTGAGCGAAGCGAAAATACAAAAATTAACAGAGTTTTGGATTTACTAGTGAACTGTAAATTTCAAATTTGACGGTGGCTTGAGTTATTAGTGAACTTCCGTTGGGAAAAAAGCTTTTGGATCGGTTATCATGATAAGAACCAGATCTGGAATTTTGAAACAAGCGCTGATCCAGACACTAGATCATTTTATGAAGGATCGCTATTATATATAATATGAATTTGTGTGTGTGTGTGTGTGTGTGTGTGTGTGTGTGTGTGTGTGGTGCGTGCGTGAGCGCGCGGGGACGTGTGTGTCTGGTGTGCGCGCGTGCGTGGTGTGTGTGTGTGTGTGTGTGTATGTATGTATGTATGTATGTATGTATGTATGTATGTATGTGTGTGTGTGTGTGTGTCTGTGTGTGTGTGTGTGTGTGTGTGTGTGTGTATGTGTGGACGCGTGTGTGTGTGTGTGTGTGTGTGTGTGTGTGTGTGTGTGTGTGTGTGTGTGTGTGTGTGTGTGTGTGTGTGTGTGTGTGTGTGTATGTGTGTATGTATGTATGTACGTACGTATGTATGTATGCATGCATGCATGTATGTGTGTGTGTGTAAAATTTGCTTAACAGTTTCAAAATGGCGGCCATTTTAAGCCTTGAAAAATTCATCATTTTTTTGTTTTAAGTATTTTTGAAATTTTGTTTCTACCAGTCGTTATTAATGTTATGAAATGCATTAATTAGTATTTTCACTTTTCAAAATTTGTTGAAATTAAGACATTTAAGTTAACGGCAACCTGATGAAATTAGAAAGTTTCAAATGTTAATACATGCAGAGTTTAATGCTTTTTATGATGTTGAAGTCATAGTTTCAAAAATGGACAGGGTACTTTTGGAAATTCGTCTCCATCACGTCAGCGTGACAGCTGGCTGCCGCGATTACGACCAAAATTTGAGCTAAATCCGTTAAGCCAATTTTCCAGTTTTTTTGCTGCCGAAAATGATCTACTGTGAAAATAATTGTATACGAGAAAGTTTTTTTTTTGTTTAACGTCCGACTATTGTGCACACTTGGGCTAATGCAGACGATGGGATGATTTATAGCGTATGAAAATGCCAAGCCTTGACCGGGAATCGAACCCGGGTCCTCGGGGTGAAAGCCCAGTACGCTACCAACTAGGCCACCGAGGCGGCATACGAGAAAGTTTGTATAATATCTGCGCATTAGTTAAAATAATTTTTGTCATCTTCGAAACGCAAGTGTAATTTTAGCCGTTCAAATATTACTAGCAGAAGAAGTTCAAAGGAGGTTTTTAGTTGTCAATATTTGCCTATCTGTACGTTTCAATATGGCGACAGAAAATATGTACATTTTTTGCAACGACCAGCGTAGCGAGCAATATTACTGCCAGTAGCAGCTCAAGTAGACGTAATAACCGAGGCCGTAAAAGTTGAATACAATCAAGCAGATCGCCAACTTATAGTTATAATTAATTCATAAGGTTCTTGAATACTTTAATAAAATATAAGTAGTGCACTCAAATCATCCCTATTCATTATCTTTGATTTATTATCGCACTATGTTTTCGTGTTAAACGTCAGCACGCAGGTCTACCACACGCGTTCAGTGTAAAACATAAATATCCCTAAACTTTTACTACCAAAAGTTTCTTAGTCTAATTTACGGTTCCAGTTGAATAGCAAAATATTCGTTTCCTTTACGCCAAACTTTGCGAAAATCGATTGTTGGAAAATGCGTTACGAATTTGCAACAAATTCCAGTGGCATATTTATTACGACTAAACAACAGATTTGTTCGAATAGAGTTGTTGAATAGAGAGTACCTGGATATCTTGTGTTTATATATAAAGTAGTTATCAGCCATTACAGTCACTGGTTTATCGGATTAACCGCATATACTAATCAAATCACAACGGAAGGATTCCATTAATTAAAATTAACATTACTTTTATGGAAGTTGTTGTGATCAATATGGCAGGTTTCGCTTAATGCGTTCAATTAGATGTTTTCTCTAAATGCTGTCTTCATGTATCAAGATAAACATATTTTGTATATAATTACGTTTGGACAAAATAGCAGTAACTGACTATTTAGAGATGGGTAAGAAAACTCCAAACTGTGAAAACAAACTGTTTTTCTATATACGAAAAACAAACTGCTTTGCCAAACGGAAACAAACAGTTTGAATTGGACTCGATCGTGATTTGTTAAACAAGGAACGACAGTTTGGACTTTCCTACGTTCTATTCGAACGTTGCCGCAAGCGATAAAACTTTTTTCCTGCTATTTTCCTGTTAAACTGTTTTCCTTCAAACAATACAAACACATTTTCTTTAACTTGCTATACTTTTTCCCTCTATTTCTTGTTGCAACGTAGTGAAGTAAGAACTGTTTGGGCGTTGTCAAAGTTTATCTCTATTTTGTTGCGAGTTGTTTGAAAGTTTTAAATGTAAAATTTGTTCAAACATTTTTTAAACTGTAAAAACAGCCATAATTGTGTTATATATTAGTTTTTCTCCGTAGTTTACTTTGTGTTTAAAAATTTAAACAAATTTAGAGAACAATTTTGAAAGTTTTCTTTTACTTTTTTATGTTTTTAGAATTAAGTGCATAGCTTTTAATTATTTATTGGATGTGTGGACTTTTTAGTGTTTTTTTTCAGTAAAAGTGAAAAACCTGTTTTTTGTGATGGGAAATATTATAAACGTCTAACTTTTTATTTTTATCCGGAGCCTAATTTTCTTTTAAAACATTTGTTTTGTTAAATATGTTATTACAATAAACTTTATATTTTTTTCTGTGTTGTAAAATGTAAAACTTATTTTTTTGCTAATGCTAATGTTAATAACCTATCATTAACCTATAATAACCTAATGTTAATAACCTATAATTTTGTAACTATATAGAGCCAATTTTACTTAAACATATTTGGCCTATGTTCTTATTACTATATTTTACTTATTAAGGTTACTTTTTTTAGTGTTGAAAAATGAAAACCTACTTTCTCCCAAATAAAAATATGACAGTAACATCTCACATTTTGTAAATACATAACCTAATTTTATTTAAACGTATTTTTTATATTTATTATCAATCATCAATATTTTTTAATCAACTAAAAATATTCTAAATTGTTTGCATTTCAATAAATATGCAAAGGCTATTTAATTTTTAAGTAAACAAAAAAAGAATGCTTCTATTAGAAATTCATTGCATTTTGTAAATATAAAATGGCATACAAATTATATATTACAAATACAAATTATATATTACGTTTTGAGAATGTAATTTAATTATTACTACACTTATAAGGATTATTTTTTTCTAAATGTTTTACACCCAAAAACAGTTAAGGACATGGTGGTAATGGGAATGAAAAAGTAGTCTTAGAAAACTGAACGTTTGTGCTTATGTTTTAGCTGCTAATACAACTTCGAGTTTCATTGTTTTAAACCTGTTTTTTCAAACTGTTTTTCCAAACAGTTATTTTTTTCCAACAAACTGTTCGTTGATATTTTGTAAAAATAGCAGAAGTGCCCATCCCTACTGACTATATTTCGGTGAAGTAGGCAAACAAGATAAGATTATTTAATATTGATTCAGCAAAGATGGAGAATAAAGCAAAACATCACAGCTGCCTTATGGCTGACCGATAACTTTTGTTATCGAACATGTCTCCGACTGTTCGACTGTCTGTAATCGATAAAAAGAGGTAACAGACATAAATATGCTTATCGCATTTTTTGCTTTGCAACATTATTCAAGTGTTTTCCTGTTTGCAGTGCATGTTCTGTTACCTGCAGTAAATGAGCAGTGAACAGTAGCAGTGATTCACACAGTTTTGAGAACAGTTTATTGATGACAACATGCTGCCGTGTAGAGGTGGGCGTTTCTGCTATTTTTACAAAACGTCAACATGCTGTTTGTTGAGGTGAAAAAGCTGTTTTGCTAAAACAGTTTAAAAACAGGTTTAGAAAACTGAAACTCGAAGTTGTATTGAGAAAAAACATGCACAAAAACAGTTTTCTAAGACTACTTTTTTAGAAAACATTACCACCATGTCCTTAACTGTTTTTGGGTGTAAAGCACTTAGAAAAAATAACCCTTACAAGTGTAGTAATAATTAAATTACATTATCAAAAAGTAATATATATGTAGCCATTTTATATTTACAAAATGCAATGAATTTCTAATAGAAGCATTCTTTTTTTTTACTTAAAAATTAAACAGTCCTTTGCATATTTACTGAAATGCAAACAATTTAGAATATTTTTAGTTGATTAAAAATATTGATGTTTGATAATAAATATAAAAAATACGTTTAAATAAAATTAGGTTATGTATTTACAAAATGTGAGATATTACTGTCATATTTTTATTTGGGAGAAAGTAGGTTTTCACTTTTCAACACTGAAAAAAGAACCTTAATAAGTACAATATAGTAATAAGATCATAGGCTAACTGTGTTTAAATAAAATTGGCTCTATATAGTTACAAAATTATAGGTTATTAACATTAGGTTATTATAAATGTCCTTTCAAATTAGTCACACTGGATTTATAAGATAAGGCTTGTTTACATATATTGCAAAAAGCCTTTTCATTCTCAGCCTTAGAAAAATAGTTAGAAAATTATACTTCTTTGACGGTTAGCCATAATTTTAAAACATATGACACTAAAAGATTTGATTATGTTCAGATGTAGCCTATATTTCGCAAAATTTTAGAAAAAGTACTAAAATAACCTAAAATTATTCAAGATATATACAAGAGTAGATATTGTGAATTTTAAAAAGTCCACACATCCAATAAATAATTAATTCTAAAAACATAAAAAAAGTAAAAGAAAACTTTCAAAATTCTCCACTAAATATTTTAAAATTTCTAAACACAAAGTAAACTACGGAGATTAACTAATATAAAACACAATTATGACTGATTTTACAGTTTAAAAAATGTTTGAACAACAAATTTTACATTTAAAACTTTCAAACAACTCGCAACAAAATAGAGATAAACGTTGACAACGCCCAAACAGTTCTTACTTCACTACTAGCAACAAGCAACAAATAACATGAAATAAAGGGAAAAAGCATAAAAGCAGGTTGAAGAAAAGCAGTTAGCAGGAAAACAGCAGGAAAAAAGTTTTAGCGCTTGCGGCAACGTTCGAATAGAACGTAGGTGGTGGGGAAGTCCCAACAGCTGTTCCTTGTTTAACAAATCACGAACCAGTCCAAAGCAAACTGCTTGTTACCGTTTCGAAAAGCAGTTGGTGTTTCATTTATTGAATAGCAGTTTTTTTTAACAGTTTGGTGTTTTCTTAGCTATCTCTAATTCACAGTCTCACCTCTACTAATACACAGGCCTCTGCGTCTCTCAACTGCGCATCTCAAGTTCATGAGTTTAAGACGAGATGTGAGCCTTTAAATGCTATAATTTGCTACTGAAAACACTGTTCTTAGTACTAAGTGAGCAGTGGTGTCCTCTTCAACAACCCTGCTCAGTGCTCTCTGTTGAGTTTTCTCTTATCTGCTCTTTGTATTGCAAGGACATTTACGCGACCAAAGCAATAATAAAAGAATACTGAAAATTACATGAAATAAAAGCAGTTAGCATATTATTGATGTTTATTAATTAATGGCATATTGTTAATTGTTTTATAACTAATAATTAAAGCCTATTTGTTTTATTTTCTTAATTAGTTGAAAATGGTATTTCTACTGTTATTAATTGTTAATAGTTTCAGGTGCTTGATTAATAAGTTGATTCTTTTTTCTTCTTCTTCTTCTTTCGTTGAGGCCTGCTAGGGACCACGTGACAATTTCAATTCTTCACACTTAGCTGTTTTCTCTTCCGTTCCCTCCGATATTCCCTCATCCTTTCACTATGCAGCTTTTTTCTGTCCTCGCACCACTTCGCACCAGGTTTCTTCTGCAATCTTCCTTGGAATCCCTCCCTACTCAATATCCTCTTTCTAAAAAAGAGGATTCTTCTTTATTATTTATGTTTCTAATTTTATAGATTCGGAGCTTTATATTTGTTATTGTTTGCATTTATTGTTGTTTCACACGAACTACTGCAAGTAATATTTGTCGAGCGCTAACAAATAATTTAAACGCTTGTCACGAGTATAGTGCGGTATAGTATGATTATTTGCGTATCACCGCATTATGAGCCGAACAGCAAAGCAGTGGTTAACGATGATTGGTGGTCGCTAAAACTTCGGTTAACCGCCGTTTAACCGCTGGTTAAAAATTTATTTATTTATGAATTATTAATAAAATAGTTAATACGTGATACAGTGTATCGTTGTAAATATGTTTTGATAAATAAAGCTGGTGAATGAAATGTCATTTCCAAAGGAGTGTATGAATATATATATATATATATATATATATATATATATATATATATATATATATATATATATATATTATTATTATTATTATTATTATTTGCGTATAGACCCTGTTGGATCACGCAAAGCACTCCGACTCATGTCTTGTTCCTTCTAATCCTCCACACCTCCCTCATCTTGTCCCCATGGATCCTCTTCCGCTCCTCCGTCCATTTTACCCCTGCTCTCTTTGGGATTTCATTCTCTGGGATTTTCCACCCGAGCATCTTTCTCCTGTATGCGTTCCTGTCTTCAACATCTGTTGAGTGAGTTCCTGCGTCATGTAGGTCTTTTCTGACTTGTGCGATCCACGACGTTGTTGATTTGACACCTTGTATATACTTAAGGATTCTGTTGGCAAGTCTCGTTGTTGGGAGTCTACTGATGTGTCCATAGAACCGAAGCCTCCTTCTTCTGATATCTCCTGCCAGGTTCGATAACTTCTCTGTGGTCTTCCGGGAGTGAGTATATATATATATATAATCTTGGGTCAAGGACCTTCCTCAAGTGTGTGTGTATATATATATATATATATATATATATATATATATATATATATATATATATACATATATATATGTAATAACATGACTAGCATGTAGCGAAATAGTTTGGCAGTTAGAAAGTTTGAAATAAAAAAGAATTTGTTAGTTAATAACCTTCCTCAACGTAATTTAACAGAAAAGAATTAAAAATTCTTAATCATGTTCAAATTTTGTTGGGTTAGAGCCTAATTGGCGCTTCTCGTCATTGGTTAAGCAAATTTGAATACAGTAGATAAGATGGAGTATAAAACAGTAAACTATGTCTGTTGGGGGAGGGTTCTTTACAGTTTTGTGACGCACTGTCTACGTCACTTCACGACAAGTTGTTTTTATGTTGGAATATTTGAACTGCAGTCAGATTCGTAGCTACACCCATCATAATAGAGCAAGTATTTTTCAATTGATGTAGCAGATAGATAGATTCAAACTAGAGGAAGGGATAATACAACCCTAGGCATTGCGATCAACAACTATTGTGCAACTAAACCTCTTGAGTACTACTTTAGCTGATTTGAGGTTCTTAGTAAGTTCCAACAATCTACTGACTAGCTCATTGTGCTGAAGATCTCTAGGGTACTGTAAAGCAAAACCCCCTAGCTTCCTATCAGCAAGAGCTTCACAATCAAGGATTATGTGTAATGCAGTCTCATCTTCTTTCCTGCACAATCTACACACGGTTTCACCATGGTACGTACCTAACTTGTTCATTCCACTCTCCTCTCAGATCACAGTGCCCAGTAATAAGCCCCATGATTTTCCTGAGTTGTGCTCTGATATCCCTTTAAGCCCTCCATGTAGAACTTTTTTTTTGGTGTTTAACGTCCGACTATTGTGCACATTTGGGATAATGCAGACGATTGGATGATTTATAGCGTATGAAAATGCGCCAATCCCTAGCCATGAATCGAACCCGGGTTCTCGGGGGAGGGGGGGTGAAAGCCCAGTACGCTATCAACTAGGCCACCGAGGC